>OY757923.1:11823900-11888900 GCA_963585895.1 Sepioteuthis lessoniana
CTCTGTGGTTTGGCGGGAACGGCAAAATCAACCAGTTGAAAATTTCCTCTCTTCTTTGTAATTAAAACTAATTCTAATCTATTATCATTATGAGAGTACTCATGCTGGTCGGGACTGAGTGACAGCAAGTCTTCACAGCTCATTATATAACTTTTCAGTTTTCTTCCCAATCTCAGGTTATTATTAATATTATTATAATTATTATTTCCCTCCTTGCGAATTTGTCACACTAGCGTGAGCTGGTGATCTTTAACTCGAGTCTAAGAGACAGCTTATCTCCTCGGGACTCCAGGACTCTTCTCAGTATTCTGGCTGATCTCAGCAGTTCTGTTGCCTGGATAGTTTTAATTCACCCACCGATTTCCAAGTCCTCCAGTTCCTTCTTCAAGCTCCCGGAGACCGCTCCGAGCGCACCAATTACAATTAGTATTACCTTAATCCTTAGGTTCCACAGATAATTTAATAATAATAATAATAATAATAATAATAATAATAATAATTGTTGTTGTTGTTGTTGTTGTTGTTACTCTTTTTAGAGTTTTTCACCCCAGCGCTAGCCAATGGTTTCTTACAGGAGTTTGAGAGACAGCAAGTCTCTTCAAGTCTCTAGGACTTTTCTCAGTATTCTGGCCGATCTCAATAAAGCAGTAGCTTGGATGGTCTCCATTTATTATTATTATTATTATTATTATTATTATTATTATTATTCCTTTTGATTTTTTCACCCCAGTTCTCATGATTACCCATATGCATATTTCATAAGTCCCTCTTCTAACCCAGCTGCGTCTATGGAAATTGAATAAATAAGAAATGTTTTAAAATGTCTCCACAGTTGAGAGTATATATATATATATATATATATATATTCATTTTTTAGTTTCACCTGAGTAGTTATCGCTATGCATTGCGTGCACACCCGGAGAGACACAAAGGAACACCATATGCGCATTTATGCAACATATGTACATTCCGAGAATGAAGCAAACGTTACTACCAGACAAGCACTTGACAGATTTCAAAAAAATATATTCATAACCTGACCGATTTTGCAAGCGCATCGCTGATTATTAATTATAAGTTACAAATGATCATAAACAGTAATTTGCTTCTCGGCTTTAATTAGCTGTTTATAAAGAGAACCAATATCCTCAGAAGACGAACTAGAGTATCTTGTAAAAAACAAAATAATAAAATTAAAAAAAAAAAATTAAATTAATAATAAATAAAAAAATATAGATGTTTGGCAAACAAGGTTTTCAAATTTGAGTGCATATCCCTGGAGTCACGTGCAAAGACGCAATTTTCTAAAAATAATTCTTTTATTTATTTATTTATTTTTAAATTTCAAACGCAGCGCGATTTTAATCCAACATTGTTCTTCGTTTTTGTAGCCACGCGAACTGATCTCTTACAAAATTCATATTATAAGGAAAGGCGCGAAAAAAAAGGAGAAAATGAAACAAGCAAAAAAAAAAAAAAATTACACTTTCCGAAAAAGTGACGTCTTAGTGCGCTCGGCAAATGACAGACACGTGACTGGGTTACCCCTTTCCCGAAAACATAAACGTAGCTCCCAAAAATGGTTAAGGAGATAATTATTTCAGTCGGGGTTCAAATCTCCGTCGAAGATATTGATAAAAAAAAAAGCGAAGATTTAAAAAAAAATTTTCATCTTATATTTTTCGTATAAATTCGAAATTAATCTTTTTTCATAACCGCATTTTTTTTTTTTTTTTGAAATGAAAGAATTGTTGAAAAAGAAGGAAAAAATAAATCAGTTTTAAAGAAGCACAAGAAGACACGAAATACCAATAATGAAGAACTATAATAATTTCGTCTATTATCCAATGTATCTCTCTTTCTTTTCCAAATTACACAAATGGTCTTTTCTTCAAGTTAATCGGAAAGGTGTCAGTGACATTCATGTCATGAAGAAGGTCGTGTTATATGAATAAGTAAAATAACAGAGAGAGAGAGAGAGAGAGAGAGAGAGAGAGAGAGAGAGAGAGAAGCAACCCACTAACAAGTCATAACAAAACAGTTTAAAGCGAAAGACGATCAGGTTTATCTAATTTCTAAAGGCAAGGTTGCACTTCTCCTCACTTTTTAAAGGGTTTTAAGAGGCGAATAAATGAATCTTCCGTTCTTGGAATTTTCTGTTTATATTTTGATTTTTGATACGCCTTGCTTCTCTGTCTGCACCAGCACAAGCGCATGTGTATGCGTGTGCCGAGATGCTGCAACAAGGAAGAACACCTCCTCAACGAGTTTAATAAAGTAAAATCTTTCAAATAATCTCGCCGTGATGTATATTTCATATAGCCTCGTGTATAAGTCGAATCTCGAAGCCAGAATTCCTCATTCTCATTTTCATCTAACATAACGCAATGATTAGGAAAGTAGTCTCGCTTGATGACTCGTTAGTTTACTAAATTTTTAAAGGATGCTTTACTCTAATGGCCTTGAGCCAGACTGAGTAAAGCTCGCGTGGATATTATCTATAATAGCAAACAAAATGCAGGAAAGTTTATCAATGTAATAAGTGTTCTAGTTAATATCAATGGAAAGTTTTCAAAAATTGATGTAATTCAAGCGATCGTATATATTCGTGTACAGGTCGAATTTTGAAGATCTATGTTTTTTGAAGAAAAAAAATAGCATTGACCTAAACGCGAATTGCAATTTATAAAGTTGAAATTTAAACAAACATGAAAAGTACAGGTGACATTTTTAGGTTTCAAAAATTATCTTTATACACGAGTGATTTCGGGATCATAAATCTTGGATCAAATAATACACGAGGTCGACTTATACACGAAAGTATATGGCACTCATATTCTCGCACAACTAAAAGATACTCTCTCGATAAGTTTTGGTTCAAAAAAATATAAATTCGTAAAAGCTGTTTGAAAAAAAGAAAAAAGATATATATATAAATAAATATATATATATATATATATATATATATATATATATACATTTATATATATATATATATATATATATATATATATATATATAAATTTATTTATATATGAATGTATGTATATCTTACTTACTGCGAAATGTCGAAAGGGTCTTCCTCGAGTGCCGTGGACGGGGTTTAAGTTTAGCCTTTTTTTTCACAAAATTTGGATATGTGTACTTAGTATATAATCCGTTATAAGTTGCTTCCGCATAAAAAAAAAGAAAAAAAAAGAAGAAAGAAAAGAAATCCGGGCCGTGCGTCTTTTCAGCGTACAAAAAAGCACAAGTGTTGTGTTTATAAGGCAATGACAATAATAACAAGAGAACCTGCTGGTGATCACAGAAGAGGGCCCCACAGGGAAACAGTGCTTTTAGTCTTGTTGGGTAGCCAGTTCAAGACACACGAATAAAAGAGTGTGTCGGAAGTCTTCGTATTGAATGTGTGCGTCTGCGTGCTTCTGTGTGTCTGTCATCTATGACTATGTACACGTGCGCCACTGAAATCTCTTGTGTTCTCCACAATTTTCGAATGGTCTGCTGGTAGTCTGCACTTAAGCGAAGTAGTAGCAGTGTGGATGGGGGAGAGCGAGCGAGCGTGCGAGCGAACGAACGAACGAACGAGCGAGAGAAAGAGAGAGAGAGAGAGAGAGAGAGAGAGTAATGGAAGGCGGGAAAGAAATCGTGTGCTCGTTTGTTTCTCTCTATCGGAATCGTCAAGTACGCGTAAAAGTAAAACTGGGTGTTTGTATTCATTCATATTTATTTACCAAGTGCACATGTATGTATGTATGTATGTATGTATGTAGGTATGTTGCAATTATCACGTATTTGTCGAAAAAAAAAACCCCAGAAAAACGAAACAAACAGACAAAAAACACATGCGCATTGTCAAAAACTTATTTACAAAAATCGGTTGAACTAATTTTAATAGAATTACCAAAAAAAAAAAAAAAAAAAAAAAAAAGAGAAAGAAAAAAGGGAATTAAAAAAATATTCACTTTATTTCATTAACTCGGTGATTTTATTTATTTATTTATTTTTTATTATTTTTTTTTCTTAGATTTTGAAAAAAGCAAATATAAGGGACACTCGTGGCCTAACGATAGGAAATGACCCGTGTTCAAATCCTGGAAGGGTTTTATTTTGCATTTCACTCAACCTGTATACTCTTGTGAAAGGCATGAATCCATTCGTTCTCACCCAAGCAATGTGGGACAGATTAGGTTCTTTAACCTTGTTATGGTAACGAAAACTTTGAAATCTGCTTTACTCTGCTTAAAAAGATTGACCTTGTGCCACATCCAAATTGTGAAGGAGATGGATAAATACAAATAATATCCCAATTTTTTTCTTTTTTTTTTCTTTAAAGAAAAAAAAAAAACACTGAATATGAATTTTAAAAGAATCTAATAACTTCGTTTCTAATGTCTGAAATTTTATATCTAATTTTCTTCTTTTTAAAAATACAAATTTCTGGGAAATTGAGTTAAGAGCTTTACGTGATTGAATAATAGTCAGTTTTTTTTTCTTTCTTCATGTGGGTGGCAATTTTTAAACAAGTTCAGAGCTAAACAGTAATTTCCATCTTGTAAAAATAATACCTTTACCAGTTCAATGGTTATCACAATGGACAAACTAGTGAGGTTTCACTACGTTAAGTGATAATGAAGGTTTTTTTAATGCAGTAAAATTCACAATATATACAATGTGCATACATTTTAGCTAGGTACAATACCTGCATCTTTTATTTTGAATAAACATGCATGTAAGAAGGGTTTTTGTCAGCGTATTCAAAGAGTTCATCATAAATTTAGATTTCTAAATCTACGCGTATGTGTGTGTGTATGTGTGTGTGCACGCGTGTGTATGTATGTGCGCACGCATATTCACACACACACACACACACACACACACACACACATTTATATATATACATATATATATTTACATACAGGCTCCATATTGCAGAGCATATTTGTATTAATGTCTATTTTACGTGAATACGGAGTCGTGAAATACAGTAGAGAGTTTGATTAAAAAAAGATGGTACATTTATTCTGTCTTTCATTCGGTTCTATGCGTGAGGTTACGCATAAATATCTATATATGCGTGTGAAAATTTAAACAAATGTTTGTTGCAAGCGCTCCAATAAAAGTCTTCGTGTACGGTTCTACGCCACGCTAAAATAAGTAAAACGTAAAGTTGGAGACCTTAGTCGAGGGAGGACCCGAAGGCTCCCTTTTCAATAGCTACTACACCGGGGTGTAGGAGAGGGCGCCACTCCTTTCCCTGGATTGCACCACTTTACCCTTGATCAGTGTCTTATAATGCTGCGTGTTAGGCAAGGCGGCATCAAGTACCATTTTTTAAAGTCTTTGGTATGACTCGACCTGGGATTGATACCCGGTCTTCCAGACCACTGGCAAACACTCTACTCATTAGGTTAATGGCTTTGCCTTAGGTGTTGGCAAAAGGATAAGTTACGGCTGCACTTTTTTCAAGAAAATCAATCGTGATGGACCCTTCCGTGCCCCTGAAGACATGTCATTTCTTTACTGAACGCTGCGCTGGGAACTTTTTCTTTACCTGAGAGTTTCCACTCTATGGACTGTCTTTTTGACTCAGGCTCGTCGGAGTAAACCCATGTTTAGCCCATTTGTAAATATTATTCAACTAAACCATGTTTTTTCGAACACATCACACATTTTAATTCGTCTGTGGTTCTCAGCCACCAAATATTTGATAACATACCTCGGTTTAAGCCTGGCAGCCATTTTTCATCATCATCATCATGATGTCGTGCTGCTAGCATGGATTTCCCTGACCCTCTTCGGTCACCAGTCTCTATCGTCCATCACTTTTGGCAGGTCTTCTCGGCTACATCCTGTATCGGCACAGAGCTGTAGATGTGTTATAGCTGGTCGTCCAACACTTGCTCGTCCGTGTGAAGAGGTTCAAAGGAGTACATTGCTTATGTGTTCGCCCTTACTTCTCCAGCAGTGTCCCGCATGTCTGGTTCGTTTAATTTGGATGGCTTTCGTGATGGGTGGTTGGTGATCATACAGCTGCTGTTTTGTGGGGTGTTGCCCCCAGGACTTGTTCAATACAGCTCGAAGCATTCTCTTGTAATTGCCGTTAAGCTTTTTCTCCATACCCTTAGTTAGTGTCCACGTGGTGCATCCATATAGCAGTATTGATATGACCACTGCTTGGAAAAAACTGAGTTTTATTTTATCGATCAGGTCTAATTTCAATATGACCGATAGCCAATCGATAGCTATCCAAGCCTTTGCTAGTCGCGTCAGCTGACATTTCTAATAATCTTAAAAACAAATATTTTTTGCGAGATAAGGTTAACTTTTTAAATAAACCGATTCCAAACAATGCAGAATTTATATTTATAGCATTCTTTTTCTTTCTTTCTTTTTCTCTGAATTCCCCTTTATACATTGAATGAATCTCGTACTTACCACTAGGTCTCCATAGAAAACTAGGTCTCCACATAAAACTAGGTCTCCACAGAAATGCGCACCTGTTAAGCGTACCGTTTAAAGAAACTTTCCCCACATAATTAACCATCGGATTTTAAAGAAAATTTTTGATACTTAAACAATAAAAGCCGAGGTTTCTTTAAAAAAAGGATTTTAAATTAAAATTCAGGAGACAATGAATTAGAAAAATGTTTTGCTGTCATCAACCCCACTTAGTTGTCACATCATGGCCTCATGGGGAGATAGAAAAATACCACCAACACCATTCAAGTATCCCATTCTGGCTTCGTCATGAATAAGTACCACCAACACCATTCAAGTGTCATTTTCAGGCCTCGTCATGGATAAATACCATCAACTCCATTCAATCATTTACTTCATTATAGTAAAAGCTGCAACTGGTTGGATGCGTTTTATATCATCCCTTATATGATATTTAGTGCCAAATCATATATATATATATATATATATATATGAAGTGATGTACTCCTATGGACCCCCACATATGGCCAAGCAAAAGCAGGACGACCAGCTCGAACTTACATACAGCAGCTATGTGAAGACACAGGATGTAACCCTGAAGACCTACCGGAGGCAATGAATGATAGGGAGAAGTGGCGAGAGATAGTCCAGGATATCCGTGTTGGCGGCACGACATGATGATGATGATGATATATATATAATTTGTAAATGAATTGTTTGTCGAGAACATTATTTTTAAACAATCCAGAGTTCATTTGTTAACACACATTTAAATAGTTTCAAGTATTTCTATCTAACATTACTAATTCAACATAAATAGTTTTAAGTCAAGTAAATAATGAATCAGTTCTATCTGACCCTTTCATGGGACCCTAACAAGTACTAGCAATGCGAGTCAGAGTGGACCTAAGAGTAATGGCAATGAAGGGGTACTCCATATTCCCCCAAATCCAAGACTGGAGGCTCATCATCAGATGCAGTTTATTCTGATATCCGGGTTATTCGTTGGTGAGTGTGTTTGAGTGTGGTGGGGTCTTACCCCTCTGCAGTGGTGCAGTCGATGTATTTTACCATATTAGCGGACTGGACTGAAAGTTGCGACTGAATGATTCTTAGATTTTTAAAATTTCGTGTTTTGGGGCACATCTACTTATTACACATATATTATGCACATTGCATGTGCAAATCGTGCACATGCATTTTGCTTGTATCAACAATATAGTCTTTTGCATTTCGTTTGCATTGGAGTTTACGCACTTGCTTTTAAAAAAGCAATCTTGTCTTGATGGATTTTTTTTCTGATAAAAATAACGTTGTTCCTCTCTGAATCACGTTGTTTCTCACTATTTTAGCCTTATGCCTGACTTATAGAAGTTTACTAAACATCGAAAATAGAGTGTGTGTATCTGTTTTAGACGTATTGGTATGCCTAAAATCATGACTGTATGTTTTCATCTGTCTCAGAAGTCACGAAAGAGTTTAAGCACCTGATATTTTTAGTGATTTGCAGCTTTTACTTTTGTTTAACTTCCTAAGCGAAATTTTTTTTTTTTTTAATTGTACGTGGGAATCTGGATTTGAAAAAAAGAAATGGGTAAAATAGATTATAAAAAAAACAAAAAACAAAAAACAAGATCGTTCAATTTCAAAATCGTGACACACACATACACACACACGCACACACACACGAGGAAAAAGAAAAGAAAAGAGAAGAGAAGAGAAGAGGAGAGGAGGCGCACGTGGTGTAATGGATATCGTCAAAGAAAATGGATACGGCGACTCGAGTTCAAATCTTGGACGTGGAAACTTGCATTTCACATAGCGCTTATACACTTGGGACCGATATGCATCTAACTATTCTGCAACCATCTATGGGCAAATAATAGGTCAGACTGGGCTCTTTAACCTTGGTATGGCAGCTGGTCAAGGAGAAGAATTGTCTTTCTGGGAGTTGCAAATTTATTTTCCGTCAATGTATACATCAGAGAGAGGGAGAGAGAGGGGGGAAAATCACCGTGACGTAGTTGTTAACTATGACATCGTCGTAGTGAGTTCAAACTCTGGTCGCGCTATTATGTTCACTTTCAGACAAATACCTTTGGGAAAAGCATGAACCTCCTTATCCCCCCAACTATGGCTTCAATAGTACTACTACTATTCTTCTACAAGGATAGCTTTGGCATTAGATAACCCACGAAGGTTGATATAGCATTAAAAAAAGAAACCAAATCAAACCACACACACACACACATATGCATAAACATTGACTACTCAACATCTGTTTGATGGTTGGTTTGGTGGGTTTTATGGCATATCAACCCTTGTAGGTTATTTAACGCCAAATCCATTTTTATGTAAATAATCTGTTCTATTTAAAACAATTCAGTTTAGCATAAGTACAGTTTCCTTGTCAAAAATACTTCCATTTCATACTATTCAAGCAGTTATAAGTAACAATTCGGTTAAGTGTAAAGTGTAAATACAGTTTTAATGTCGAAAAACAGTTCTATTTCAAATTTTTTCAGTTAAGCATAAGCACGCAGTTTAAATGTAAGTACGGTTTAATTGTCAAAAACATTTCTATTTCAAGCTATTCAGTTTACTCAAACAATTCAGTTTAGCATCTGTATGCTGTTAGTTCTATTTTACCCATAGATAGGGCCCTCTCAGGTGCTACCACTCCGGGCCAGAGTGGACCTGGGAGCGACGGCAATGAAGGGGTACTCCGCATTCCCCAAATCTCCAGCACTGCTGGAACCTCACCATCAGATTGTTTAGTGTCATATCCGGTACACGCGTTGTGGGGAGGGGGGTGTTACCCCTCTGCAGAGGTGCAGTCAGTGTATTCTACAGTCCCAGCTGACTGGGTAATCAACATCTGTTAGAGCATATCCTTATATATATATATATATATATATATATATATATATATATATATATATATGTGTGTGTGTGTGTGTGTGTGTGTGTGTGTGTGTATTCTTCAGTATAGATGACCTAATATATATATATATATATATATATTAATGGTATATATACATATATATATGATTAATATATATATATATTAATGGTATATATATATATATATATGTGTGTGTGTGTGTGTGTGTGTGTGTGTATGTGTGTATCTATTCTTCAGTATAGATGACCTAATATATATATATATATATATATATATATATATATATACATATTAATGGTATATATACATATATATATATATACATATATATATATATATATATATATATTAATGGTATATATATATATATATATATATATATATATATGTGTGTGTGTGTGTGTGTGTGTGTGTGTGTGTGTGTGTGTGTGTATGTATTCTTCAGTATAGATGATCTAATATATATATATATATTAATGGTATATATATATATATATATATATATATGATTAATAAATAGAAAAGTGGGAAAGACCGCCAATTTCACAAACATACTCATGCTCTCCCTATCTCTATTACCTTTTCTCTCACTTTTAAACTCTTACACACCCATACACTATCTCTCTTTCAGACACATAACTCTCTCTTTCTCTTTCTCTCTCTCTCTCTCTCTCTCTCCCTCTCTCCGTTTTTCTCTCTTACACACACTCTCTCCCTCTCTCACGTACACAGTCACATATTTTTTCTTTTGCTCTCTTACATACGCTATATTCTCTCTCTCTCTCTCTCTCACTCTCACTCTCACTCACACACACACACTCGCTCTCTCATATACACAGTCACATATTTTTTTCTTTTGCTCTCTTGCATACGCTATATTCTCTCTCTCTCTCTCTCTCTCTCTCTCACACACACACACACACACTCGCTCTCTCTTTCACCCACACACAAATAAACTCTCTCTCTCTCCATCTTACACACTCTTTCTCGATTAAACACAATTTCTTTCTCTTTCTCACACACGCGCTCTCTTTCCTCCTCTCCCTCTCATATACTCTCTCCGCCTCTCTCTCTCTTTCTCTCTCACACACACATGCATACACACATTTTCTCTCTCTCTCTCTCTCTCTCTCTCTCTCTCTCTCTCTTACACAGACACAGACACGTACACATGTGAGGCTATGCCTGGTTGGTAGTTGTGTATTTATTAACGGTACCAGTGGTTCGATCCTGAGGGAAATAAAGTTACGATTTCGAATGCTGATTTTTAAATTAGACGCAACACAATCTTCCTGCTTTTCACTTTAGGATCGGACCTGATTGACTTAAATTTAGTAAATATCTACAGATGCCAATGCTGAAACAAAGAAGAAGAAGAAGAAGAAGAAGAAGAAGAAGAAGAAGAAGAAGAAGAAGAAGATCCAAAGGTTATGAAAATCCCAGATGAAGAAGAATATTAAGTGAAAAATTAAGAAGAGGAGAAGGAGGAGACAGAAACAGAGAAGATGGATTTGCAGAGTAGGAGAGAGAGAGAGAGAGAGAGAGAGTAATGTTTTTCAATCTTGCAGATGTATGTGTTGAGCGTGTCATCTCATCTTGCGGCTGCGCGTGTCTTTATATGTTGCCATTCACTAAACTTTGCTTCATTTGGCACAAGGCCAGAAGTATCAGAGGACCGAACTGACTTGCAATAGTCTACAAACAAGCTCATTTACCATTACACGACTGGAGACGCCTAGGTATGAATATATGTGTAAATATATTCACTTATGCTCTATATTGATGGGTATTTGCATATGAATTTAATAGAGAAATTTCGGTGTGATTCTCGACGACTGAGGTAAGCACCACAAACAATAGGGCTATCCTGGGTATGATACTAAATTGCATCTTGTGGTGAGGCTCCAGTTCTGGAGCCCTGGGGAGTGTAGACCACTACTTCATAGCCATTACTCCTTGGTCGACTCTTGACATGGAAAAGAAGAACCTGTTAGGAACACCACAGTAAATAAATACGTTTGAGATAATAAAGTGTTCAACTGTTTAAAATGGCTGTGAAGGTACATTTTGTGCTATATATGGTTGGAGGCTGTCAATGTCCATCTGTATTTCATCTAACAAGGGTTGACATGCCGTAAAACCAACCAACCAACCAACCCAATATATATATATCGGATAAAGGAGAAAATGAATGAATAGTAAATCCGATTTACAAATTAATTTTTTTTTATTTCTTTAAATTAAGTGAAAAGTTTCCTGAAATACAAAAGTACAAAATCTCTTCTTGTAAGCAAAGATGATATAATTTAGAGCATAGATATTTTGATAGATATAGTTAAGATTAATGCTATAAGGTATAGCAGTAACTCGTTACCTTAAGATAAAGTAATTTTTTTTATGTGTGTGTAATAATTCCTTTTTTGTAAGAGAGAAAATCTATGCCTTAAATAATATGTATATGAACTGCTACTGATATTATATTTAGCAGGAGACATGAAACCATGTAACTGTGTGCAAAGGATTGTTATCATTAAATAAAGATAGTTATTTGAAATCATAATTGCTTAATTAGAAAAAGTCTTCAGCATGAAATAACTCATCAAGGGTTGAAATGCCCTCAACCAACCAGTGATGAGATTTTGCTTTTGAATTTGGTTTGTTGGGTTTTATGGCATGTCAACCTTTGTAGGTTATTTAACGCCAAATCCATTTTTATGTAAATAATCAGTTCTATTTAAAACAATTCAGTTTACCATGAGTACAGTTTAATTGTCAAAAATATTTCTATTTCTAACTATTCAAGCAGTTATATATAACAATTCAGTTTAGTGTAAGTACAGTTTCAATGTCAAAAACTGTTCAATTTCAAACAATTCAGTTTAGCATATGCACGCAGTTTAAATGTAAGTACAGTTTGATTGTGAAAAACAATTCTATTTCTAGCTATTCAGTTTAGTCAAGCAATTCTAATTCATCTACTTCAGTTTAGTATAAGTACAGATTTTGCTTACGCACAGTTACATTTTAGAACAGTTCTATGTTAAACAATTCAGTTTAGTGTAAATACAGTTTCAATATCAAAAAACAGTTCTATTTGAAATAATTCAGTTTAGCATAAACACACAGTTCAAATGTAAGCACGGTTCAATTGTCAAAAAATATTTCTATTTCAATTTAATCAAATAATTCAGTTTAGCATAAGTATACCGTTAGTTCTATTTAACCCATAGATAGGTCCCTATCAGGTGCTACCACGCCGGGCCAGAGTGGACCTGGGAGCAATGGCATTCGTATTCCCGAAAGCCCCAGCATTACTGGAACCTTACCATCAGATTGTTTAGTGTCATATCCAGGATTCATTGGGGGGGGGGTCTGTAGGGTCGGTGTATTCTACAGCCCCAGCCGACTGGGCAAGTTTTGAATTTGTATGAACTGCTACTGATGATATATTTAATAGGAGACATGAAAATTTTAGACGCATATACAAATGTAAACAACATTCATTTAATTTAAGAAAAATCAAATGCATTCTTCAAAGAAAATAATGTAGATTTTTACTCAAAAGAAATAAACCGAAAAGTGTTTGGTGAAGTAATTTTCTTTTTGTTAAGTAAGTACGTGGTGCATTCAATAGGTTTCCAACCTTTTTTTTTTTGTACAGGCATTTAAAATTGTCGTAGACTCTTGAAAATTCAGTATCTTATTGCTATACATTTTATGAGATGACTGAACAATTTTTATGATTTCAGTTTCAAATCAACAGCTACAGCAACAATTGGAATACACCCTACTAAAGCCTGATTGTCACACCTGGTGAATTTTAAAAATGTAATCTGAACGTGAAGACACTTTAGAAGAACAGTATACAATAAAATTGTGTTTTAAACTTGGAAAAAATGCCACTCAAACGTATGGAATGATTCAGACTGCTTTTCGAGCATCTTGCACGAATCGAGCATCAGTTTTTTGAGTTGCATAAGAGATTTAAGGAAGGCAGGGAGTCTGTGAGGGATGATGAGAAGTGTGGGAGGAGTAAGAAAGTCGAAACACCAGAGTTGATTGACCAAAGGGTTAGGGTTAGGGTTACTATGTTGAGGTTTGCACCAGTCCACAAGTCCATCCTTTTTGTGACTTTTTGTTATTCCCTGAGCTCAGAGGCTGTCGGTATTAGACAATTGAGAAAATGAAAGGGGCTGTGACGAAGGTCATTGACACGCTCACACAAGAGGACTTCCATGGGGCCTTTCAGAAGTTGTTGGAACAGTAAAACAAGTGCATTCCAGCCGGAGGAGATTACTTCGAAGGGGACTAGTGTTTCATAAGTGTATTATCTATAAAATTGCCCATACGAAAAAAGTCTAGAAACATTTTTAATGAACCTCTTATCGACAGTTACATACTTGTGGAAGAAATATTTATTTATATACAATTCAGTTTGTCTCGGAATTAGCTAAAAAAAATTGATCATTGATCTATGAATCTTATTGGTTAAGAAATTGTATTTTTAATATTTTTGAAGGGAAAAGATTTCTATCATAATTTTGGGTTTTGATCCTTAAAATTTTGTGCCCCTCTTTGTCCATCGTAATCGATGATGACCATCTGATCAAGCTTATGATTGAGGACAGAATCTGTGAGTGCACAGATGGCTAATGAGACAAATCTCTGCGCGAAAGAGTATTGGGCAGTGAGGACGAGGAATGGTGGCGGCTGTGGCTGATGTGGCATTGTTTTCTAAAGTTTTATTGCCCAGTTCAGCTGCTGCGTTTCTTCTGGTTTCACAGACTTTCGCTCCACGTTTGACAACTTCACGCCACTTGTCTCAGTACTGCGCCAGATATTCCAAGCAATTAAGGGTGATACCGAAAGATTTCATGGAGATCTTCAGTGTGTTTTTGAAGTGCTTTTTCTGGCTTCCTTGGGAGTGCTTGCCCTGAGAGAGTTCGCCGTGGAGCAGTTTCTTCGGCAGGCGGTGATCTTTCATGCGGACAACATGACCGGCCCAACGAAGCTGAGATTGCATCAAGATGGTATAGGTGCTGGGAAGAGAAGCCCGAGTTAAAACTTTGGTGTCGGGGATGTGTTTTTGCCATGTGATGCCGAGAATCCTCCTCAGACAGGTCGTGTGAAAGTGGTTTAGCTTCTTTATACGCCGTTGATTAGTAGTCCACGTTATATAGCAATTACGTTCACTTTCGAAGTGATACCCTTGGGAAAGGTGTGAACCCCCTTATCCTTACAAGCTATGTGCTAAAAAATACCACTGCTGTTCTTCTACAAGGATGGCTTTGGTATTAAATAACCCACGAAGGTTGTGTAACATATTGACCTTCGACCCAGCCGTCAATCAAGGAACAGGTGCATCCGGTCGAAGATATCAGGGTATATCCTTGACTGTGGACGAGTTGAATTGGGTGCAGATGCGACGCTCACAGGAAGCAGGTGGACGTTAAACAATGATATAACCCGGTGCGACAGGAAGTTCAGGGAGTTGGAGTCAGTTAGTTGGAGTTAAGTGCTGTAGAGAGAACCAGCACCCAGCAGAGGGCTATGGTCCCTCAGGACCCCCAATTGAGCAGCCCAGCAGAACGAGAAAGAAGTGCTGCTAAAGACAAAGTAACTGGGGGTCAATATGTTGCAGTTTGTTCAGTCTCCAACTCACCTCTCACACATAACCCTTTCGCAACCATTTTGAATAAAGTGTGAGAGGTATATTTTTTTAAAGAAGTGTGTTCGTTCGTCATTATTGTTGATTTTGTTTCCGCATGTATATGTGTATAGTTGTATATGGTTGTGACTATACAACAATTATATGCCGTTAAATGAAGAAACCAAACGAAAATTAATAAGTTAGATTTACAAATATATCTTTGTCTTCTTTATTGATACCTTTTTGGCGGGACATAGAATTCACTGACTGTAGAGGAGTGAGACCCTTGTTGTATACTCATGATGATCCCAATAATGACTCTGTTGTTTCTGATACGAACGTGTTTATTTCTTTCTGCCTTCAGTCCTTGACGACCAGAGGTGATAGACACCGATCATAAAAGACTCTGGTAACCGTACTATGCTGACACACCCCACGCACGGAGCATCTTTTAGTGTCTTAGATCTCAATTCATTTCTGCTGGTCGAGATTTAAACTGATCTAATCTCATCAGATCAGAAAACCCCAACCACTTGCTTCAACGGTCAAACCTCAACTGAAGTCTTTTTCAAAATCCTCAAATTCTCAGAGTCATCCTGTCCGGGTATGACGTCAACCACTAATTCATTCTAGCCGCATTTCCTGTCTGGGCATTTATTATGACTGGTGATGATTGTCATATCCTTTCCGCGCGAGTGTGCGAGCGCCTATTTGACTATGACACCTAAACCAGAGACACAGAGTAGTTCAAAGCCTTACCAAACTAAATAATAAAAGATGAATAACGAAAAATGATTTATATAATTAATCATTACCTTAATTATTTAACACCTCGACCCTAAAAAGAAAAAAAAGAATGTCCTGGTATGACACTAAACTACATCTGAGGGTGAGGCTCCAGTTGTGAAATTCTGGCGAGTGAGGAGTCACCTCTTCATTGCTATAACTCCAAAATCCACTCTGACACGGAGTAGCAGAACCTGTTAGGGTCCCGTCTAAGTGTCAAATAGATCTATTTGAAAGTTATCAGCTTTAGATAGGAATACATGATACCATATAACATAGTGAAAATTATTTGTATTAAATATAGTTACATAGATTAGAAATTATTTGTATTAAATATAGTCACATAGATTCATTACTTGAAAATATATATTTGCTTGAAATTCTTGAAACCGAATAACTGGGTGAAAACAAAAGATTACTATTATTAAATAGGAATAGATAAACAATATAATTGTGTATAGGTTATTAGTATTAGATAGGAAGACTTGAAAGGGGTTTGATCAAAATTTATCGAGACTTTATTTTTATATTTTCTAAATTTGAAATTCAAAGTTTTAAGGAAGACATATATATAGCCAAGTATTTATTATAACAATGTGATGGTGTCTAGATTGCTGTCGAGCTGTCTACAAAAAGTTTAAATGAGTCATTGCTAATTTTTGATATTTTTTGTGAAACACAGAATTATGCAAGTGCAGCTCTCTCTATATTCACCAGATTTAGTTCCAAGTGGCTTTTTCTTGCTTCTCTAAATTGAAAATTCGTTAGAGGGTAAAATTAGAGGACATGAAGAATATGAAAGGAAATTCTTCTTTCCATACGATGTGAAATCATACCGAAAGAGAAATTTCAAAGGAGTTTCAACCAATTGATAATTCCTTAGATTAAATTCGTTGAATGTCAAGAAAATTTTTGAGCAGAAAATTAACGTTTCATTGATTGTTCGTTTCTGTATTGGCAAACACAGCTTCAGTCTGGGTAGTTTTTGAACACACCTCGAATTTTAAAGAAAATTATTGTTGTTTTCATTGTATCATTTCTATCTTGGTAAAAACAGCTTCAGTGTGAATACTTTTTGAACACATCTCGGATTTTGAAGACAACTGTTTCTTTCATTGTATCATTTCTATCTTAGTAAAAACAGCTTCAGCGTGGATACTTTTTGAACACATCTCGTATTTTGAAGACAATTTACGTTTCTTTCATTGTTCATTTCTGTCTTTGTAAAAACAGCTCCATTCTCGATAATTTTTGAACTTATATCCATTTGCAAACGTTTTTGTTACGTCAATCAGTTAACGCAGTTCCAGGCAGCCTCTTTTCGATTTTGTGTTATGAAACGTAAACGTTTTTGTTTATGTAGTGTTACCTCTCAACAAGTGACCTTGGCATACCTTTCTACCATTTCACTAAACTATGTTTACACAATCGGTTGGATTTCATTACTGAGGAGAGTGGATAGATAAACATTTTGGCAAATCTCGTACCCATTATAACTTTGCTATCCCAGGCAACGACAGAAGAAAAATAGCCGTTACTCTCATAATTGTAATTGACAGATTCACCTCAACGTTTATACCTAAACCTACGCAATCTTAATGTGTAAATAAATGTGTCTAAAAACCGGGTGTTTGGCAAAAGTTTGTAAATTTATTTGTTTCTACGTGCAGATGGAGAATATCTGAAGGAGGAGAAAATTGCATATTTTACATCGACGCCGATAATCGGGTTTTGGGCTTTGCTAAATACCAGGATGCCTAATTTTTGACGGTGTAGCGATTGCATGGTTGTTCTCGGTGGCCTCTTATATTTTCTTCTTGTCATCTGCACATTTTCGAAATTGTTTAGTAAAAAATATCATGTAAATTCATATGATAACGTAAAAGTTATAATCAGCAAATCTCTTTTCTACCATGTGGATTTATCTTTAGAATAATCATTTTTTGGACCAGAAATAAATAGAAGAGATTTTTGATATTGTTTAAACACGCTATCAGCATTTCTACAAGCCAAAATTCAAAGGTTCTTCCGGTTTTCTTATGTAGAATTCTAATGTCTTTCTTTCTGTCTTTCTTTCTTTTCATTTGTTCTTTCTTTCTTTCTTTCTTTCTTTTCATGTATTCTTTCTTTCTTTTCATTTGCTCTTTTTTCTTTCTTTCTTTTCATTTGTCTTTCTTTCTTTCTTTCTTTTCATGTATTCTTTCTTTTCATGTATTCTTTCTTTCTTTCTTTCTTTTCATGTATTCTTTCTTTCTTTCTTTTCTTTTGTTCTTTTTCTTTCTGTCTTTTCATTTGTCTTTCTTTCTTTCTTTCTTTTCAAGTATTCTTTCTTTTCTTGTATTCTTGTATTCTTGTATTCTTGTATTCTTTCTTTCTTTCTTTCTTTCTTTTCATGTATTCTTTCTTTCTTTCTTTTCATTTGGTCTTTTTTCTTTCTTTCTTTTCATTTGTCTTTCTTTCTTTCTTTCTTTCTTTCTTTTCAAGTATTCTTTCTTTTCTTGTATTCTTTCTTTCTTTCTTTCTTTTCATGTATTCTTTCTTTCTTTCTTTTCATTTGCTCTTTTTTCTTTCTTTCTTTTCATTTGTCTTTCTTTCTTTCTTTCTTTCTTTTCATGTATTCTTTCTTTTCATGTATTCTTTCTTTCTTTCTTTCTTTCTTTTGTTCTTTTTTATTTATTTCTTTTCATTTGTCTTTCTTTCTTTCTTTCTTTTTTTCTTTTCATTTGTCTTTCTTTCTTTTCATTTGTCTTTCTTTCTTTCTTTCTTTCTTTTCATTTGTCTTTCTTTCTTTCTTTCTTTCCATCTATTCTTTCTTTCTTTCTTTCTTCCTCCTCGGCTTTGTTGGATGGTTTGTGAGATGGAAGGTGAATAGTCGTTCAGCTGCTTTTTATAGAGTGATACTTCCAGTTCAAAACACCATGCAGCATCCTTAAAAGCCAAGATGTAAATAAAATAGTTTATTTAATAAATAACAAAATCCATTTATTGTAAACGATAATTAATTTGACCGATTTTTTTTTTCTTTTTAAATCTATCTGCATATTTCACCTTTACCCAAAGAATGACATCAAGCAAATCCTCATAATTGGATACTAAGATAGTCTGTTGGGGTCCATATTAGTCTAGTGTAGAAACGCTACCAACAAAATTTCCCCAGCCTTTTTTTTCTTCATGTTGAGGGTTTGTTGTGAGTATTCGTTGAACATTATTCGCATTTCTGCTGCTTTGTTGACAATTATTATTTGCGCAGTTGTTGATATTGCAGCAGTTTCTCTTATTGACCATTTCTTCTTATTTCTTGTACACATCTGAAAATTTTGGTTTGGTTTCCGTTTTTTATTCAATGGTAAATCATCTTTCGTGGGTTATCTAATACCAATGTCACCCTTGTAAAATAAGAATAGCAGTGATACTATTTAACCCAGAGTTGGGTGGAGGGAAGAAGGAGGTTCATATCTTTCCCAAGGGTATTTGTCCGAAAGTGATCGCAATGGCGCGATCGGAGTGCGAACTCGCTTACTACGATGTCGCAGTCCAGCACGTTATCCACTACACCAAACCACTGAAAATCTTGGGTTCGCCTTAAATAGGTAATGATGATTCATAGATAGTGTTAAAGTTTTGTTATTTAATTTCATCTTTTATTTATTGAAAATTCATAATCTTTTAATGCCAGATATGAATTTTGAGGCGCTTCTGGTGGTGTAATGGTTAGCAAACCTACACGAGTGAGTTCGAGTCTCATTGGGTATCCCTCTCATATGGCCTTGTGCCATATCTAAGCAAAAACGCTTAGTAAATGACCACAGATATGAATTTTGATTTGATAATTGTTAGAAATTAATTTTACAAAATTAATTGGAAAATTCATAGTTTTTTCTACGAAATAATACGCAGAACATTTCAATCATCATCATCATCATGACGTACAGATTGCACGGATTCACTTTTCTGTCTTTTACCATCTGTTTCTATCATCCATTTCTCACGGTAAGTCCTTTAAGCGGTATCCAGTGTCCACACAGAGTTAGTGAATATAACTTTTTGCTGATCAGCCCACATTGGTGTGTCCATGTGTAGGAATCCAGAGGATTACGTCCCTTATGAGTTCTTCCTTACTTCTACAACAGTACCAAGCATCTCCTGAAGAGCCCAAAATATTTTTAAAGTAACAATAAATCTTTTTACCGAGACCTAAAACTGCTTTGGTGAATGCGAAGTCTCAGGATTCCGGAAATCAATAAATTTTTTATCATTTTCTTAAATCATCTTTAAGCGAGGGTTTAAAAAATACATATTCAAAGCAGTAGTATTGGTAAGAATCTTGGCTAACAGTTGTTCAATTTCAAATTTAGCATTCCAATTTTATTAGAAATTAAAATGAAATTTTTAGCCAATTTTGATTTGCCAAAGATTAGTTTAGTAACTGTTGGCTATTTAAATAGTTTTGTCTTTTTTTTTTAGATTAGGCTTAGCAGTGTAACGAAAATCAGATTTGAAATAATACAAAATGCATGATTCAGGTTTAATACAATACAACGTGCGTTTCAGAGGTCAAAATGAAAATCTCCTCGTTAACAAAGCCCATCTATCTATCTATCTATCTATCTATCCCCTAATTTTTATTTATTTATTTATTTATTTATTTATCTATTTTATTTTATGTATATTTTACTAAGAAAAACAATGTTTGATTTACGGGCTGACTTCATTATTTGAATTAAAACCATGTTCACATTCATCACAATGAAAAATGAGATTTGTTTTTTTTTCTCTCTCTTTCTTTTTATTTCTTTCTATCTTTTTTCTTTCTTATGTTTATCTCTGATTTTTCTTTCTTTTACCATCTTTTATTTACATTATTTGTCTTTGTCTCTGTTTCCCTCTTACCAGAATCAAAACCGAATTACAACAATTCTATTCTACCCAATTCAACAAAGAGTGTCTAATCCAACCGGAAAATATTGTTACCGTTTCTTTTTATTTGCATGTATTTTTAAACTGAACTAAGTTTCTTGTATTCTTTGTGCAAATCTTACTATTTTCCTGAATTATGTTTCCTAGCGCCGTTGTAATTTTCATCAAAATTAAACGTTTCTTCAATGACTCAAATCTTTAAAAAATTGAACCAACCAAATCATTTGACGTGAAACTCGAATAGAAAGCAAGACAACATTTAGATTTAATGCAACTTGCCCAGCTGTACAACCGTGAATTGAGGGGGTTTATTCGATAGTACATTTTCCCTAACGTCAAATAACACTGAAAGCACCGGTTTCCGCTACATCACAGAATTTAAGCAACGATGTGCCTGTTTGTTGTTTACATGGGTAATCATCTACAAACAGAGTGTCCCTTAAGCAATGTGAAGCCTGTGTGTTAGGCTCAGCAAAAACGTAGATTTTTTTCCATTTACTTTAGGCATTAGAAATAGTACTTTATGCCCAAGAAGATGAAAAGGTTTTTTTAAAATGTTGGCATGGTGTTATCAATAAGATCCGATGTCATGCACTAATAGGATCCAGTAATAATTATGATCCAATGTCAAGTATTAACATGATTCAAATATTAATGGGATCTCATTGTCAATGTAAACCAATGCAAGATGAAATTTGGTTTAGTGCAAAAAATCAATGCTAATCTGACTTTTTCTGTTGTCTTATAAAATAAACAAGGGTTCGTGAACTATTTTCAGAGAAACTTTGAGAAATGAGAGGGTCTGTAAGTCAAACAATTTTATATCGGCTCTACTTCTGGTTGTATTGAATTCTTTTCGCATTTTAGAGCGTTTTTGATTCTTAAAAATACTCAGGAAGTTCAATCAGTTGGAGATGGGATGCAGTGGAGGGAGCCGGCACCCGGAGAGGCTGGGCCCTCAGGCTTCCGGTTGAGCAGCCCAGGAGAACGGGAAAGAAACGCTGTTATGGCCAAAAGAGTGGGGGTCAATATGTTGCAGTTCTCTTCGGTCTCCAACTCCCTCTAACAGTAAAACCTTTAGTAACCCTTTCAAATAAAGTGAGAGGTATATTTTTCTAAAGAATTGTGTCGCTTGTTTTTATTGTGTCGTCGTTATGATTCTGCATGCATCTGTTTATGAGTATACAACACCATTGTAAGATATCAAATTGTTCAGATGGTTGAATAAAACTTCTGGTTTGAAAATATAAATGTCTTTTTACTTTTTATGTATCAATACGTAAAAAAAGATGGATAGATATGTACAGATATTTTTCAACCTCTTATAAATGTAAATAATTATCAAGCCATATATATATATATATATATATATATATCTTTATTTTGATGATTCAGTTTTTGTATCTATGTTAGTTTAACACTTTAAACTTATAGAGGCACCAGAAACACAGTACCAAATATAATCTTGCAACCCCAAAGATATTTTACACACACCGAAACCATCTTGTGTATCTCAGTATTCTGGCAATAGTTCAATACCAAATACAATACGTGAGGCAAGGACGGGTACATGTGACTGGAGCTCGAAATCGCTTATAACTAAGAAGCCTTATCTAATCTACGCAAAGCAATATGACGTCTATTATTTGTGTTTGCTTCAAGTCGTTTGGTTTCTCCCGAAAGAATAATAAAATACCAAAAGAATTCCCCTGGGAACCGTGACGATTTTTACTCGCTCTCCTCAGTCCAGAATTCAAATCTGGAATCAGAATACTACCCAAGAAGAGAACCGACTATGCTGGTAACAACACAAGCAGAATCCCCAAAGAATAGCGTAGAGTAAGCAACAGTAGACCATTATCACTCTAAGTGGCAAACCTCTGAAATTCTTAAACCAATTCACATACTTCAACAGCAGTATCTCATCTACTGAAAGTAGAGAACTTCTGGTAACAGTAACAAAAATTTATTAAACCCAACTTACTTCGATGCAAAAAACATCGTTTACATAACGACATATAACGTTGGGACTTTAACCAGAATAAAACAGCAAGCCAAACCTACAGTATCTGCAGGCGAGCATATAGACATTATATGCGTGCACGATCATAGATATTAACATAGAAATAAAGTATCAAGATGCCAGTAATGGATCGACATTTGTTCCAGCATCTGCATCGAAAAACTCCTTCAATGCCGCTATAGGAGATGTAGGAAGGCTACTCAGTTCTAGTGCCTTAAAATCACTAAATAACACCGAGAGAATCCAACCGAGAATTATGTGTGCAACATTTAACAACAATCGTCTCTTGCTAAAGTCTCACCAATGCCAGTGATGATATCATCACCATCTACAACGGACTATCTTCTCTTGCTCAGCGTAACATTCTAATCATCGGTAGAAATATGAACATTTGAATAGGCAAAGAGGGAAATAATAAATTTTGCTTACACAGCTTGCCAAACAGAAATATTTAGCAGGCTCAAGAATAGGCTAGCAAGCCAAAACAGTAAATTCAAAAAAAAAAAAAAAAAAAAAGGGATGAAAAACTATGGACTTAAACCGACCCAAATAAAACTAAAGCACAGTGAGATTATATATTCATAAACAAGAAGTAGATAAGTTGTGCTTTGAACTGTGAGGCATACTCTTCTTTTGAGAGAGCATCTTTCGATCACAGCAATGTCTCAGCGAAGATTCGCCTGAGTCTACACAGAAATAAGTCACAAACAATTAAAGCTTCCCAAATCCAATGAAAGAAAATGGTTTCACACTAAAAAAAAAAAAAAGAAAAGACCAGCCTCAGACGATATCCAACAAAAACTATGACAGATGCAAAATACGCAGATTAGCTGGTACTTCTCGCAAATACGCCAGCCCAATTAGAATTCCTACAGCATAGCGTAGAGCAAGTAGCAGAGGACCATTATCACTCTAAGTGGCAAACCTCTGAAATTTTTAAACCCCTTCACATACCTAGGTAGCAGCATCTCATCAACTGAAAGTGATGTCTATATTCGCCTATCGAAAGTATAGAATACTATTGACTGGCTATCGATCATATGGCAATCTACTTATCTGCTGAAGAAAAACTGGATTTCATCCAAGTTGTGGCTGTATCAATACTACAATATGGATGCACCATAAGAACGCTAACGAAACGAAAAAAGAAAAACTAGATGGGAACGACATAGGAATGCTACGTGGTGTTTTGACCAAATCCTGGACGCAACAGCCCACAAAACAGCAGTTGTACGGCCACCAACCTCCTATCTCACAAACCATCAAAGTCAGGCGAACAACACATGCAAGGTTCTGCTGGAGAAGTTAGAATGAACTTATAAGTGACATTCTCTTATGGACTCCTACACATGGACAAACCAGTGTTGGCCGATTAGCAAAGACGTTCATACAAGAGCTATCTGCGGATACTGGGTACACTCTATAGGACTTACCATGAGCGATGGACAATAGGGACGGATAGTGTGTGTGTGTGTGTGTGAGAGAGAGAGAGAGAGAGAGAGAGAGAGAGAGAGAGAGAGAAAGAACTCCGTGTTGTCAGCATGAAGTGATAAAGATGATTCACTAAACTGCAATACATATATATATATATATATATACTTTTTAAGAATAAATAAATGTTGATTTGAATGTCACAAAAACCTATTCACAGATTCTCTTCTTTCTAAGAGTGATAACAGAAAGTGAACTTTCTCTCTCAGCCATTTCTTTTGCCCAGTCGGCTGGGGCTGTAGAATACACCGAATGCTTCTCCCCAGAGGGGTAAGACCCCACCCGCAACGAGTGTCCTTGATATGACACTAAACAACCTGATGATGAGGTTCCAGTAATGCTGGAGCTTTGGGGAATGTGGAATACCCCTTCATTGCCATCACTCTCACGTCCACTCTGGTCCGGAGTGGTAGCACCTGATAGGGCCCTATCTAGGGAACAAATAGAACTGAACTGCGTACTTATGCTAAACTGAATAGCATGAAATAGAACTGTTTTGACATTTAAACTACGTACTTATGCTAAACTAAATTGCTTGAAATAGAATTGTTTTGACATTTAAACTATCTAAAAAAAAAAAAAAATCCAAAACACCTCAAATGTAGTCTAACACGTGCTAAAGACGAAAGCCATAAAAGAGTTGACTCCTCCTCTCTCTTTCTTTCTCTCTCTCTGTGTCTCTCTCTCTCTCTCTCTCTCTCTCTCTGTCCAACACTAGATGACCATGATATGGGAGTGGAACCTTTAATATAAATACTATTAAAATTAGTAATAATTAAATCCTTCATTTGTTGAAATAGTATGCGTACGTTTGGAAGTGATTCCGTTTCCAGAAGATTTTTCACAGAGGTCAGTAAATTTATTCTACTAAACTATTCATTTAAAAATGCACATTTGATTTAAAATAGTAATGTCTTGAATCTCAGCTGT
Organism: Sepioteuthis lessoniana; assembly: GCA_963585895.1. NCBI lineage: Eukaryota > Metazoa > Mollusca > Cephalopoda > Myopsida > Loliginidae > Sepioteuthis > Sepioteuthis lessoniana. The sequence continues at coordinate 11,849,044 of OY757923.1, forward strand.
ATTATGTGTTGTTTAAATGAAGAATGAAGACTTATGAGACTTAATTTTCAGGAAAATCTTTACTTTTGGAAGACGAACTTCTAAATTTGCAAAAGAAAACCCCCAAAATTGCCCCCCCCCGAAAAGAAAGGAAAAAGAAAAAAAAAAATCCAAAACACCTCAAATGTAGTCTAACACGTGCTAAAGACGAAAGCCATAAAAGAGTTGACTCCTCCTCTCTCTTTCTTTCTCTCTCTCTGTGTCTCTCTCTGTGTCTCTCTCTCTCTCTCTCTCTCTCCACCACCACCAGATGACTATGTAATATACCCCAAAATTTCTTTGAATTTTAACATCCAGCAGTCCTGGACTTTAACTAAGTTAAAACTTAAGATAAAAAAAAGAGAAAATTTTTTTTTTTTTTTTTTTTTTTTTTTTTTTTTTTTACTACCGCGTACACATGGGAAGCAGCATGATGTACGTGTGAGTCTTGCGGCTTAACGCTCAAGATTGTCAGTTCGATCGGGGAACTACTGCTGCTCATCTATAAGAGTGGCTTCTATAGATGAGAACAAAAACAGCCATCGAAAGATAACCATGACTCGTACTCAAACCAGATCCACAAACCGCATCGCTCTTCGCGCGGGTAAAAAAGGGGCGCGTCCTGCTGAGGTTGGAGCCCTGGCCTCAGTGTTCGAAAAATCAGCTACAGAGCTCAAACTCAAACAAAAACTACTAAAATGCAAACAAACAATACAGATAGCGACATTTAACGTGAGAACCCTAAATAGAATAGGTCAACTATCAGAGCTAACTGCATCAGCCGTAGAACATAAGATAGATATAATTTGCATACAAGAGCACCGATACACGCACACCGAAGATATCAAGTATCACGAAACTGGTAATGGATGGATGCTGGTGACTGTATCGGCATGGAAAAACTCGGTCAATGCATCGGTAGGAGGGGTGGGAATACTTCTAGGACCAAGAGCGTTAAAAACACTGAACAGCATTGAGAGAATACAACCTAGGATGATGGCCGCAACGTTTAATGGCAACCCCAAAGCAACAATTATCTCCTGCTACAGCCCTACCAATGTTAGCGAAGACAACGAAATAGCCACCTTCTACGAAGATCTATCCTCCCTAGTACGTAGCATTCCGAAACACAACCTGCTAGTCATTGGCGGAGATATGAATGCACAAATCGGGAAAAACAGACACAACAAATACAGCCTACACTGCGCGTCTAACAGGAATGGACAGCATTTAATAGATTTCATGATAGAAAATAGATTAACATGCCTCAATACAAACTTTCAAAAAAGGGAGGGGAAATTATGGACCTACACATACGCGAATAAGAGTAAAGCACAGATAGACTACGTCCTTATAAACAGGAAATGGAAAAACAGTGCGATGAATTGCGAGGCATACTCCTCTTTCGAGGGTGTGTCCTCCGATCATCGAATAGTTACAGCCAAAGTACGACTAAGCCTAAGAAAAAACGCCACACGTAAAGCGACGACCAAGCACTATGACTGGGCCCTACTCAACAACAGAGATATTAGAGATAAGTATGCATTAGAATTAAGAAACAGATTCGAAGCACTACAAGAGAAGGCAGAAATAGGCACCCCAAATGACGAATATGAAAATTTTGTAGAAGCACACCTGGAGGCGGCAGAAAAGTGTATTCCAACAAAGCCTAGAACTAAATATAGAGTCCCCTGGGAAACGCTAGCGGTCAGAGAAAAACGTGCACTTGTGAAGACTGCCTCCAAAAGCTATCGAAAGAACCCAACAAACACAAATGCACGAAAACTAGAAAAGGCACAACATCAATTAACAGGAATATACCTAAAAGAACAGGCAGAATACGTACAAAATCAGATAGATAAGATTAGAGACTCGGTGGAAGATAGGCAATCCAGGATAGCCTGGCAAACAATAAACGAAGTAAGTGGAAGGAAGAGCACAGCCAAAGCAAAATTGAAAGCTGCAAGCCAACAAGAAAGAGTAAAACTGTGGGAACAGCATTTCAAAAATCTACTAGGAAACCCACCGGAAATAACGGATGAACCGATCACCAGAATTATTAGTAAGCAATTAGACGTAAAACTAGGTCCTTTCACCAAAGAAGAACTAGACTCGGTTCTCAGAAGAATTAAAAATAGGAAAGCGGCGGGGCTAGACGAGATCCCCCCAGAAGTGTGGAAGACGAGACAATTCGACGATATACTGCTCCGGCAATGCAACGCAGTCTATAGTCAAAATAGGATAGAATGATGGACGAAGGGATGCATCCTTCCATTCCCTAAAAAAGGCGACCTCGGACTAGCCAAGAACTACCGAGGGATAACACTTACATCCATAGCAGCCAAAATCTACAATGCCCTACTACGAAACCGCATAGAACCCAAAATAGATAACATCCTTAGGAAAAACCAAAATGGCTTCCGGAGAAATAGATCCACGACCTCACAAATACTGACCATCCGTAGAATCCTGGAAGGCGTTCGGGCAAAAAACTTACAGGCGACATTACTATTTGTCGACTTTACCAAGGCATTCGATTCCATACACAGAGGGAAGATGGAGCAAATCCTACTAGCATACGGCCTACCAAAAGAAACCGTAGCAGCGATAATGATTCTCTACAGAAACACCAAAGTGAAAGTACGTTCACCAGATGGAGACACGGAATACTTCGACATAGTTGCAGGAGTACTACAAGGAGACACACTAGCCCCGTACCTCTTTATCATCTGTCTAGACTATGTGCTTAGGACTTCGATCGACAAAATCAGAGAAAATGGCTTCCAGCTGACTAAGAGAAGAAGCAAAAGGTACCCCGCAAAAACAATCACGGACGCCGACTACGCAGATGACTTGGCGTTACTAGCGAATACGCCTAATCAAGCAGAGACATTACTGCATAGTCTGGAACGAGCCGCAGCTGGCATTGGCCTCCATGTCAATGCAAACAAAACCGAATATATGTGCTACAACCAAACGGGCAACATTGCCACACTAGACGGAGCCTCTCTGAAACTAGTCAACAAGTTCACCTACCTAGGAAGCAGCGTCTCATCAACCGAGAAAGACATCGACACACGACTGACGAAGGCATGGACAGCTATCGATAGGCTCTCGATCATATGGAAGTCGGACCTAACGGATAAAATGAAACGAAGTTTCTTCCAGGCAGCGGTTGTGTCGATACTGCTATATGGATGCACCACATGGACGCTTACGAAGCGGCTGGAAAGGAGGCTGGACGGAAATTATACAAGAATGTTGAGAGCAGTATTAAACAAGTCCTGGCGACAACACCCCACGAGACTCCAACTATACGGACACTTGCCCCCCATCACAAAAACTATACAAGTTCGACGAACCAGACACGCAGGACACTGCTGGAGAAGCAAGGACGAGCTCATAAGCGATGTACTCCTGTGGACCCCCGCACATGGATGTGCAGGAGTGGGACGACCAGCACGAACCTACATACAGCAGCTGTGTGAGGACACGGGATGTAACCCTGAAGACCTACCGGAGGCGATGGATGATAGGGAGAAATGGCGGGAGACGGTCAGGGATATCCGCGCAGGCGGCGCGACATGATGATGATGATGATGATGATGACTTATGCTAAACTAAATTGTTTGAAATAGAACTGTTTTGCACGCTAAACTGAATCGTTTGAAATAGGACTATTTTGACATTTAACTGTGAGTAAACAAAAACTATACTTATTATAAACTGAATACTTTGAAATAGAACTGTTTGACTAAACTGAATTGCTCTAAATAGAAATGTTTTTGACAATTAAACTGTGTACTTATGCTAAACTGAATTGTTTGAAATAGAACTGTTTATTTGTATAAAAGTAGATTTGGCATTAAATAACCTACAAAGGTTGATATGCCATAAACCCAAATAAACAAACCAACAAACAGCCATTTCTTCCTCACAGCTAAATATAAATATATATGTGTGTTGGCTAACAGTTTAGTTTTCAGAAGCAAGATAATGACACCATTAAGGCTCAGAGCAAAATGACTCTCACGAATCCTCTCTGCGAAATAGCAATCGTTAATTACAAGAGCAAAACTGATGCACACGTTGCCACGTGCGAACTTAAATGTACATTTTCATAGAACTGTCATCAGAGAAGTCAATGACATCCAAGCTGAATTTTGATCGATGTTTATTCTAAAACCAACAAAGCTAAAATCCTAACCAAGTCGCCTGGGTAGACAACACTAAATAGAGAAAGCTCACATCTAATCAAGAGAAATGTTTTCCAAACCTAATCAGATTTTAAAACATAATTTAGGTTCAATTCTTTTTCAAACCTTAAAATCCCGATCTTGGTTACCATCTCTCAAATCATTCATCATAACTTCTCAGGATTTTAAAAATTATTCCACTATTAACAGTCACGTTAAATCAGCTTCTGTCCACTCATAAAAGAACAGGGGGTGTCCTCGTGGTGTAATGGTTAAAGCGATGGACTGCGGAATCGTAGTAAGCGAGTTCGTACTCCAGTCGCGCTATTATATTCACTTACGGACAAATGCCCTTGGGAAAGGTATCAATCCCCTTATCCCCCAAGCTATGGGTTAAATAGTACCACTACTGTTCTTCTCGAAGGATGGCTTTGGCATTAAATAACCTACAAAGGTTGATATGCCATTAAACAAAGAAAACAAACAAACAAACATAAAAGAATAGACTTCATGCTATCCATACGTTCTCAAGCAAGAAACGTCACACCCGAGTCAGTGATGATAGCAGAGGTTTTTTGTCGAGCAATAGCTTTAATATATTATAAGTTAAAGAATGAAGTAACACACAAACAAATTTTTTCGATGATAATAATAATAATAATAATAATAATAATAATAATAGGAAAACCCCAACTCTGTAGTGATTTCAAGTGACGAATTCGCAAAATCTCTCTCTCAAAGATCTGGACATGTATAACAATATGAGGCATTTACTGGAGCTAAAAACTTATGGAGATTATGATGCCTTTTTTCATATTTAGGAAAATGTAATTTTCCTTTTGTAAAAATATAAAACATACTTATTTACTTTGAAAGATATTCAAAAATCAATTTAAAAGGTCAGTGAGAGACTAGTTTTAACCGAACTTTAAAATTGTCCAAACGAAAAGTAAGCAAATTTGGGGTTTTATCGGTGCATTGATCCATTTTGAATCATGACATCCCGATCCACTTCTTTGCCACTTGTTGGGGTAAAAAAAGTCAAATCTTTGGATAGATTAATAAGATCTTTGATTTTTGTTTTGGTTAATGTGAAAAGATTTAGAGCCGTAACAAGGCATGGGCCTGGATCCCTAAGTAACCAAGCCCCTATATTGTGGTTTGATTGGATGACCGATAAAAGTTTGATACGTGGAAGGGTTACTCTTCACACATATGTAGATCAGTGCATTTAATTGGCTAACCGGTAAAAAAAGTAGTCGAATAATACGAAAGGATCTGTGATTGGTTAGGCAATATTTGTTCCCAGGGAAATCCTCACTAAAACTAGATTTTAGGATAAGAGGAGAGAAGATATCCGATGTCCATACCGAAGACAGGAGAATAAGAAAAGAAATCTCTCAAAGAACTAAAGCCTCTCCAGCAAAAGCACCACTCTCCTAAAAATTGAGGAACATAAAAAGACTTCACCAGTCAGATACCTCACTTGTTTATCTCTCAAATACAACACAAACCTGCACTATTCCATATATATATATATATATATATATATATATATATATATATATATATATATATTGTTAAACCATTGTGTTTCAATAAATAGTTGTTAACTGTTAACAGAGAGTTTTTTTCGTCTATGAGTTGTCGACACCCAGACAACTTGTTCCAACGAACCACACAAACCATCAGAAGAAGTTCCAGATAGATTGTGTCACCTCCATCAGTGGATCTTTCAAACACAACGTTGATACAGAGGGAGTTGATAAAGCAACTAGTCAGTAACACATGTGGTAATCACGGAACAAAGGCCACAATCAAGCACCGTCACTCGAATAGGACCACACATGACTATAAAAGAGAAACCTTCAGAGAGAGACCAAACGTCTTCTAATAGTTGTACAAAATAACGCCCTAAGGACCAATTACGTCAAAGCGGGAATAGATAAAACGCAACAGAATAGCAAGTGAAGATTATGTGGTGATAGAGACGTAACCATTAACCACATCATAAGCGAATGTGGTAAACTAGCACAAAAGAAGTACAAGACTACACACGATGGTTATGGAAGGTGATCCACTGGGAATTGTGCAAGAGATTCAAATTTGGCGATACTATCAATTGGTCCATGCACAAATCAGAATCCATCCTGGAGAATGGGATGCATAAAATTATCAGAGATTTTGAGATATAAACAGATCAGAAGATCAAACAAGATGCTTTACAAAAAAAAAAAAAAAAAAAAAGAGAACCTTTCATGTCGGAGACTTTGCCGTCCAGGCGGACCACAAACTGAGATTCAAAGAAAACGAAAAGAGAGACAAGTTCTTAGATCTTTCAAGTGAACTAAAAAGATGTGGAGCATGAGGGTGACGATGATACCAATTGTAATTGGTGTGTTTGGTAAGGGAACAAGAAGAGTTGTAAATCGTAGGACTAGCCGAGACAATCCAAACTACAACATTATCGAGAGCGGCCAGAATACTGAGAAGAGTCCTGGAAATCTGAGGAGACTTGCAGTCACTCAAGCTACAATGAATGACCATCAGCTAACGCTGGTGCGAAAATCTCGTATGGAGTAAGCAATCATATCAAGGCGGGAATAGATAAGACTCAACAAAATAGCAAATGTAGGCTCTGTGGTGACAGAGATGAAACCATCAATCACATAATAAGCAAATGCAGCAAATTAGCGCAGAAGGAGTACAAGACTAGACACAACTAGGTGGGCAAAGTGATCCACTGGGAGATGTGCAAGAAATTTAAATTTGACCATACCAACAAATGGTGTATGCACAACCCATCACCTGTCCTGGAAAATGATACGCATAAACTCCTATAGGACTTTGACATACACACGGATCACCTAATCTCGGCCAGAAGACTAGACCTTATAATAATCAACGAAAAAAAAAAGAGAATTTGCAAAATTGAGGACTTTACTGTCTCGGCTGACGACTGAATAAAACTGAAAGAATGTAAAAAGAAGGATAAGAACCTGGACCTAGCAAGGGAATTGAACAAACTATGGAACATGAAGGTAACAATAATACCAATTGTGATTGGTGCTTTTGGTACAGTAAGTAAAGGATTATAAAAGGGACTAGAGGACTTTGAAGTTGGAGGACGAGTAGAGACCATCCAAACTACAGCATTATTGAGAACGGCCAGAATACTGAGAAGTGTTCTGGAGACTTGAGGAGACTTGCTGTCACTCAAGCTCCTGTGAAAGACCATCAGCTAAAACTGATGCGAAAAATTCTCATGAGTAAATAATAATAATAAAGCTCTTTCACTATTACTATTTGTAATATCAATGATGTCACTCAATTATATACTTCGGAAGAGCTCAGGAGGCTACAAATTTACAAAATCACAAGAAAAATTAGTCGCTTTAAGTACATGGACGACATCAAGTTGTTTGCAAAATATAAAAAAGAATTGGAGACTCTCATACAAAAAATTAGAATATACAATCAAGATATAGGAATGTGACATGCTTATAATGAAAAGTGGAAAAAGATAATAATGGAACTGCAAAAATCAAAAAAGAATCAGAACGCTTGCAGAAAAGGAAAATGAATACTGGAAGCGGACACCATCAAACAAAGATGAAAGGAAAAAAAAATGCGTAGCTCAAAAGAATGAAAAAATTCCTCGAAAGCAAAAGCCTTTTAGAAGAAATTTCATCAAAGGGATAAACGCGTTGGCAGTCTTGGGAACATTCTTAAACTGAACGAGAGAGGAACTCAGACAAATGGACCAAAGGACAAGAAAATTAATGACGATGCACAAAGCCTTATATCGGAGATATTACATAGACAGACTATACGTATCAAGAAAAGAAAAATGAAGAAAACTCGCCCGCATGGAAGAGAGCGTGGATGCGTCAATACGAAGACTCGAGAGAAACATTAAAAAGGGCTAAGAAAGACTAATTATAGCGGCCATTAACAGCACAGACAACATAAAGACAAATTGAACGACAACAGAAACTAGGAAACAGAAATGGGAAGTATAAACAAGTGTATGGAGTTTTCAAGATACAAACGGTTGAAACCTCAAACGAGAAGACCAGGACATGGCAACGAAAAGAAAACTTAAGAGAGAAACTGAATAGTTTTTTTACCTTAACTTTTTCCAGTCTTGTTTTCCCGAAGGATGGAAATGTAGTCTTCTTTTCAGTCATGATTTTTTTATCAGCTCTACATTTTCCCTTTCTTCTTGTGTTAACATTGATGTTATGGTACTGGGTTCTGTGGTGTTTTGGTTTACATTTTTTTGTGTTTCAATTCGTTTAGAAAACACTTCCTGCGCCTATTTTTCATGTCTAACATGTCCACATATTTCTAGTTTCTCGGGGTCATAAAACCAATCTTTTTTTAAAAATCATCCTGGCTTCATCAGCAAGTTTTTGGCTTATTGTATTAAATCAAACGGATTCTGGCCAAATATCGATAATTCTTTTTCTATAACTTCTTTTGTAGGATTGTTCCTAAAATATCAGTGGATTACATTTTCCTTATTTTCTCTAATCCTTTTTTCCGTTGGTATCTCTCCATTGAATTGTTGCTTTAATCTTTGTTTCGCTCAGTTGAGTTTTTTGCTTTGCTCTTTCTGTAAATCTGAAATTAGAACAGCAAACATTCCGAGAACGCCGACTGAATCCCTCATGTTGGCTATCAAGGAAGCATCTGCCAATCATGACACTAACATCTGGCACCCATGTTGATTTGGATTTGTCATTTGTCATTTTTCATATTGTGATTATATAAAACTCACGGGTTGATTGATATCTATGCCCCTGTCACAGATATGACTTAGTATTCTTCTAAGATAGATGTACCTTCAGTTGGCTACAAAAAAACCTTAAAAAGAAAATAATATTTAAAGATATCTACACCTTTAAAAATTCAAAATTTAACTTAGTTAACGTCCAACATCTGTATTTCATTAATCAAATAACATTTTAACGTAACACAGACCGTACAGATTTCTTGATAACGTATCAAACCCCTCTTTCGAAATTTCTGGGAGTTCCTACTGAATTCTTAAAGTTTAATATTTTAATATTTCAATCGAATGCCATTTTTTAAAAATGTAAAGCATTTACACAGTACTTAAAAAATTGAATAAAAAACTATTTCGCGATTAACACCAATTAACATTCAAGATTAAAGCTAGGCACCTTTATTTCAGCAATCAAATCGCTTTTTGATCAAACACATATTATTATTGTTATTATTACTACTCTTTCAGAGTTTTTCCCGTCAGCGTTAGCTGATGGTCTTTTACTGGAGTTTGAGTGACAGCAAGTCTCTTAAAGTCAGCAGGACTCTTCTCGGTATTCTTGCCAGTCTCAATAATGCAGCATTTTGGATGGTCTCCGCTCGTCCTCTTATTTCCAAGTCCTCCAGTCTCTTTAATAATCCTTTGGTGACAGTACCAAGAGCACCAATTAAAATTGGTATAAACGTCCCTTTCATATTCCACAGGTTTTTCAATTCCCTGGCAAGGTCGAGGTATTTATCCATTTTGTCACTTTGTAACACTATTTTAGTGTTACAAGTTGACTGGCGATATTAAATTAAATACTTAGGACTAATTAGATAATTTGTTGAAGATTAGATAAAGTCTTTTGTTAATGTAGTGTAGCAAAAATATAATAATAATGTACACCGTGTTTGAAAGTGGGGTCACGGTGACAATATCGCTCAGGAATGTTTAATTGCGGGATGAAACGGCTGATCTGAGCTTTGAACTGGATTTTGACTGACGGGTTAGAAACAAACAAAATTCTATTTCATATTCTAATGTCAGCCGCGTGCGAATGGACGGAAACTTACGGCTAAACGCCTGACATAAGGCCATTAACAATATCAAAATATTATCGGGTGGTTCAACAATCAAAGAAATGCAAGGCGGAACTTCCCCCACCCACCTGCCTAAGACGTGTAATGCAGGGCCATAGTTTTTGATCGGCTGTCCGGTTAAACATGAACCTCGGGGTGTGGTTTGAATTAGTTGACCAGCGAACAGCACCAGTAAAGTTTACTGTTTTCCGACCCAGCCTGAACCAAGAGACGTACGTATCAGCTTTACTCCAACTTTACCCGTGGGTCGAACAACGCAACGTGGACACGGACATCTGGATAAGCAGATCCACCCGAAATTACGACCTATAAGTGGCTCGCAGAATTCCACCGACAACTACGCCTCCCAATTGGCGCCGTGCGTCTCCACAATTGCTGCGTATCACATTTGGTGACGCGACCACGACAACTGCGTACGACAACTTTCTTTCAATTTTACTCTGTGGTCAGCCAGAACAGCAAAGTCCACAATTCTGCAAGTTCTTGTTTTGTTGATTATTATAAGGTCTGGTCGTCTGGCCGAGATTACGTGATCCGTGTGTATGTCAAAATCCCATAGGAGTATGTGTTTCATTCTCCAGGACATATGTTTGGTTGTGCATATACCATTTGTTCATATGGTCAAATTTAAATTTCTTACACAATTCCCTGTGGAACACTTTGCCCACCCAGTCGTGTCTAGTCTCATACTCTTTCAGTGCCAATTTGCTGCATTCACTTATTATGTGATAGATCGTTTCGTCCCTATCACCACATAACATAGATTTGCTATTTTGCTGTGTCTTATGTATTCTTGCTTTGATATTATTGGTTCTTATAGCATTGTTTTGTGCTGTTATCAGAAGAGATTCAGTTTCTCTCTTAAGGTTTCTTTTTCTCAACAATATTCATGTTTCTCGTGTGAGATGTTGCTTATTAGTCTTTAAAAACGTTCATACAGTTGTTTTTCTTCCTATTTTTGTTTTTCTGGTTATTGTCGTTCCGTTGGTCCTCCTGTTGTAAGTATTGTTTCTGCTGGCTGTAATCAGTCTTCTTCCACGCAGTCTTGTATGCAGTCTATAAGTCGTTGTATTGATACGTCAACGCTGTCTTCAGTGCTGGTATGCATAAGATATATGCATGTATATGCCTTATGCATAGTCATTAGTTTTCTTGTTCTCTGCTCCATTTGTTTAATTTTTTTTCTCGTCCACTTCAAGAATAGTCTCGAATATGTTACGAGGGGGACAGCCCAGGTATTTATGCATTTGATAAGGTTCCTGCTATATAGTTTTGTCTCGAATAGTTTTCTGGTTCTCCAGAGATACTCTTTCTTAATTTTTTCTTTCATCTTCACTTGTTAGATGGTGTCAGCTTCCAATATTCCCAAGTATCTGTGGGTTTCATTTTTTTTAAAATGGTCCTGACTATTTTACGAGGGGTAAGGCCAAAGTATTTATTTTTTAGATAAGGTTTCTACAATATAGCTTTATCTCAAGTAGCTTTCTGGTTTTCCTGAAATATTCTTTCTAAATTTTTCTTTCATTTCCTTTTGTATTATTATTCCTTACGAGTTTTTTACACAAGCGTCAGCTGATGTTCTTTCACTGGAGTCTGAGTGACAGCAAGCCTCCTCAAGTCTCCAGGACTCTTCTCAGTATTCTGACCAACCTCAACCAGTCAGTAGTTTGGATGGTATAGGTTCGCCCTTCGATTTCCCACCCCTTTCTGCCCGCTGGCCAAGTCTCTGGGAATCGTTCCAAGTGCACCAATCACAATTGGTATCACTGTCGCTTTCATGTTCCATAGCTTTTTAGTTCTCTTGCAAGGTCTAAGTACTTGTGTCTGTTTTTGTTTTCTTTGATTTTCACTTTGTGGTCAACTGAAACGGCAAAATTCACAAGACAGCAGGTGTTCTCTTTTTTTTTTTTTTGGTAATTATCACTAGGTCTGGTCTTCTTGCCGGGATCCGTTTGTATTTTAAGATCCCAGAGAATTTTATGTCTCTCATTCTCTTGAACGGATTTGAGATGCCTCATCTGCAGTTTAAGTAAAATAAAAAAAAACCTTCAATGACAAGTTAAAGAAAATTCTACTTAAACTATTGTTAGAAATAAAGTAAAATTAATTTCAATACCGTCATTAATCATCTATCTAAAAATTAAAATAAAATACAATAGACTAAAATAAAATAAATAAATCAGAAAATTTAGCAGCACCTAATTTCATATTTCAATAAACGGTAAAGACATGTACTGTAACTTACGAAATTCTGTGCAAATTTTAAAAGATCAAAAGAAAAAGTATATTGCGATGTACAAAGTCTGTTTAGCTCTCTTTACATAATGCTATAAATATAACTAAATGAATAAATAAATAAATCTCACTTCTTTGCATTTGTATGTCCATAAGTTGGAGTCCATTGGAGACTGTCGCTTATGAGATCGTCCCTTGCTTCTCTAGTAGTGTCTAACGTCTTATTTAGATATTTTTAGATGGTTAGTGGTCGTCCTGCTGCTGTTTTGCAGGGTGCTGCTTCCAGGATTTGTTCAAAACAGCACGCGTCAGTCTTTTGAGTTCCCATTAAGCGTTTTGTTGGAGTCCAAATAATGTAAACATTCAAGGCGATACTGTAGAACACCGGGAAATTAGTAACGTTTTGATAATTTGGGAGTGAATGGAAATTAAATTTAATTGCAAGGAGTGCATCAAGTAAAAAGTTTGAAATATAGATGGATAAATAGAAAAATAGATAAAGGAAACATAAAGAGTAATAAATTGACAGATTCAATGTGTGTGTGCATGTGTGTGTATGTGTGTGTGTGTATGTGTGTGTGAGAGAGAGAGATAGAGAGAGAGGGAGAGAGATTAAGTCTCAAAACCGGTCTTCTAAAATAGAAATAAAAATCAGAAGTAATTACTTTTACAGGATGATACAAAAGTGATTAGCGTATTTAAAAAATTAGAAAATTAAAGAATATATACGAGGATCATTAAATAAGTTACCAGACTTTTTTCGTATGGGCACTTTTATTGATAGTACACACTTGAAACCCTAGTCGCCTTCGAAGTAATCTCCTTCTTGTGCCGTTCCAACAATTTCTGGAAGGCCCCATGGAAGTCCTCTTGTGTGAGCGTGTCAATTACCTTCGTCACAGCCTCTTTCATTTTCTCTGTTCTCTCATAACGACAGCTTCTGAGCTTAGGGAATAACCAAAAATCACAGGGAGCAAGGTCTGAACTATAGAGAAGCTGAGGAACGGTCTTGATGCCCATCTTGGTCAAATAGTCTGTAACAAGGATGGAGTTGTAGACTGGTGCATTGTTCTGCTGGAAATGCCACTGAGCCGATTTGAAGAGTGCTGGCCTCTTCCCAAGGAATCACTTCCTGAACTCCCTTAAAACCTCAACATAGTAACCCTAACCATAACCCTTTGGCCAATCAACTGTGGTGTATTGACTTCCTTACTCCTCCAACACCTCTCATCATCCTTCACAGAATTCCTGCCCTCCTTGAATCTGTTATGCCACTCAAAAACTGATGCTCGATTCATGCAAGATGCTCCAGAATTTTATTGCATATCGTTCTTCTAAAGTGTTCTCACGTCCAGATTGCATTTTTTAAATTCACCAACTGTGACAATCAGGCTTTAGTTGGATGTATTCCAATTCCTGCTGAAGCTGTTCATTTGAAGCTGAAATCATAAAAATTGGTCTGTCATCTCATACGATGTATAGCAATAAGATACTGAATTTTCAAGAGTCTACGACAATTCTAAATGCCTGTACAAAAAAAGGTCTGGAATCTAATTGAATTCACCACGTGCACACACACACACACACACACATATATATATATATATATATATATATATATATATATATATATATATATATATATATACTGTGGGAAAATACTTTGACCTAATTATAGATTAGTATCCCTCAAATAAAATAGATAATGAATAAAGTTATATATTTTCTGAAATGATAACTTTTGCATCACTATGTATATGTGAGTGTGTGTGTGTGTGTGTGTGTGTGGCTAACTAGATGGATAGATGGATAGAATCATCATCATTATCAAGGCGTGGTAATAGGTCGGAGTCTCTTGACTCTCTCCCGCCCTCCATCACTATCGACCATCGCTCCTGACAAGTCTTGTAGACAGCATCCAGTGTTTTCACAAAGCCGATGTATGTAAGTATTTGCTAGTTGGCCAACACTGGTGTGTCGCTTATGAGTTCGTCTTTGCTCCCCAACCGGCGCCCAGTATGTCTTGTTCGTCTATGTGACTGGAAGGTGACTGGCCTTACAACTGCTGATTTGTTGGCTGCTGCTTCCAGTATTTGTTCATAACGGCATGTAGCATTCTTGTGTGGTTCTCATCTCGGAAGAAATCCTGTTTTAGCCTATCAAAGACATCAGCTTTTCATATGATTGAAATAAAAATCAGATATAATTACTTTTACAGGGTGCCACAAGAATGACTTGCGTTTTTTAAAAATTACAAAATTAAAGAATACGCCTTTCTATGTATATGTTGATATCACTTTCAGTAGATGAGATACTCCTGCAGAGTTACGTGAACTTGTCTGTTGATTTCAGAGGTTTGTCACTTTAAATGTTTTAGTTGAGTTCATGTAGAGGCCAATTCCTCTTGCAGCTGACTTTAAGCGATGAAACAGGGATTCTAGAGGGTGGAATGATAAAATTGTCGCGCTAGGAAAGAAGACATAATCCCATTTCCGTTAAATGAAAACCGGTTTTCTTTTTTTGTTGCAGACCATCTATTAGTGTACAAATCCCAAGAGCGATAGGAGCCTTCTATCATGTCTGAAAGTGACACAATGTTCAACGAGCGAGATCAGAGATGCGCTGCTGTACAATTCATGCTCTCTACCGATCCATCTTATGACAACAGGACCATTGCCAGCACCCTCAAAATGCAAATCTGGATTGCCATGAATAACAGGGACGTGCCCAGAGTGACGAAAACAAAGTTTCCGGCTACGGTTATGGTCTTTAATATGGTTTCAAGTGAGGGCCACACCATGTCATCTCATATCTTCGAAGTTGGCTTGAAAGTCAACACCAAAGTGTACCTAGATGTGCTGAAGAGTGTGGTGATCCTCTGGTGCAATCAGGTGGCCGGTGGCAGACCCTGGGTGTGGCAGCAGGACTTGACGCCGGCCCACAAATCCAAAGAGATCCAGGCTTGGCTTCAGAAGGAATGCTACGACTTTGTACCCTTCTCTCACTGGCTCCCTTCCTCCCCCGACCTGAACCCGCTGGACTACTTCGTTTGGTCATACGTCGAGAACATCACCAACATGACCTCCCACAACACCAAAGCCAGCCTGATCGCAGCCATCCGCCGAGTATTCGCGGAGCTCCCGCCGGTGCTTGTGAAAAAGGCATACTCCCAGTTCCGGATCCGTATCGAGGCGGTGGTGATTGAGGCTGAAGGCGGCTACATTGAATAGATGTCAGCTCTACTACATAATGAAGTTACCTGAATTGATTTTTTCAATAAAAGTTTTAAAATAAAGTTGTAGTGTTGTTTTCTTTAGGACGATAATTTTAGCGTTCCACCTTGTAGATGAGCAAGAGTATTTGCAAGAAGTGCTAGATCATATATAGTCTGCATAGGTCAGTTTCACCGGGATATCACTGGCTTTTGTCTTTTTTTTTTAATGTGAAACCACTTTCTTTTATTAGATCAGTTGTCATTTGAATTACGTAATCTAGGCAGATTATAAATGGATTTGGTGCTAATGTATATCCTTGCAAGACTCCAACGACAATTTCAAAGAAGTCTGTGTTACCATCGAGTTTTTGTAAAGCATCATTCAAGCTGTAACTGTTTTTTTTTTGTTGTTTTTTTGTTTTTTTGTAAAATTATATGCTAGAAGTATTTGAATCATCTTTCCTTTCTCTAAGGAATCAAACGCTTTGGAGATATCTCCAAAGAACTGTGTTGCCTCGAGATTTTTTCACGTACTTCTTCGATGATTAGACGGACAGCCAGAATCTATGAAGTTCTGGATCTATATCTCAAAAAACATTCTTATTTTTTCAAAAATTTTATGCAATTCGGGTCAGATACAATTGAGAAGCAGGGCGTTTTAAGTCATAGCAGCTATGGCAGTAAGAGTCATGCCTTTGTTGTTCTTTGTGATTCTGTGGTCACCTTTCTTGAGGAAAGTAGGGATGCAGCCTCTCGTCCATTTCTCTATAGTGTTTTGTTTAAAGGCAACGTTGAATAATAGAAGTATGTCATCAAAGTTCCTTATCTTCCATACTTTAAGAATTATTTCGTCGAGGCCTGCAGCTTTTCTGCTTTTAATTCTTATTCAGTATTTCATGTGTTTTTTCCAACTTTTGCGTTTAGATGGCCATTAATAATTTCTTTAGAAGGTTTATTCGTGATTTCAAGAGGGTTTCCAATCAGGTTCTTGAAACTTTCTTGCCACAAAACAAAAAAAGCCAATAAACGCAAATGCGCAGAAACTTAAAAAAGCCCTGAGAGAAGTAACTAAAACATATTAAAACGAACAACTAGAACACATCCAAGGCCAAATCAATAAAATCAGAAATTCGGTAGAAGATAGGCAACTACGATTAGCATGATAGACAGTAAATGAAGTGAACGGAAGCAAAATTACCGCGGGAGCAAAACACGCACACGCGCACACGCAGAGATGTGTGTGCGCGCGTATGTGAGTGTATGTGTGAGTGTGATAAGTAACAGAAAAGAGATTTGCTAACGAAATGGAATGTGGATTGATTGATAAATCGATTTTAACGGTATGTCAACCCATTCAGTGTTATTTTATACCAATTGGTTCGGGAATTGCGTTCATTGTTTGTTCATTTTTACATTTTTGTCACGTAGTTTCTTTAGATCTTTTTTTTTTTTTTTTGCGTACTGTCCGATCGAATATGAATTATTTTCAAACAGATCAATTTGTCCCCAAGATGAGACCCTGACAGGTACAATTACTCCGTGACAGAGTAGATCTAGAAGTAATGGCAATTAAGGGGTATTCCGCACTCCCTAGTTCTTCAGAACTGTAGCCTCACCATCACTTTAGTGTCATACCCAGGATGTTCTCTTTTTGTGTCTTCCTCCTCTGCAGAGGATACAATCAGTATATTGCTCGCCTAGCCGACAGGCCAGAGGAATTTGGGGTTAAATTAGTTTATGCAGTTTATAGAACGCTCAGATAAGAGGAACGCGCGCATTTCATAAAAATAAAATGAAAGTAGATTAATAGAATAAAAAGAAAATAGATTCCTTATTTTCCTTTCAAGTGATTGCTGTTACTTTATTTACGTGAATGAATTGCCATTAATTTTTCTTTTGAAGATCTACAAACGTTTCTGATTTACAATTACGCGCTGGTACGGTCGAGCCGGGTTGGTGGGTGAGAAATAACAGCTTCGTTCAAGGGTTCTTAACTCCAAGCAGCATCTGTATGACAATATGAAGTATTCACAAATACTAGAAACTAACTGAGCAGCGTCCTCGCGGCGTAATGGCTGAACTGCAGCTTCGAAGTAAGTGTGTTCGAACTCTAGCCCCTCTGTTACGTTCACTTTCGGACTAATACCCTTTGAAAAGTTATTTACCCCTTATTCCCCTCAGCCATGGGTTAACTAGTATCATCGCTTTTTTTATACAAGGATAGCTTTGCAATTAAATAACCCGCGAAAGTTGATATGCCATTAAACAAAGAACCCAAATCAGACCTAAAGACGTATGAAAAGAATGATTTTCTTTAAAGTCAGGACAAATGTAATTTTCTGATATAAAAATATAAAATTACTGACTGATTTATTTTATGAGTAAACATGAAGAAATTCAGAAGTCAGCATAAAAGGTCAGTGAAAACTTGCACTCTGCACACCTGCAAGTTGTAAAAACAATCAAAGCAAGCAGGCAGCAAGAATATTATTTGAGGTCTGTTAGTTCATTGACTCATTTAAACTCATAACATCTCAAATTAACCTTTGTTCACCTGTTGAAATTAAAAGGTCAAATCCTAGCTTTAGATGGATTAATCAGGTGTTTGCTTCTGTTTCTTTTTTTGATTATTGGTTAATAAGAAAAGTTATCGGCTAGGACCCTTAATTAACCAAGGTATTATATTGTTGCGTGATTGCCTGACCAATTAACATGAGATATAGATAAGAATTAGAATGAGATTTAGATCAGAAAAATGCGAAATGATCTGTGGTTGGTTTGCCAATAAGAAATGTTTGTTCCCAAGGTAATTCTAGATAGAAATACCTCTTTAAGGGTTCAAGGACAAAGAAAGTTCAAGGACAATACCGAAGACAGTGGAAGAAAATTTGAAGATCATACAAAAGACAGAAGAATTAGAAAAGAAATCTCTCCAAGCATTTAAGTCTCTCCAGCGAAAATTACTCTCTCTGAAAAATTATCAACTTGATTAACATAGGAAGACAGCGCTAGCAAAATTTCTCAGCTTGTCTTTCTCTCAACACAAAAAATCGATACAATTTTCTTATATATATATATATATATATATATATATATATATATATATATATATTTACTCAGTTGTGTTTCAGTAAATATTTGCTATCTGTTAAGAGAGTTTTTCTTGTCTTTGGGTAACCGACACCCGGGCATCTTGCTCCAACCGACCACCCTGACCGTTTGAAGTTCAGGATAAATTGTGTCATCCCTTTTCAGTGGATCTTTAGAAAACAGCGGGTGTACAGAAGAAGGAATTGATAAAACAACTAGCCAGAAACAGGTGTTTATCACAGAACTAAGGTCACATCAAGTACCGTGACTGGCATAGGACCACACCTGCCTCTTTGCCTAAAAGGAGTAAGAGCTGTGTTTATTGCCCGAAGTCTAAGGCGCCCTCAAAGTGTAATGATGTCGGAAAAAAGTCATTAAAAAGACTGTTTCACAGGAGGCTTGCTTCTTGCTGAGCACCCACATTACATCGACTTTTTCTCACATTTTTGCCTTGGGGTAAGTCAAATAAATAACTACACGCTTCAAGAATCAACCAAGTGCGACATTTGGAGTAAGTGTAAAATCATTAAACCGTTAGACAAGAGCTGAACTTTTTCTTTACTTGCTGCACATAGGTGCTCACAAAGAGGCGTATACAACATATATCATGTACATATGCGCACGCACCAAGGTGTAGAAAATAACACGATATATCAAAGATTATAAACATACATTCTCACGGGAGAAAGCGAAAGTGGTAAACAGAGAGAGAGAGAGGGGGGGGGAGAGGACTATATCCTTGGAGGTGCCCGTGGTGTAATGGTTATCGTTGTAGGAAATGGACACGGTAACACGTGTTCAAATCCTGGACGAGACTGATTGCATTTCACATAGCACTAATACCCTTGGGAAAGGTATGAATTTGATAATTCTCCCTCCAGCTATGGGTAAATAGTAGGACAGACTGGGTTCTTCAGCCTTGGTGAGGCAACAAGTCTAGGAGAAGGGAAACTCTGAATTCAAACCTGTTAAACTCCGCTTAAAAATTGACCTTGTGTCATATCCTGCCCGAGCGGAGGGGTTGGTAAATATGATTAAGTCTCAAAACCGGTCTTCTAAAATAGAAATAAAAATCAGAAGTAATTACTTTTACAGGATGACACAAAAGTGATTAACGTATTTTAAAAATTAGAAAATTAAAGAATATATACGAGGATCATTAAATAAGTTTTCAGACTTTTTTCGTATGGGCACTTTTATTGATAGTACACACATGTTAAACTCCACTTAAAAATTGACCTTGTGTCATATCCTGCCCGAGCGGAGGGGTTGGTAAATATGATAAAATTATCTTTGGATAGTTTGAAGCTTGATGATTATCGAGTTTAGATATGTCACATATATGTTTCATTGAGTTAACAAGCATGTGATTTTTTATTGCAAGATTGGACGTGTCGTTGCTTGATTCAGAAGTATTTTCTTCTTAATCAAGGAGGATAGGAATCGTGATTCAAGCAATGAAATGGGATTTTGAGTACTTGCTATAAAGCCTAATTTATTCAGCCAAGCATCAACTGGGTTTGCAAATTATAAATTGCATGATAGCCACTTCGATTTCGGAATTCCTCATTACCTTTAGATATAACACTGTTATATCAACGATGTCAATAGCCGGTTTTGTAAACGAGATTTTTTGATAGGAAAAGCGTGTCATTGAAACCTGATTATCAGAAAACAATGTAAACTGGGATGTTTTCATTTAAAGGGGATTTTTAAGCATAACCATATTCTCAGACTATGTTGATCAGTATGTCAACCTGAACGGCACGGCAGCATAAGATATATATATATATAGAGAGAGAGAGAAAGAGATAGATAGATAGATAGATAGATACGAACGGGGATGAATTGATTAATAGATAGACACAGAGATAAATCAGATGGATAGACTGAAAGACAAACAGATAGATAGATAGATAGATAGATAGATGTGAGTTGAGAGATAGATACATATATGTTTATATATAAATATATACTAACTGGGAAAGAAAGAAAGAAGGAATGAATGAATGAAAGAAAGAAAGAAAGAAAGAAAGAAAGAAAGGCATGAACAGAAATAGATACATAAATGTGAATACATTGGGATGGAAATATATATATATATATATATATATATATATATATATATATATATATATATATACTCTTCTGACGCCTTACCCAGAAGTTCTGTGGCATTTGCCTTTGGTATTGACTACAATTTTATCACGTATAAAATCCTTCCATTCTTCAGTTGTCAGCGATCAGCGTTTAAAGACTTGATTCATCAAGTATCTCAAGTGTGGAAGTTATCAAAAAAGTAATGATCCGGTGAGCGTTATGAAATGGGGTATTCTGGAAAAATGTACCTCAGAACTTCCATAGTTGCACTTACCGTGGGCCTGCCAAGTCAACCGAGGCTGTAGGATATGCCGACTGTATCTCTCCAGACGAGTAAGACCACCCAACGGGTGTCTTTAATATGACACTAAACTGCATCTAATAGTAAGGCTCTTGTCCTGGAGCTTTGGGGAATGTATAGTACCTATTCATTGCCATTACTGCCAGGTCTACTCTGACCCGGAGTGGCAGTACCTGTTTGGATTCCATTTTTTGTATAAGATATCAATACTTGTAACCATTTAACAGTGTACAAACAAATGAACTTTGGCTAGTTTCAAAATAAAGTTACCTAAAACCTATTCACTTAAAATTTTATGTAAATAGGAGTTGGCATTGGATAATCATCAAAGGTTGATATGCCATTAAGCCAAATAACATTTGTCAAGTGGACCGTGGTGTACTAGCTAACGTACTAGTATGTAGCCTCAAAGTATGAGAGTTCGAACTCTAGTCACGCTATTACGTTCACTTTCAGACTAATACTCTTAGGAAAGTTATGAACCCTCTTATGCACCCAGATATGGGTTGAATAGTATCACTACTGTTCTTCAACAAAGATAGCTTTGGCATTAAATAAGACACGAAGTTTGATATGCCATTAAACAAAGAAACCAATCCAAACTAAAACGTGTCCTAATAAAGTGTTGAGTATCACTCACCTTTTCTCCACACAATGAACTAGTCCATCTGCCATATATAGCAGTAGCTACTAATACCAGGGCAGACTAGTTGGTGAAGAGCAGCTTCTTATAGGAATAGTATTAGAGCGTTGGAGACTGGAGATCGCACTAGATCACCTTACTTGCTACCGTAATAACGGAAGCCAATACTATCGTTGGACTATATCTTTATTCTGTATTCACTAATCCAATGTTCTTGTCTACTAATACTCTCTATTGTATATACTTTTTCCTGAGAATATATCTCTATTTCCTCTCATATCGTGGTTTGTCCTTTATTTAATATTACAAGCGTTCACTAATCCTATGTTCTTGTCTACTAATAGTCCCTCTATTGTATATACTTTTTCCTGAGAATATATCTCTATTTCCTCTCATATCGTGGTTTGTCCTTTATTTAATATTACAAGCGTTCACTAATCCTATGTTCTTGTCTACTAATAGTCTCTCTATTGTATATACTTTTTTCCTGAGAATATATCTCTATTTCCTCTCATATCGTGGTTTGTCCTTTATTTAATATTACAAGCGTTCACTAATCCTATGTTCTTGTCTACTAATAGTCTCTCTATAGTATATACTTTTTCCTGAGAATATATCTCTATTTCCTCTCATATTGTGGTTTGTCCTTTATTTAATATTACAAGCGTTCACTAATCCTATGTTCTTGTCTACTAATAGTCTCTCAATTGTATATACTTTTTCCTGAGAATATATCTCTATTTCCTCTCATATCGTGGTTTGTCCTTTATTTAATATTACAAGCGTTCACTAATCCTATGTTCTTGTCTACTAATAGTCTCTCAATTGTATATACTTTTTCCTGAGAATATATCTCTATTTCCTCTCATATCGTGGTTTGTCCTTTATTTAATATTACAAGCGTTCACTAATCCTATGTTCTTGTCTACTAATAGTCTCTCTATTGTATATACTTTTTTCCTGAGAATATATCTCTATTTCCTCTCATATCGTGGTTTGTCCTTTATTTAATATTACAAGCGTTCACTAATCCTATGTTCTTGTCTACTAATAGTCTCTCTATAGTATATACTTTTTCCTGAGAATATATCTCTATTTCCTCTCATATTGTGGTTTGTCCTTTATTTAATATTACAAGCGTTCACTAACCAGAACGCAACATAAAGAAAAATGAGCTTCGTTACGAGAGAGCACGACAGTGTCAATTGGGACATTTTCCAAGGTGGTTTCAAAAAATGCTTTACAGATGCTCCAGTCAATTTAGTTTCTGTATCATCATCTTTTTGTATGGATGGAAGTTAAGGTCTGCGTGTACAATTTTCCACAAATTCCGATCAGATATTCCCAATGCAAGAACATACATGTAAACATTGTGGGGATCTGGTAACGGCCTGTCACACAGCTATGATATTCCCCGGTGTTCGAACACTGCAAGGTCTACCGGGCGATTTATTTTCAAAACCTGAACCTGTCTCTGAAATTCCCAACCCACGACAACATAGTTTTCCTTTCAAAAATTCTTTTGTGTCGACCTACTCAGAAATACAATATAATCGCTGTGTTGCAGTGAGAGTCACTGCCGTGATGGCAATTGATGTGGAATTATTGTTACGGCTCAAAGACACTTGCCACCAACTCAAAGACATACCGCCGACCACCTCAAATACTTACCTACTATCAGCTCGAAGACATACTTCCGACCACCACGAAGACATACTTCTCACCAGCTCAAAGACATATTTCCGATCACCTCAAAGACTTGACAACCACCAGCTCGAAAACATACCTCCCAGCAGCTCAAAGACATACCTCTCTCCACCTTAATGACATACCTCCCGCCATCTCAAAGGCATAACTCCTTCCAGCTCCTTACTGCTATTAGCCCCTGCAGGATGGTAATTTTAAATTTAAGGAATTATTCTGACAGAGGCTTTATTCATATGGGCAATATAACGTGTGAGTCTCACCTAATAAAATTACCTTTAGTCAGAAATATATAAAAAAAGTAAAGTTGGCGACTGTTTTCAATAGCTACTACACCAAGGTGTAGGAAAGGGTGCTACTCCTTCCCCCGGATTGCTCCACTTTGCTCTTGATACGTAACTTATAATGCTGAGTGTTAAGCGAGGAGGTATCGAGTACCATTTTTTAAGTCTTTGATATGACGCGAACTGGGACTGAACCCTAGTGTCCCGGGCCATTGGCGAACACTCTACCCACTAGGCCAATTTGCTGGTTCAGAAATATATACAATAACTTATTTGATTGAGTATGTATTTATACAATCCCTCCACCATGAGCAAATGCAACGCAAGTTATTTGGTTGTAATTTTGAGCTTTTCTTCTCCTGCATTGGTTTCCCTAACAAAGGTGAAGAACTCATTTTGCTTTACTATTTACTTATAGCTGGAAGGATAATAGTTAGTTTCGTACCTTTCCCCGAGGGTATTGTCGTGATGGGAAATGCAAACAGCCTCGTCCATGATTTGAACTCGAGTTGCCGTGTCCATTTCCTACGACAGTAACCATTACATCGAGAGCGCCTCACTTGGTGTCATAAGATTTTATCATGCAACTCGCGAATTGTTAATCCTATTGTAAATGGACCTATATAATAATATATTCAACCATATTTATTTTTTGATTTCAGATATATATCGTCAACCCATCATTGAGACCTAGAATACACCAATTACATTACCCGTTGAAGACTAAGACTCCAACCCGCAAAAAATAGTGGTCTTATTTGGTTTGGCTTCTTTGTTTAATGAAATATCAATCTTTTTGGGTTATTTAATGCCAAAGCCATCCTTGTAGAAGTGCTATTTAACCTATAGCTGGTGGGATAACGGGGTTCATACGTTTCCCCAAGGTATTTGTCCGAAAGTGAATGTAATGGTACGATTGGGATTTGAACGTGCTTACTACGGTATTGCAGTCCAGCAGGTTAGCCACTAAGTCACAGGCACTTCACTCCACTAGGTATGATGAGTATAATACTAAACTGTATCCAGTGCTGAGGCTCCAATTTTGAATTATCCCTTCGTTATCCTCTCTGATTATAAGGATTAAATAATTCTGTTTGATAATTATTAGTATTTAATAGGAATACTTAAAACCCTATAAATGTATGAAAATTGTATCAAGAATAATCAGAGATCCTCTCTGATTATAAGGATTAAATAATTCTGTTTGATAATTATTAGTATTTAATAGAAATACTTAAAACCCTATAAATGTATGAAAATTGTATCAAGAATAATCAGAGATCCTCTCTGATTATAAGGATTAAATAATTCTGTTTGATAATTATTAGTATTTAATAGGAATACTTAAAACCCTATAAATGTATGAAAATTGTATCAAGAATAATCAGAGATCCTCTCTGATTATAAGGATTAAATAATTCTGTTTGATAATTATTAGTATTTAATAGGAATACTTAAAACCCTATAAATGTATGAAAATTGTATCAAGAATAGTTACCTGAAGCTGCAGTTATTTACAAAGGATTATCAATAAATAATAATAGTTCATTGAAACCATATAATTGTTTAAAATATTTGAACTCAAATATACACTGCATAACGAATTATTAACGAGGTGAGAATTATCAATTTTGTTCAAGAACTATTGGTTGGAATTAAACAAAATTTTTACAGGATGATGTCAACTATCATGTGCACATGTAGTACAAAAACAGTAAGGTTACAAGAAAACGTAAACAAACTGCAACTATTTACATGAGTAATACGATACTTCAGTGTTCCAGATTATTAACGAGTGACTTCATAATCGTGCAATTATAAGTCGCAAATGTGACTTGACCGCTTTTGAGAAGTCTCTTATCTGAACTTGCAAAAGGTAAATCAATATTAGAAATATCTAAAATAATTGGAAGATATCATCAAACTGAAAAAAAATGTTGCAGCTCCTTCGAAGGTAAATTAGAAGGCTGATAAGGCTTACTCGAAGATTGGTTCCAACGTTACCTGTTATGAACTAAACGTGAAGCTGACCAGCGGAAAACTTTTCAGGCACATTGGAGCCATTGGCCTAATGAGTAGAGGGTTCGCCAAAGGTCCGGTAGGCTGTGGAGCAATGCAAAGAAAGGAGTAGCACCCTGCCCTACACCTCGATGTTGAAGCTATTGAAAAGGGAGCCTTTGGGTTACCATCATCTAAGGTCGCCAATTTTACTTTACTAGAACTACTTGATGTCTTCTGAAAAAGGTCAGGACATCAATGAAATTGAGTAGAACACCTTCATTGACAAAAAAAAAAAAAAAAAATTAAAAAAACAAACATGTTCAAAAGAGTCTGAAGTTGACTTTTCAAAGGTTTTGATCAGGGATAAATCTCATGCTACCTTTGATAGCCTTGACGGTTGGAACAAAGAATAGGTCATAAACAGACGAGATGGCCATCAACGCTTGAGATACCAACAAAGAGGAGGGGGTATTATGGTTTAGGTTGGTATTATTGGTAGTATTATGGTTGCTCCGTGGAAAGTGTTTAACGGGATTGAAATGACTGTAGATACTTATACAGCCTTCTAGAGAGGAACCTTAAATCTTGCTTAAAAAAAGAAAGAAAAACACCTTCTAAAAAACCATCATATTTATGCGAATACTGCTTCCTTCCATGCAGCGTATAAAACTACGGAGTACCTGCAATCATTAAGCTTCTGTGAACCTCGAAAGATAAACTGCGCGGTCAGATCTCCAGACTTAAATCCAATTGAAACTTGTGGGACATTTTGAAGCGACCAGTTTACGAGAATGGACTCCAATTTAGAAGCAAACAGAACTTGTGGCAGGCAATCGGGAATGTATCATGTGTGAAATTACATTAGAGAAAATCCAGAAATTGGCATGTTCCAGATAAGGTGCATCCTTATCAAAATCATTTCAATAAAAGAATCCCATATCACTTATTAACCAGCTCCATTGTCATTTTTGAACTCTGTTTAATTGTCAATTTCTATTTATTTCAATGTCAGTTTTGTATGAATCTATAAGAAGCAATGAAAGCGTTATTTTCTTGTTTACACAAGTTTTAATTACACCTCGTAAATAATTTGGAATAGTTATAATTTAAGTAAACTGGGTAAATAACCGTAGTTTCTGCGTATTTTTGTAGAACCTGAAAATTTTTACTTTACACGAGCGTACAACGATTGTTACCATTCCTTAAATTTCGACTTTTAGTTTTTCAACAAAATGGAAAATTGCCAATTTGTTAATAATTCGTTACACAGAATAACTCAGTCGAAATTATCTGTGTTAGATCGGAATACTTGAAACCATTTATTTTTATATTATTTGTACTAGGATTAGCTAATTGGTTAAAAATGTTTACTTGAAACCACACAATTGTTTAAAAAAAGACTGACGTCGTAAAACCTACCAGAACAATCAATAATAGATACATATAAAGATCATTATGGGTCGGAGAAAATATACTTTGAAAAAGAATCAAGATATTGTAAACAAATATTAATTGATAGGTATACAAGATTGAAAAATGGTGAAAAACGTGGCAGGGGTCATAGAAAGAAATACTAAATATTTATAATATCGCATGGGGACTTGCTGGCGCTTGCTTTTGAGCACCATTCAAAAGCTGTTGATCCTCATTCTTATCCGTTGACGAAAGAAGTTGACAAATACACATTGATAGTTTTTATTTACCTTACCCTTTCACCACGGTTATGATGCAACACATGGTCATTTTTTAAGCTGCGAATACATGTATGGATATTTGATTTTCACGTTAATTACTTGATGTTTTTATTTGATCTGGCCGGCCTTCAGAAATTTGATCTCAGCCATCTCGTCAGATATTTATAGGGGAAAGAAAACTCTGCATCTTCTTCATTTCTGTCGAAGCCCTTCAAGGATACCGCGTGCTGTTTCGTTTGTTTGTTTTTTTAATGGCATATCAACTTTCATGGGTTATTTAATGCCAAAGCCATCCTTGTAGAACAGCAGCGGTACTATTTAACCCCTTGCAGAGGGATGAAAAAGTTCACACCTTTACCGAGAGTATTAGCCCGAAAGTGATTTTAATAGCCCGACTGGAGTTCGAGCTCTTTTACTGTGGTGTCGAAGCCACTACACCACGGCTATTCAGGAAGCAGGACTGTACAAAACAACAGTTGTTTTGTCATTTAACTTCCATTTCAAAAATCATCGAATTGAGGAAGTAAGCACTAATTTATAATCGAAGTTTTCCGATGGATTCCTACTTATGGACACACCAGTTTTTGTCAACCAGCGAATATTGAAATTCATCAGTTCTGTACTGACACTGGGCACTATCTAAAGGACAGATGGTGAGAGAGCGCCAAAAGAATCCGTTCTGTCAGCATGCAAGAATGATGAAGAAACTTAAAGCTAAAGTCTTGTAAAACAACGTTCCTTTACATATAGAAAAGTTGACTTCTGTCCTCATTGAAAAAAATTGTTTCAATGATACTAAATCAATATTATCTGTACAATTATTCTGGGAATAATATATGACACAAAAAATGATTTCTACCTTCCAAATGAAACTTGAAATAATACTATTGGAGTGGTTACCGGTTATTGATAACGGTTGGTGCTAGGGAAGATATTAAGTCCCGTCAAAAATCGCAAAGGTCCAATATATGCATTAGAGTATCCATTGATATACTAACACTGAACAAACGGAAAGAAAAACAAGATAAGCTCATATAAGACATATAACAGATATTGTTCCGTATCCGATGACAAGCGTTCGTTCCGGGAAAAGCATGCATTGTCTTTGACTGTGAGTTAAACACCTTTCGGTAATTAAGACACTGAATCAAAATTAGGGTTCGTCTGCTAATTTATTAGCCGTCAGGAAAGGATAAAATTGAAAAGGCATAGAATACAGTTTGGCAAACACGTGTACGGAGTAATTTACAGAAACGTTGACAGGAGCTGGAGGCCTAATAGAACTTAAGAAGCCGTGAGCGCAATGAATACGGAGTAGCAGAGAATTCCTCGATAAATAGGGGATATTTAAAGTAAAGAAAAAACGTTAGGAAGTGTAGAATAGAATAGAAATTACACAAGAGCTCGATAAGAGCCGAATTAACGAGCAAAGTGAAATCAAGGTTTACACGTCCTAAAAAGGGGAGACCTGTAAATAAACTACACTAAAGAGAAATGTTACAAAATGTCAAATAATTACGATATTTCTTTGCTTCAAGAGGAGAACGGCAATATTTCTTAAGGACGTTGCTCGAAATATCAGGCTTTTCAGAAAGGATTAAGACAGCGGCAGCAGGCAGTGAAGCCCTGGTCCTTTTACTCGCTAAGGGGTTGAAATTAAAAGTCATCATACGAATACGAGTCTAAAAATTTACCCTAAAACTCAAGGGGCCGCATGGAGAGATAACCTAGTGGGAATCAAATCTAACGTATAGCACGGCACATATGAAAACATTTATCAAGTATTACAAGAATACACAAACGTCTCCTAACAGATGAAATGGGCACTTTTTTCTATGACAAGCAGAATATAAAAAGGGGTTGTTAATATGGTGAAAAGTCTTACTTGTCTTCATTTGTTTTGCTATGTCGGCTTTATGCCTCAATTACCAAGTTGAAAATAAAGTCTTTCTTCTGTTCAACAAACGTTGATAAAAAGGCATGTCTACTTCTCTCGAAGAGCCGGAACGAAAAGAAGACAAGAAAGGATTTTGAATTTTCACGTGACGAAAGGACACGTGATGTTCAAAGACACGCCCTCAAATCCAAGGAAAGATATTTATTGTCTTCCTACAATGATTTTTCATTTTTATTATATCCTATTAGAATTGGTTGGGGGGGGATCTACATTCAATTTTTGTTTTATACTTTCACTCACTTAGTTAACCAGGGGATAGTCCCTGTAGTGTAGTGTATAACGTGCTCGACTGCCACATCATAGTATGCGAGTTCGAGCCCCAGTTGTGCTATTACGTCCACTTTTGGAATAATACACTTTGGAAAAGTATGACCTCCATAATCCCCTTAGGTTAAAAAGAACCAACACTGTCTTTCTAAAAAGGTAACTCTGGCATTAAATAACCCTCGAAAGTCATCAGAAAAGACACCAAAATAACCTAAGATTCTTAGTAGAAAGTAAAGAACTAATAGATTAAAAGATTTATAAAAAAAAAGATTTATAAAAAAAAAGATTTATAAAAAAAAAAATGAAAAGAAAAAAGAAAAGTAAAATAATGAAAAAATAACTTTATGAATAGGAACTGAAAAGTTTATAGGCTGAAAAATTCATACAATGACCATATCTGCCGTTGAAGACTTTTTGACCAACCAGATCCAAGTACTGCAACACTGATGGAAGAAATGTGTGAACTGCTTGGGGGAATATGTTGGAAAGTAAACCTCACTTAATCATATTCCATGTGAGTATCTTGGTAAGCATCTGAACTTTTCGGCCCACCTCCGTATTTTGGGGTATCAGAAGTATAAATATTGTATAAAAAGATTAATCTTCATAGTTTAAAAAAGGTTTCAAAGACACCAAATAAATGGCAGGACACGCCAGCTTATCCAAATATTAACCCAATAGAAAAACTTATGGCCTATGATTTAAAGTGATGCAAAAGAGAATGGAAAACAATATTCAAGCAAAGATCTCAAGGAAGCAATGAAAACTGCATCAATTAATGTCAATGCCAAAACAATGAAAAAGTGAATGAAATCAATGAAAGAAAGACTAATGCACATATTAACATGTAAAATAATTGAATAATGTTTCATTCATGTAAATGGGATATTGTGTTTATCAAATATGTTTCTGGAGCCAATATGTTTTGAATCTCTTCATAATTCATATTGTACTTATTTGTATAATAAAACCTGATATACTCCAAAACAAGTTCCTATCAATATTTTCAATGATAGATGTTATAAACCCAAACTCATATGTTACATTTATCATATAAATATAAATATATCCAGAACATTTTACTAACACCATTTAATATAAAATTTATTGTGAAAACATTAAATTGCATAATAAAATTTGGTAAAGTGTATTTGTTGCATAGCCATGAACAACTATGCATACACATCTGCAGATGCATGCAGAATCATAACGACGACACAATAAAGACGAATGACACAGTTCTTAAGAAAAATATACCTCTCACTTGAAAGGGTTCAAAAGGGTTAATAAAGGTTTTACTGTGTGAGAGGTGAGTTGGAGGCTGAACAGAACTGCAACATATTGACCCCCACTATTATGGCCATAACAGCGTTTCTTTCCCGTCCTCCTGGGCTGCTCAATCGGGGGCCAGGGGGCCCAGCCTCTCTGGGATATGTTCCTCATTCCAGCATCTTCTCTCCAACTAATCTGAACTTCAACTGCTCAATCGGGGGTCCTGAGGGCTACCTCAGCTGGGTGCTGGTTTTCTCTACCGCATCTTATCTCCAACTGATTGAACTTCAACTGCTCAATCGGGGGTCCTGAGGGCTACCTCAGCTGGGTGCTGGTTTTCTCTACCGCATCTTTTCTCCAACTGATTGAACTTCCTGTGCACCGAGTTATATAATAGTTTGACGTCCACTCTTCCTCCTGCAAGTGTCACAATTTCGCTCTCAATTCAACCCGTCCACGGTCAAGGTTATATCCTGATATTCCTCGACCGGATGCACCTGTTATTTACACAGGTGCATTTTCTATTTTGACAGCTTGACCGGGGGTCAGTATGTTATATATTTACTGTTTTGGTTGCCCCATATTAATCCTCTAAGTGACTTTGTGACAATTATGACAAGTCTTCTTTATTTCCATTTATATACATAAATGAAAGGTACGAGGCCTTGAAGTTTTGGGGGGATGGGAAGGGAGCGGTCTTGCCTTGACTATGTGTTCTAAGGGGAACCTAGCTAACTACATTCGCCGACCCATTCAACAGTACAATATATAACCATCCATCCATCGCCATACGCGCTGCAACCACGAAAATACCACATTTGCTCTGTGAAAAAAGACCTACTTAAAACCCCGAAAGTAATGAATGATTTTATTTACAAATAATGATTTATTTACAATGAGTGTATATGATGGGAATGGGTAATTATGACAAGTCTTCACTCATTTCACTTTCACTATTTTGTTGTTATATATTATGTTGTTATTATATCAATTCCATTATATCAAAAAATTTCCACCCGGCTATTGTTTGGCTTATTATATTATCAAAAAAAAGTTTTTAATAAAATCAGGGAAAGAAAAACTTGATTAATTAAGAAGTATCAGACGTTTTAATGTTGTATAAAAAGATTAATTTTCACTTGTCAAAAAAGGTTTCAAAGTTACCAAATTAATGGTACGGCCCGCTAGTTTTTCCGAATATCTATCCGATAGAAAACTTTGGCCAATCATTAAAAGTGATACAAATGAGAATGGAAAACAATATTCAAACAAATATCTCAAGGAAACAAAGAAAACTACTACAGGTCGTGTTAAAGACGAAACAGTAGAAAGGTTAACAAAATCAATAAAAACGAAAGACTGTCGAAGGTTGTAGAATGTCACATATTGACCTGTCCAATAATATTATGTTAATCCAATATATGTTTCTCTGGTCTCTATTTATAGATAAAGGTTTATGCAGCGTTTGACTTCATAACAAAATCTGAAATCCACCTAAACAAGTTTATATCAGTTAAAAAATAAGGGAAATACGAGGGTCATTCTATAAATGCGCAGAATTTTTTTGATAAAAACAAAATAGATTTATTTCTGAAATTCTTTTTACATAAATGTAAACTCTGCATGGTTTAGAATTGGTCAAAAGGAAAAATTACTCTAATCCCACAAAAGTATTGGTTTTGAGGCTATTCAAAATGGCGGCAAATCAAACTGAATGCTTTAATCTGTTATCAGTTTTTTTTTTTGTGGCTGAGAAGTGCCAACTATACAGAAGAATGTGTACGGAGAAGCATGTTTTAATAATAAAAAAAAGAAAAGATGTTTACAGTTGAGTTGAACGTGGGTTAGCCTCTACGAGCCTGAATCGAAAAGACAGTTCGTAGAGCTGAAATGCACTGATTCTTCCGTAGAATAAAAGTTTCGGGTATAACAGTCAGTAAAGAAGGTCATGGTGATTGTCTTTTGGGACTTGAAAGGACCCATCACTGTTGATTTCCTTGAAAGAGTTGCATCTGTAAACAGTGCCAACTCCTTGGCACAAATTTACTTTTTTTATTGAATAACTCTAATATTTAATGAGCTGAAAAGCGATATATTGCTTATGTAGTTATAAGTATATCCTAACCCCTCCGCTCGATACAAGGTCAATTTTTAAGCGGAGTTTAACAGGTTTGAATTCAGAGTATTCCTTTTCCTAGACTAGTTGCCTAACCAAGGCTGAAGAACTCAGTCTGTCCTACTATTTAGCCATAGCTGGAGGGAGAATAATTGGATTCCTACCTTTCCCAAGGGTATAAGTGCTATGTGAAATGCAATCAGTCTCGTCCAGGATTTGAACTCGTGACTCCGTGTCTATTTCCTACGACGATAACCATTACACCATTACGGGCACCTCCATGTAGTTATAAGTATATCCTGAATATTTTACCTATACATTTTTTTGTAAAAACATTGTTTTGTATAATAAAATATATCTCTCTCAATTTCTCCTTTCGTGAAAGGCATGAATCCCCTTGTCCTCACACCTTTGGGTTAAATAGTGTCACTGTTGTTCTTCTATATGGATTGATTTGGCATTAGATTACCCACGAAGGTTGATACACCATTAAAGAAAGAAAACAAATTCTGTTTCCATGTTGAAAATTCGCCTGGCATGGCACTAGTTTACACGGTAACCTAAAATTCTGGGCTCACAAAATATTTGAACCGTAAATTATCCCATTTACGTCAGGGTAAATTTTATTTTTACACCGTTTCTATTTCAACGCAATACCAACTTCGGAATATGTTTATCCGTTATTCGCTGATGAAAATGTCTTCTCTGCTGCCTTCAAATATCTTCCACAAATACGCCTACTTCGGGGAATAAATACGCTAATCCTTGACATAAATCACTTGTCAAAGCCAGAGAGTAGAGAAATTATTTTCCTGGAATATTTGCGTTTGTTCTCGATATATTTCTGTTTAGCTTTGTTTTTACGTTGCTTAAATATTTATTCCTTTATTTTTCTTGATAGAGCCAGGCGGGGGTATGAGGTTTGGTTTGGTTTGTTTTCTTTGTTTAATGGCCTAACAACCTACATGGGTTATTTGATGCCAAAGCCATCCTTGTTGAAGAACAGTAGTGGTACTATATATAATCCATCGTTGGGGGTCCGAGGGTGGGTTCATAACTTTTCTAAGGAAATTAGTTCGAAACTGAATGTAATAGCGCGACTAGAGTTCGAACACGCTTTCTACAATGTTGCAGTACAACACAATGTAGACCCCCACCTTGTTTGGTGGGGTGTCTACATATTTATTTTAACATTTTGTTCAGTTGTCAACTTGATCAGATGATACAGAGATTTTTTTAATTTTAGGAAAAAATACGCCATGAGACTCTCTCCACTCTGAGGTATTGAGGGGTATAGTAGAGAGAAGAACACTTGATTCTTTTTCTTTTGTGTGTGTGGGGGGTATCATATCGGGTTGCGTAATGGCTATCGTCGGGGAAAATGGATTTGGTGAGATGTGTGTAAATTCTGTTTATGTCTGTTTGCATTTCACTTCGTGTTAATGCTATTTGGGAAGACATATATCAATCTCTTCTCCCAACACTTGATTTAGATAAAATAGCAAAACAGACTGGAATCTTTAGATTGGTTTTCCCCTAAGGCAAGGGATTCCAGTCTGGAAAGCATGGTTGCCTTCCAGACTGGAATCCCTTGCCTTAGGGGAAAACCAATCTAAAAGGAAAGACTCTAAATAAAAACAAAGTACAGGAGTTCCTAAAACAGCCCGAGTCAGGGTTGTACTTTGTTTTTGCAACTCCTGTGGACAACGTCGATGTTGTGAGGGGGGGGAGGCCTGTTGCATGGGTGAATACCAAGCGTCCATTCAGTCTTGTTGATGCGACGTTATCGCATTTGAAGGGTTTACCCCTTAGTCGGAATCAGTCCGCAGTATTCTTCTTCGCTACCCGTTGTTTCTTTTTCGAAGGTTTGGAGGTGCCCGTGGTGTAATGGTTATCGTCATAGAAAATGGACTCGGCGACACGAGTTCAAACCCTGGATTTCACATAGCGCTAATACCCTTGGGAAAGGTATGAATCCAATTATTCTCCCTCCAGCTATGGGTAAATAGTAGGGCTGACTAGGTTCTTCAGCGTTGGTGAGGGAACTTTTCTAGGAGAAGGGAAACTCTGAATTCAAACCTCTTAAACTCCACTTAAAAATTGACCTTGTGTCATATCCTGCCCGAGCGGAGTGGTTGGTAAATATGTTGTTTTTTTTTGAATGTGCAAATTGTTCGTCTCGCTGACTTCCGAACGAAACACAAACACAATGTTTACTCGGTCAATGTTTTATTTCTTAGTTAAAGACGTCTCCAAGTCTTCATCGACCAGGTGGGTGAAATAGAGAGAGAGAAGGAACTTACAAAACTTTCAGTAGTGGAAATAAAGTAAAAATTCCGACTCTGACCTTTGGGTCAGGAATTATTCTACTCAACGTGTAGGTCAAAATTTTACTCTGCCGACTAGAACCTACTCCACTTTCTTTCTGAGACGGGATTAGCTTTAATATTCATCGCCGAAGTGCTTGATTTCTCTTGAATTTTCTTGACAATTCAAGAAACAGGAAGGGCAAGGTCATTTCACCTATCTTGGTTTTATTTTCCCGTAGGTAGCCTCACAGAGCAAATACTTTTCCCCTTGGAAGAGTCACAGCAGAGGTTGATAACATGATGATAGAGACAAAGCAATTAATCACATAATTAACGAAGACAGCAAATTAGTACTGAAGGAGTATAAAACGAGACACACTGGGTGGGCAAGGTCATCCACTGGGAATTGTGCAAGAAATATAAATTTGATCGTACGAACAAATGGTATATGCACAATCCAGTATCTGTCCGGGAAAATTGAGATGCGCAATCTCTTATGGAATTTTGACATAGAAACGGATCACCTAATCTTGGCCCGACGACTAGACCGTATAATAATCAACAACAAAAAAAAAAAAACAGAACTTGCAGGATTCTGGATTTTCCTGTCCTGGCTAACGTCAGAGTAAAATTGAAAGAAAGTGAAAAGACAAATCAGTACCTCGATCTTGCCAGGGAATTAAAATACTGTGGAACATGACAGTGATAATTAAACCAATCGTAATTGGTGCTCTTACTACAGTCACCAAAAGATTGATACAAGGACTGGAGGACTTGGAAATAAGAGGACGAGTGGAGACCATCCAAACAACTGCATGATTGAGATCGGCCAGAATACTGAGAAGAGTCCTGGAGACTTGAGGAGAGATGCTGTGATTCAAACTTCAGTGAAAGACCATCAGCTAACGCTGATGTAAAAAAAAAACTTTTAAGGTTTAACTATAATAATAATAATAATAATAAAGTTGAATTTGAGGGTTAAGGCAAGACCAATTGTAGTTGATGTGCTCGGAACGGTCCCCCAGGAGACTAGAAAAGAAACTGTAGGAATTGGAAATCAGTGCGAGAATCGAAACTATCTAAACTACAGCATTGTTGAGATGGACTAGAATACTGAGAAGAGTCCTGGAGACTTGAGGAGATTTGCTGTCACTCGGACTCTAGAGAGAAATCAGCTAACATTAGTGGGAAAAAACTTGCAAGAAATAAGATAAACATACAAACGGATCACCTAATCCCGGCCAGAAGACCAGACCTCATAATAATTAACAACAAAAAAGAGAATTTGTAAAATTGTCGATTTTGCTGTCCCGGCGGACCACAGAATAAATCTGAAGGAAAGAGAAAAGAAAGATAAGTACCTCGATCTTGCTAGAGAATTGAAAAAGCTGTGGAACATGAAAGTAACGATTGTGCCAATAGTGATTGGTGCGTTAGGCACAATAACTAAAGGATTATTAAAAGGCCTGGAAGACATCTTCCCTTTCTCTGGGGTTTTAAAATACCACAATTTTTTCTTTCAGTGAACCTTACAGCAAAATTCTTTTTTCCCGGTGACTTATCACCTTTCCAGCATAAAAAATTTACTATAAAACTTCCCAGAACGGACTAACTTTCTTTCTTAAGCCACTGGTCCTAACACTTAAGTATAAAAATTACTATGTGAAACTGCTACGAAGAAGGGAAAAAAAGCATTTGAATTCTACCGGTCAAGTTAAGTGTGAAAAGCGGGTAAGGGAAGAAAACTTTCCCTTCTCTTCTAAGAAAAATACAACAAAAATTATCAGCAGTTAAGGGGTTAAACATACATACACACACACACACACAAAAACGAAATAGATTACTTGGGTTTTTTTTCTACATCTTAAAATTTCCTTAATCTAAAAAATCTTTTTTTTTTGTGTTCTTATATTCGAGTGCAGTGAGGGAGGGGGGAATGTGTATTCCTACCTTTGTAGATTTCTTTCTTTTCCATCTTTTTTTTTTCTTTGTTTCTCTCGTTTTCTTTTTCTTTTCTCTCTGTCTCGCTGGTTGCGGGTCCTTATGGCATTTTTTTTCTTCTTTTTCCGTTCGTCTGTCATCTTCTTTCGATTCCCTCGTCCGATCATTTCCAATTTTTTTTCATCAGGTCTCTTTTCTCTGGTCAACGGCACCATTTGTAACGTTACGCCCTCACCCCCACACGCATTCATCCTCTTCTCGAACCTTTTCTTCTTGGCCGGCTGGTGATCAACTAGTGGCTGAGGGGGTAACGCACATTTCTTGCCACCACACAAGAATAAAATTGGGGGGACAGGAGAAAATAAAACAGACGAACAAACACGAACAAAGCTTGGGGTTAACCAAGAGCAGAAGGAGGTATTGCAACACTACATTCATGTGCAGACTATCGCTAGCGTGGGTTACTAGCGAAAATTCTACAAGCACTGGAATGCCGACATCTTTTGACTCAATCTTCTTCGCTGGACCCTATCTTGTCTGCTACTGTCTCCGGAGTCCGGTGTTGACTGCCCCTGTCCGTGGTTCCACGCCAACTCTCTTCTGCTCGCCTCTCTGCAGTCCAACGCCAACTGCTCTCGTCCGGGTCGCCCGTCAACTGCTTGCCAGCTCCTTTGTCCAGCCAACTCTCATTCGCGCCCCCTTACCACTTCCGGATACGGCGAGATTTCAGGTCCAAGAATCCTTTGTCTGGTTTCGCGCCAAAACAGACAAAGGAATCGTCTGCTTTGGCGGGCCACCCATATAGTGCTACATGCGTGGGTGTATATATATACACACACGCGCGCACATGTATGGGTGCACACACACACGTGTGTATACATGTATGTGCATATATTCAACTCATAATGTCACAGGCTGATATATAAAAATATTTGACAAAAATTAAAAAAGAACAAGAAACCAGATACAAACGATAAGAATTTACAACCAGGATATAGGAACAGAATTTGGCATTGAAAAATGTAGCCAGCTGATGATGAATAACAAAAGGAATAAAATTCACAAGTTAGAAAAGCAACAAGACACTTGGCATAAAAAAATATTACAAATATTGGGGAATATTGGAAACGGACGCCATCAAACAAAGAAAAATGAAAGAAAAGTAAGAAAAGATGATATAAGAAGAACAAGAAAACTTCTCACACCCAAGGTCTGATCGGGAGACTGGCTGCTCTGGAAGATCCTATGTCTGGTAATGGGACTCTGTGACATGCCACACAAGCAGGAGAAACCAGTCTTTGCTATCGGAAAATTTCTGCAACAACATCACTCCTAACATTTGACCGCTTAACTTTACCAGATTGCAGTCGTCTTTATTATTGTGTGTTGCTGTTGAACGAGAGACCAACAAAACTCTGTGCAATACCAAATATGAACTGAAGGCAAGGATAACAGAAGCATTTACCAATTTAAACAAGGAGACCGTGGGAAAAGTTTGCAGAAGATTCCGTGGTTGAAGGTAATGGCGATTTCTTGGAACAAGATATTTGTATGTAGTTTTGGTAAATATATATGATAAAATGAGGTGCCCGTAGTGTATGGCTATTGTCGTAGGAAATGGACATGGCGACACGAGTTCAAATCCTGAACGAGACTGATTGCATTTTCCATAGCACTAATACCCTTGGGAAAGGTATGAAGCCAATTATTCTCCTTCCAGCTATGGCTAAATAGCAGGACAGACTGATTTCTTCAGCCTTGGTGAGGCAACTAGTCTAGGAGAAGGAAAACTCTGAATTCAAACATGTTAAACTCCGCTTAAAAATTGACCTTGTGTCATATCCTGCCCGAGCGGAGGGGTTGGTAAATATATATGTATTGTAAAATGAGATATCGGTATTATTTTAATTTTTTAGTAATTAAGGCAATTGGCCAATCATACCCAGCATATAAAAGTGGATAAACTGAAAGAAGAGTTGCATAAAATGCGGTAAATCTCCAATAAAAAAGGGATCTTTAAAAAAATCCCCTACGCATTGTGGAGGTTGTAACAATAGTAGATTATGTCAAGCAGAAAACTTGTTTTCTGCAGCACACAGAAGATAATAGATTGCTGAATAAAAAAATGAATTGATTTCTTAGTGTAGGCAGATTAACAAATTTCTTCTCTGCTTCTTACCACCTGATTGACTTGAAGATGTATTTTTCTAATGTTTTTACGTATTTTGGATGGTTCAAATCGCAAAAATCAATAAATGATAACTTCTCTCTGCCTGTGGGTATGTGTATCACGCGCCTAAATATGAGCTCACGTTACAAAATCTCTGTCCATTAAATTATGGTTGACAAAAGTCTTCTTCTCCCCTTTTCGACTGACGATTATGTGCTCCACATGAAACTATGAAAGACTTGCTGAGAATAAATTTTCTAAAACCATTACAAGACCGCAAAATTGGAAGGGATTGACCAGTAGATGAATTCCACTCCTGTTTCTTAATCGTTCTAGCACATAAACATTTTAAACCCCTCTGCCCACGCCTATGAATGAAATAATTTGTAATTAGATTTCCACCTTATTTTTCTTTTTTTCTTTTTTCTTTTTTTCTTTTCTTTTATTTATTTTTCTTTTCTAATTTTTCTT
>OY757923.1:11893900-12251400 GCA_963585895.1 Sepioteuthis lessoniana
ACCTGATAGTAATGATATTGAAGGAGTTACTCCACACTTTCCAGAACTCCAGAAGTGCAGTCTCACCATCTCATGAAGCTTAGTGTCATACCCAGGACACTGAAAATAATATTTACAAAACTTGATTTTAGAAGGGCGTCCATTGGAGGTAAAATGTGTAGGCTGGTTTCAGTAGATTATGGAGATAATCGTGGTCAGAAGGTGAAAGGCAAATCAGTAACAACTATTGGTTTTAAACAGGACCCTGGATATTTATCTTCATAAAAAAAAGAGAAATGCAATGGTTACAAGCCACTAGAACAAAATTTGACCCCAGCAGACGGTGTTTCTTCCTGAACTTGCATGTACTTACACAATCCTTCCGCGATAGGGCCTAAGTGACCCCAGTTAAATTTGTTAAACGGGGTACGGCTGGTTTTTATGGTCAGTTTTCTTTCTCCTAGACTGGTTGCCTTCCCATGGCTAAACAACCCAGTTTCTGCATGCTTCCTGTGGATTACATACGTTAAACATAGATAAATATTTGGTAATAGATGAGCGCCGAACACCCATAAAGATGATGAATATTGTATAAGTATAATTATGGATCATAATAAGAAATATATATATATATATATATATATATATATATATATATATATATATATATATACGTGCTTAGCATAATGTGTATCGTCAAATGAAATTCGAATCGGCGACTCGAGTTAAAATTCTGGACCAGGCTGATAGTGTTTCACTTCGCGCTTATGCCCTTGGCAAAGGTATAAATCCATTTGTTGTCCCTCTAGTTATGGGTAAATAGTAGGGTAGACTGATTTTTTAGCCTTGGTTCGGTAACGAGTCTAGGATAAGGAAAATTCTAAATTCAAGCAGCTCTGCTTAGAAATTGATTTTATATCACACAATCACCCCCCCACACACAGACACACATAGATAGATAGATAGATAGATAGATAGATAGATGTGCACAATTCCTATATCCCCAATCTTTGTAAAAAAATTAGCAAAAGAGTTATCCATGCCTAATCCCATACGTTTGCTTTAGAATTTGTATAAGTCTACTAAAATTATTTTGCTAATAACTGTTTTCTTATTTGATTGAAACTTGATATATTTTTGTGGTCGAGGTTTATTTTAGATTTAAATGTTATAAAGATTTCTGGAATTTTTAAATGCTACTGTCTTTTTTTCTTCTGTATCAGTTGCTATAATATCAATGTATCCAACATTAATTACTCATTCTCGCATCAGTCTCCAACATATGTGTATCGTTCTTTGTGTCACGTGTTGATAAACCAGCGCAACGTAGGCGTAACGTAAAAAAAAGTAAGTAAAGTTAGCGACCTTAGTCGAGGGTAACCCGAGGGCTCCCTTTTCAATAGGTACTATACCGAGGTGTTGGGGAGGACGTTACTCCTTTCCCTGGATTGCTCCACTTTACCCTTGATCCTTACCTTATAATGCTGAGTGTTAAGCAAAGCGGCATCAAGTACCATTTTTTGAGTCTTTGGTATGATTTCGAACTACGTCCTTTATTGAATCCACGTGAAGACGCTTAATGATAAAAACCAATTGTATGGTTTTAAGTATTTCTATCTAATAATTCATAAATAATCCTATAGTTTCAATTAACTATTCATATTTACTTGTCTAAATTTCTGTGACAAAACTTGATAATTTTTATCGCTTAGAATATTCAGACTATTGTCCAGTAGTACAGTGCCCGTGGTGTAATGGTTATCGTCGTAATGGTTATCGTTATATTGGACACGGCGACACGAGTTCAAATCCTGGACTGATTGCATTTCACATAGTGCTAATACCCTTGGGAAAGGTATGAATCCAATTATTCTCCCTCCAGCTATGGGTAAATAGTAGGGCAGACTAGGTTCTTCAGCCTTGGTTAGGCAACTAGTCTAGGAGAAGGAAAACTCTGAATTCAAACCTGTTAAACTCCGCTTAAAAATTGACCTTGTGTCATATCCTGCCCGAGCGGAGGGGTTGGGTAAATATGATCGTCCAGTAGTACAGATGGTGCAACGGATATATGTGTTTGGTTGAAAAGAGTTTTTAACTACAGGTTGAATTACGACAACTGGTAAATAACAAGCAATACTTACTATAACTTAACTCTTGTACCTGGTCATGGTTAATGGAATTAGAACAATCTATCCGTGTGTATTAAATGAATGATTCAGTTGGAAGCTCTGTGTGGGCTCCTGAGTTCGACATGAAACACCTGAAGAAGGCCGAAGGACGCATTGTCCGAAACGTTCTGTGTATAACAATAAAGACGAAGACGATAATCCGAATGCTCTAAGCGATAAAAATATTCCTATTTAATAATAATAATTTCTATCTAGGGAGATAGTTCCCGTGGCATAGCGGCTAACATGCTACACTGGGAAATGGTTGTAAGTGAGTTCGAACTCCAGTCGTGCTATTACATTCTCTTTCAGACTAATACCTTTGGGAAAGGCATGAACCCTTTTATTCTACCAGCTCGGGGTTAAATAGTGCGATTAATGTTCTTCAACATGGATGGCTTTGACATTAAATAACCCATTAAACAAAGAAACCCAAACCCATTCTTATCCAATACTAATCATTTGATCCTAGATGGGACCGTAACAGGTACTACCACTCCAGGTCAGAGGGAACCTGGCAGTAATTCATATGAAAGAATGACACAACACTCCCCAAAGCTCCTGAACTTAGTGTACTGTCATATATCGGACAGGAGACACAGGTGACTTCAATAATTGGTTTGGTTGTTTAATGGCATATCAACCTTTGTAGGTTATTTAATGCCAAAGCTATTCTCCTTGAAGAACAGTAGTGGTACTATTTAATATTTACCTTTCCGAAGGGTATTTGCCCGAAAGTGAATGTAATTACGCGACTGGAATTCAAACTCGCTTACTACGATTCCATCGCTTTAACCATTACACCACGAGGACACCCCTTTCAATAATTGGTAGTTTTGTCTTTGACAATCATGTTGGTGGTAATAATATAGTCGCAATAGCGATATCATAATCATGATTTTTATAGTGTCCGTACAATGGTGATGCTG
The DNA here is from genome assembly GCA_963585895.1 of Sepioteuthis lessoniana. NCBI lineage: Eukaryota > Metazoa > Mollusca > Cephalopoda > Myopsida > Loliginidae > Sepioteuthis > Sepioteuthis lessoniana. The sequence goes on from OY757923.1 coordinate 11,896,977, forward strand.
ATATCATATAGACAACAGGCACTTGTAAATCTCCTCCCACGTCCGCGTTACTGATGTTGTCAAAGAGTAGGAATAAGGGTCGATACAGTGTGATAGTAATTTTTGCAGGAGTTGCCAAAAGGAGATCAAAGACTATGTTGGATTATATCAGGAACACAAGCTCTAGTTTTAAAGTCTCCTGCTATGCTGGTCGTCCAGATGAATTATAGGGTCTAGCCTGTTCTACTAATTTATCCATTGCTGGCGTGGGGGAAGGGGAGAAAAGAAATGTGTTCCTATTTTACGCCAAAGTGAATACAAACAGCTTTGGTCGTACTTGAACATAGTTCGCAAATCCCATTATCCATGTTGATTACAAAAACGGCATTTGAATTTTCGAGTACAGTAATATCATCAACGGCAACGTTTTGATTTCTGTGGGTCTTGATGCAATACAATGGTGATTTTCGCAAAACAAAACAAAACAAAGCAAAAGCCATAGGCAGTTAGCGAGTAAGACATAATTAAAGACAAAACGAAAAAAAAAAAACAAAAAAAAAAACAAACCGCTAAAATACGCTGAGGAATTATACTATGCAAGACAAGTTCTAATCTTGGATAGCAGGTGTTGTTTATTAATTGTTGAGATGGTAAAAGTAGAGAAAATAGCAATTATTCAATTCAGAATTTGCTTTTGTGTTCTAGATAAAACTATGAAGGAGAAATCTTGTTTCCGGACTGTATGTGTTATTTCTTAATTGCTTATGCTGTAAAAGTATAAAAAATGGACATTATTCCCTTCAAACTTTGCTTTTGAGCCCTAGATGATACTATGTAAGTAAAATTTAGTTCCTGGATATAATGTTATTTCTTAATTGCTTATGCTGTAAAAGTATAAAAATGGCAATTATTCCCTTCAAACTTTGCTTTTGAGCCCTGTATAACACTATGTAAGACAAATTTAGTTCCTGGATATATTGCATATGTTGTAAAAGTGCAGAAAATGGCTATTATTCCCTTCAAACTTTGCTTTTGAGCCCTGGATAACACTATGTAAGACAAATTTAGTTCCTGGATATAATGTTATTTCTTAATTGCTTATGCTATAAAAGTATAAAAAATGGACATTATTCCCTTCAAAATTTGCTTTTCTTAAAACATTCTAATTGTTAAAACATCGAGATATGAGGCCACTTTAAAAATTAGATTTTTGCTACTTGTGGTGTGTGGTGTTTGATTAGACTGCATGCCCAAGTGTTTATAATAATGTCATAATTATAAAGATGGTAGGCATTTTCTCTGTAAAGATTATTTCCTCTGCGTTTCTTTGAATACCTTGATTGTATCCCCTGCAGAAGTAAAAGACCCCCTCCCAAACGAGATGTCCTGGGTATGACACTAAACTGCATCAGGTGATGAGGCCCTACGCCTTTAACTCTGGAGAGTGTAGAGTACTTCTTCTTTGCCATTACTCCCAGGTCCACTCTAACCTGGAGTGTCAGTACTCGTTAAGGTTTTATCTATGGCTCAAATAGATCTGCTAAGTTTGAAATCATTAGTTTTGGATATGAATACGAGAAACCAAATGACTATGTGCAAGCAAATATCATTTTGTAGAATAGGGTGTCCTGGGTATGACAGTAAACTGCTTTTGATACTGAGGCTTCATTTCTGGAGATCTAGTAAGTGTGGAGTACGCCTTCATTGCCATAACTCCCAGGTCTGTTCTGTTAGGGTCTGATCTATGGATCAAATAGGTCTGTTTAAAAATAATTGGTATATAATAGGGACGTGTGCAAAAAAAAAGAAACAACTACATGAAAAATGTATATATGAATAAAAAAGAACGCAGTTTCCCAACGTCTAGGAATAAAATATCTCTGGACGGGTTGACATGCCGTTAAATTCATCAACCATCAATGATTATAAAGGGTTTAGATTGATGATGTCGACATTGTCTTTTCAGGGGGTGGGAGAATTGAAACCAATACTCAATTTAAAGATGATCGAGTTTTTTTGGAGAAAGATTTTTTGATTGGTTTGGTTTTTGTCCGAAAGTGAACGTAATAGCGCGACTGGAGTACGAACTTGCTTACTACGATTCCGCAGTCCCTCGCTTTAACCATTACACCACGAGGACACTCCCAAGTGTTTCTGAAATTGCTTGGTTAAAATTCTGTCTCAATAAATATGCGTGTTAGGGGTAAGTAGTTGGGTGGTTATGAATTGAAAGAAAGACTAAAACGAAATCTGGAACTTGATTTTAAAAAAAATTCCGGCATTCTTTCAATTCGGTCATTTTGAATATTTTGGTTGAAATGATCGAGCGGGATCAATTATGATGACATAGTAGGGCATGTTTGCTAATAATGATGTGACTGGTTGTACGAAAATTTGTTGTCACGACGATTGTATTCGATAAATGTCGACAGTGACGATGATGACATCTTTAATGGTGATGATAAAAGGCGCTAACAAAGACGAAAAGAACGTTGACTGAAATTCTAAGGTAAAACTTTGGAATTACTGTGTGAATTATTCGGACAGTATCTTTATCTTCGTGTCTTTTATTATCACGATGTCTTCGCTACGTTTTCTTTTCTCAGGAGTTAGCTGTCTCCAGTAATCAATTTCAATCAATATCTATCTATCTATCTATCTATCTATCTTCTTGGCTTTAAGAATTCGCAGAACTAAATGTGAAGTGCAAAACACACTCACATATGGGCGAAAAGACATGTATTTCGTTTTTCAAAACCGGATTTTCATATATATATATATATATATATATATATATATATATATATATGTGTGTGTGTGTGTGTGTGTCTGTGTACATCAAAATAAAAATACTCATCATTAAGACATTGACCTGACTTACAGAAGGCAACTATTTATCGTATATATATATATATATATATATATAGTACAATTTAATGGAGACGACGACTTAACCGAGTTTGAGTCTCCATTAAATTGTACTATATACGCTCTGAATGGGAATTTTCTTATACCCTAGAGAATAAATAGGGAACTAGCAATAGCCATACATTGAGCACTCTCATAGATTTATATGATTACCCTCATATATTCTATGTAAAGAATAATCCACACCTACTGTCCTTCAACACTGACTGGATATTTAATATATATATATATATATATATATATATATATATATATATATATATATATATATAATTTAGGATTGCAAAGACATAGTAAATGGGTCTATCCGTTTCTCGTCTTGGTCTTGGGCTGATAATCGCATAAGCGAGAAAATTACAGTCACCAAGTGCTGTTGACATCTATGTTATCCTAACTTATATATATATATATATATATATATATCTGTCGCTGATATTGAGCACTCTTTACTTATAAATATCATAAACTATATTATTGATATTAATATTAATATTTTATATATATATATATATGTGGCCCTCACTTGAAACCACACCAAAGACCATAACCGTAGCCGTCCGAAGGGTCGTCCGATGCGTTGAGCTGTGCACTCAAGCGATGAACCGTCCGGATTTGCATTTTGAGGGTGCTGGCAATGGTCCTGTTGTTATAACTTGGATCGGTAGAGAGCATGAGTTGTACAGCGGCGCATCTCCGATCTGGCTCGTTGAACATTGGGTCACTTTCAGACATGATAGAAGGCTCCTATCACTCTTGTGATTTGTACACAACTGGCCAATTAGTAGATGGTCTGCAACAACAAAAAAAAAGAAAACCGGTTTTCATTAAACGGAAATGGAATCATGTCGTCTTTTCTAGAGCGAAAATTTTATCGTTCCACCACATATATATATATATATATATATTATTGGAAGAAAAGCTCAACAGGCTATCATTTGGCATTTATAAATTTATTTCAGCTGTTCACTCCATATTAGAAACCAACTTCTTCAGATAGCCATCACACACACACATACACACACGCATGTATATGCGTATATATATATATATATATATATATATATATATAAAGCCTTGTCAGCGTTGTTTAGAATATGCCGATTGCATTTTCTACAAAGTGATAAGAACCAAACCTGCTGAAAGGGAGTGTCCTGGATATGACGCTAAACAGCATTCGGTGATGAGGCTCCACGTCTGTAACTCTGGAAAGTGTAGAGTTCTTCTTCTTTGTCATTACTCCCAGGTCCACTCTTAACTGGAGTGTTAATACTCGTTAAGGTTTTATTTATGGATCAAATAGATCTGTTAGATTTGAAATTATTAGTAATGGATATGAATACGAGAAACTAAATGACTGTGCGCAAACAAATATTATTTAGTGGAACTGTTTTTGTGTTGGATAGAAATCGTCATCATCATCGTGACGTACCGTCAGAACACATTTCCCTGGCCTTCTCTCGCCATTCGACTCTATTGGCCATCGCCTCCGGTAGGTCTTCCAGGATACAGTGCAGAGCTGTTGTTTGAAGCTGTAGTTACCTGAAACTATATAATTGCTTGAAATATTCTAAACAATGTAATTGCTTGAAATGCTTAAAACCGTAAAATTGTATGCATTTTATCAGCATATATTTTTAATCATATGTATTTGCATTGGATAGGAAATCTTGAGACCATGAAGGCTCCCTTTTCAATAGCTACTACACCGAGTTATAGAGGAGGGCGCTACTCCATTCTCTGGATTGTTCCACTTTACCTTTACCTTATAATGTTGAGTGTTAAGCAAGGCGGCCACAAGTACCATTTTTGCGTCTTTGGTATAACTGACCTGGGATTGAACCGCGGTCTCCTGGACTATTGGCGACCGCTCGACTCATTCGACCATAATACAGTGAGCAAATTATTTATATTAAGAATAGTTACTTAAACCTATATTTGTTTACAAAGAAATTTTATTGTTATTTGAAACCCTATGTTTTTGTACAGATTATTAGTATAACATTGGAATACTTCAAAACAACTATTAATATTTAAAGCTAGATATTTAAAGCAATAAATGTTTAATATAATTCAATACAAAAGAATTATTACCATTATTTATATGTTATAACAAAATTGCTTGCTAAAATAAAAAAAAAAAGACTTCGGCAACAATCATCACATTGATGGTGATGATGCTGATGTTGAAAAACATTTTCCATTTTGGTAATGTTGCTAATTATCGCAAATACGAAGATTATAATGCAACAAACATCATAATGATAGTGATAATGATGACGTTGATGATGATAGCAACAATAACTCAATTTACTATCGTGATAATTACGTCCACACAGAGAAAACTCTGTTTTGACAGTCGTGAATGGAAGATGGTCTCTGTAATAGAAGCCAGAACATTTGTTTTGTTTACGCAGAGGTTGCTTATTATTATTTTTTTAAAAAGGCTTTAAGCAAGGATGATTATTTTGACGATGTTATCCCTAACTTCATCATCGTTATAGGGATATGGGGATTAATTTTAACGTTGTATTCTTTCTTTCTTTGTATTTGTCCACTTACTAATGCCGTTGGTCATGATAGTCATAATAGCATTGCTGATTAGTCTTACTTGAAAAATGAGCTCGGCCGAGAAGAAGGTCAATTACCGGCCTTGTATTTATTTCATTATCAGTAGCCTAGACGCCACATAAATAAACCATAAACCAACACACAGCAATGTGAGCTTTGATGACGTCAATGTTTTTACTAATGTAACCTCATAGGAGTGTCTTGCTGGTGCCTGCTCTCGAACAGGGCTTAAAAGCCATTGATCACCATTCCTGTCCGGTAGACGGAAGAAGTTGACAAATAAATGTTTATTACTTGATGTTTTAATTTGATCAGGCTAGTCTTTTCAGTGGGTTTCTTAACTGTGATTCTTTGGTATCTTCTAAATTTCTGCTGATGTTCCTTTCGAGGGACTTCTAAACGTTAAAATTTGCAAAGCAAGTCCGACTACATCTTTCTCAAACATACCAACTTATACAACTAAGAACTCAGACTTCTTTTGTTCTCTCTCTGGTCATATGACTTCCTTCAGCCAATCAATCAGCGCACATCCGTGATTCCAAATCAGTAGTTTTACTGCTTCATTCAGTTCATTCATTGACTCAAAACCTTTGACCTCTGAGTCGTCAGTCACTGCTGCAGTTGCTTGACCTCGAAGTCAAAACCATTACCAGACTGTGTACCTGATGACTCATTACATTATACTGAGCTTAAGCATATTTACCAACCCCTCCGCTCGGGCAGGATATGACACAAAGTCAATTTTTAAGCGGAGTTTAACAGGTTTGAATTCAGAGTTTTCCTTCTCCGAGACTAGTTGCCTCGCCGAGGCTGAAGAACCTAGTCTGCCCTGCTATGTATCCATAGCTGGAGGGAGAATAATGGGATTCATACCTTTCCCAAGGGTATTAGCACTATGTGAAATGCAATCAGTCTCATCCAGGATTTGAACTCGTGTCGCCGTGTCCATTTCCTACAACGATAATCATTACACCACGGGCACCACTTATTACACTGAGCTTAAGTGTTCTACTATGCTTAGCTTATTATAACACGAGGACAAATGGCAGTAGAAAGTGTATGCGGTGTCAGTATTTTAACAATAGAGTGTCTATCAACCTTAAAAAGCAGAATTCAAAATCCTTACTTTTATCTTGGCTTGAACAGAGACCCCATAGAGCTACTTCCAGGGAAGCGTAGATTGCCAAAGATTTATCGTCGTGGGAAATGGACTCGGTAGGCCAAATTCAAATCCTGGAGAAGGTTTGGTTGGTTGGCTTTTATGGTATATCAACCATTGTAGATTATTCAATGCTAATTTTTGTTTATACATATGTAATTAATATATAATTTGTAGACACATTTTGTTCATAACATGAGCATTTTTTCACGCAGTTAATGATTTCAAGCATTTCTATATAACACAAACAACTTACTGCTAATCCTTTGTTTGCGCACAGTGAAGTGGTTACAAGTATTGCTATTTAACACTAATTATTCATTTCAGTATTACTTATTCGCTGGCATCCAGTTAAATGGTCCCAAGTATTTCTATGTATAACTAACAATTCAATAAAACATCAGTCGTTTGTTTACACACAATTCAATGATCAAACAGTTCTATTTCTAACAATTCAATTCAGCGTAAGTCATTTGTTTGCACACAGTTTAACTGTCAAAAAGTTCTGTTTGACCTATTGATAGTACTCTATCAGGTGCTACCACTCCGGTCAGAGTGGACCTGGGAGTGATGGCAATGAAGGGTTTCTCCACATTACCCAAATTTTTACGGGAAACTCACCATCAGATAGTTTAGTGTCATATCCAGAACGCTCGATGGGGTGTTTTACTTCTCTGTTGGGATACAGTCGGCATATTCTACAGCCCCAACCGACTGGGATAAAATCCTGGAGAGGGCTCTTTGTATTTCATTTCATACTAATGCCCTTGGGAAAGGCATGAATCCTTTCTCCCTCCAAGTTGCAAGTAAGGCAGACTTTGGTATGATAAACGGTCTAGAAGAGGAAAAACTCTGAATTCAAACCAGAGTTAATCTGCATAAAAAAATTGCGTCACCTCCGGCCTGTGGGAGAGTAGTTGGTTAAATTCATCCAACTATTCCTCACGCGATAAACAACTATTTGATATTTCAAGACAAGCATATTCTTCTTCTTCTTCTTCTTCTTCTTCTTCTTCTTCTTCTTCTTCTTCTTCATTCGAACTTTAACATTACTGACTGTCTTATTGATCTTAGTGTTCCCTCTATTTTTCTCTTTTCTTCCCCACTCCTCGCCACACACTGCTAGATTTTTCTTGCAAGGATATAGGCTTCAGGGGAATTGTAGTTTGACAGAAGCGATATAGCGAAGAGAAATACATTCTGTCAAGGATAATTCTGTTTGGCTTCTAATGTGACTTCCACAGACGTCCTTCTTTTTTAGTTCTCGAAGCGTTTCTTGTAAATGTCTTCTTTCTTTTGATAGTTTCATTTATCTATCATTCACTTTATCGAGGCGTTTGTGGTGTAATGGTTATTGTCGAAGGAAATGGACACGACAACTTGAGTTCTAATCTTGGACGAGGATGTTTACATTTCACATAGTGCTAATCACCCATGGAAAGATGTGTATCTAACTATCCTCTATCCAGCTATGGGTAAATAGTAGGGTAGCCTGAGCTTTTTAATCTTGGTATGGCAACCACTCTAGGAGAAGAAAAACTTTAATTCAAACCTGTCAAACTTCGCTTAAAAATTGACTTTTTGTCGTATCCTGCTTGCAGTGGAAGAGTTGGATAGATACATGTCTATCATTTACTATATATATATATATATAATTTTTTTTTTTTTTTATGTCAAGATGGGCTGAAAAGTTCATAGGATGATGTCATATCTGCTGCTGCTGAACTTTTGACGAAAGGGATATAAGCACTGCACCACCGGTAGAAGAAATGTGTTGACCGCAAGGAGAACTATATTGAAAAATAAACCTTTGGTCACATTCCATAAGAGTATCTTGGTCAGTCTATGAACTTTTCAACCGACCCACGTAATACTAAGCAATTTTTTCTTGGCTTTTTGTCTTCTTTTTTTTTTATCAACAATTTTCCCAGAAGTTTTACCAACAAAACTTCTGGTGACACGGATGACAAAATCAGACTCCTTTAATGAAGAAAGGGTTTTTTGAAAACAAAATAACTTTTTTTCAGAATTTTTCCCCAAAATGTAAACCCTGCAATGTTCTTAATAGCTCTATAGTAAAAATTATTCTAATCTCGCAAAAATATTTGTTTTGACGCTATTGGAAAGGGCAGCCAATCAAACAGAGTGATCCAGGTTTGAACAGAGGTCTATCATCAAAGTTTTAGCGAATGAAAAGGGCAAACTTTGCGAAATTTTCAGAAGAATGTGTGATACGTACAGAAAAACATATTTTGATCAAAAGAATGTTTTAAAATGGGATAAATATAGATTTGCCTCTACGCGCCTAAATCAAAAATACAGTCTATGGAATGGAAACACACTGGTTCTCCGGTAAAGAAGAAGTTATGGACACAGCAGTCACAAAAAAAGATCATAGTGACTGAATTCTGAGACAACATTTTACAGTACTTTATATGGCCATCTCCTTAGGCAATATTCACCTTATTCATTGAATGATCGTCGTATATATATATATATATATATATATATATATATATATATATATACGTGGTGCATTCAATAAGTTTCCAGACTATTTTTGTAGATGCATTTATAATTGTTGTAGACTCTTGAAAATTCCATGTGTTATTGATATATATCTTATGAGATGACTGACTAATTTTTATGATTTCAGGTTTAAATCAGCAGCTATAGCAGGAATTGGAATACACCTTACTAAAGCCTGATTGTCACAGCTGGTGAATTTCAAAAATGCAATCTGGACTTTAGAAGAACGATATGCAATAAAATTCTGTTTTAAACTTGGAAAAAATGCCATGCAATGAAAGCTGGATCTACTACTATGACCCAGGGACCAAGAGACAAGAGTTCCCAGTGGAAGCATGCTGGCTCTCCAAGACCCAAGAAAACCAAACAGAACAAATCCACCCACAAACTTTTGATGATCCCTTTTTTTGACTGCACTGGCATGATCTATATGCACTGGGTTCCCACTGGACAGTCAGTCAAAAGAAATACTATGTTGAGGTTTTAAGGGAGTTCAGGAAGAGATTCTGTCGGAAGAGGCCAGCACTCTTCAAATCGGGTCAGTAGCATTTCCACCAACTCCATCCTTGTCACAGACTATTTCACCAAGATTGGCATCAAGACAGTTCCTCACCCTCTCTATTGTCCTGACCTTGCTCCCTGTGACTTTTGGTTATTCCCTAAGCTCAGAGGCTGTCGTTATGAGACAATTGAGGAGATGAAAGAGGCTGTGAAGAAGGTCACTGACATGCTCACATAAGAGGACTTCCATGGGGGCCTTCCAGAAGTTGTTGGAAAGGTACAACAAGTGCATTGCAGCTGGAGGAGATTACTTCGATGAGGACTAAAATTTATGTGTGTACTATCAACAAAAGTGCCCATACGAAAAAAGTCTGGAAACTTATTTAATGATCCTCGTATATTTGTAATGATTCACTCAAAGACTGCGTAGGATCGCCTCGTCAGTGATGTTCTTGGGTTCCTTACAAGTTTCAAGTCTTCCAACATTATAGTCGTTCTCCCATGCGACCCTACCGAAACTATAATTCCACCAGGCGATCCTGCAGCATAAAAGTCTGCAAAGTACGCACTAACGCGGAGCACACACCTGAAAAAGACAAAATACTACAGCTATTGAACTTTTAAGCTGAAAGTGGCCAATGAGAAACGACGTACGTCACTTCCCTCCCAGTTGCGACGAGATAAAAAAAAAAGAAGGAGAATAATCGCTTGGTCGTCTTTTCCTCCTGAATCTCGTCGGAGTATACGCACAGGCACTAATCAAAACTCAGTTTAAGATAAGAAAATTCCTATTCGCCATACTATATATCAGCTATACATGAAATACAAATGATACAATCGGGACAAATTATTGAGAAAAGCATGAAATACTTGTCCTATTTAGTAAGGTTTCACAACTTCAATATTTTGCAGTTGGCATAACCCACATTGTTACTGTCACTATCAAACTCAGAATTTGGTAAACTTGTCATGTTGGCACCAAACATTTCTACTGTCTTTACAAGCTAGGGAACGAACTAAAACAAGCTTTCGGCTAGAACACCTCATGGTATTGCAACCAGATCTGCAGGTGCATCAAACAACTTTCTGGGTTGCAGGCTAAAGATTACCCTTGATAAGTTAAACTAATAAAGTTAAACAAGCTACAAGTTTATAGCTTTCCTAAGGGCATTAGTCCGAAAGCAAAAGTACTAGCGCGACTGGAGTTTGAAATCGCTTAGTATGATGTCGCAGTCCAGCTCGTTAACTACTACACCATGTATACTCCCCAATTCACTTTATCTTTTGACAATCGATGTTAATCCGATTTTTTTTTGTCTGTTACCATATAACAGCAAAAAATGGCACATTGTTGCGAGACCTTTGTTAGTGCAGTACCATTACTATGTTAAAGCAATTTCCAAACCAATTTGTGACTTAATTACAACTGTCCAGGGTCTTCATTCGCGGTCAAGGGAGATAACTCTTAATTGCCTATTATTGTGCGTTCAACCGTATTTTATTTATTTTCGATTAACTGAGAATTCTCTGAATAGGATGTGATCCGATGCTAAACTTAATGGTTTTTGGCGAATTTTGAATAAAGTTGAAGAGATTGATGTAGTTAAGCACAAACTCCAAACGAGTGATTATCGTCGTCGTCGTCGTAGTCAGGTTTTCTTTCTTTCTTTCTTTTTTTCTTTCAGCATTTCTTTCTTTCTTCAAGCATTTCTTTCTTTCTTTCTTTCAGCATTTCTTTCTTTCGGCATTTTTTTTCTTTTTTTCAGTATTTCTTTTTTTTTCTTTCTTTGAGCCTTTTTCATTCATTCTTTCTTTCTTCCAGCATTTCTTTCTTTCTTTCTTTCAGCATTTCTTTCTTTCTTTCTTTCTTTTTTTCAGCATTTCTTTCTTTCTTTCTTTCTTTCTTTCTTTCTTTCAGCATTTCTTTCTTTCGGCATTTCTTTCTTTTTTTTAGTATTTCTTTTTTTTTCTTTCTTTGAGCCTTTTTCATTCATTCTTTCTTTCTTCCAGCATTTCTTTCTTTCTTTCTTTCTTTCAGCATTTCTTTCTTTCTTTCTTTCTTTCTTTCTTTCTTTCTTTCAGCATTTCTTTCTTTCTTTCTTTCTTTCAGCATTTCTTTCTTTCTTTCTTTCTTTCTTTCTTTCTTTCAGCATTTCTTTCTTTCTTTCTTTCTTTCAGCATTTCTTTCTTTCTTTCTTTCTTTCTTTCTTTCTTTCTTTCTTTCTTTCTTTCAGCATTTCTTTCTTTCTTTCTTTCTTTCAGCATTTCTTTCTTTCTTTCTTTCTTTCTTTCTTTCAGCATTTCTTTCTTTCTTTCTTTCTTTCTTTCTTTCTTTCTTTCTTTCTTTCAGCATTTCTTTCTTTCTTTCTTTCTTTCTTTCAGCATTTCTTTCTTTCTTTCTTTCTTTCTTTCAGCATTTCTTTCTTTCGGCATTTTTTTCTTTTTTTTAGTATTTCTTTTTCTTTCTTTCTTTGAGCCTTTTTCAATCATTCTTTCTTTCTTCCAGCATTTCTTTCTTTCTTTCTTTCTTTCTTTCTTTCTTTCTTTCTTTCTTTCTTTCAGCATTTCTTTCTTTCTACCCTGTTAGAATTCTAGTTCTGATTTTTGATGAGTAGGTAGTGACTGTGGTTGCGATAATGATTGTTGCAGTTCTTCTTCTTCTTCTTCTTCTTCTTCTTCTTCTTCTTCTTCTTCTTCTTCTTCTTCTTCTTCTTCTCATTATTATTATAATAACAATTTTTATTATTTGTATTATAGCGGTGGTGATGGGAGCGGTTATGGTGATCGTAGCCTTTTTACCAAAGTGTCAAGTATCTTCCCGTCTCTATGCTAAATGTTATCACACTTTAAGCGCGCACTGCGAGTCCGCGGTCAAAATTCTCTTGTTGATGTCAGGAAAGTCGATAGTACAGGACAAAGGGTGTAACTTCAACAGACTCATGCTTCTCCATACACACTGACTTACACACAAACGCAACAAGAGGAAAACTTTGAACCACAAATACTCCACCCTCGCAAAGTGTTCCATTTTTAGAATATGGTACATGGGTGGGTCCCGACAAAACTTTTTTTTTGTCTTTTTAACATTGGATAGATATTGCTTGATTGGCTGATTTTAACGACATGTCAAACCGTCAAAACTTGTTTTCTGCCAAGAGGTTAGGGAATTGCGTTCCTATCGAATATGAACAGTTTCCAAACCTATCTATTTGACCCCTAGATAGGACCCTAACAAGTACTACACCTCATGGTGGAGTGAGTCCCCGTGGGACGGTGGTTAACGTGCTGAACTGTGACATCATAGTAAGCGAGTTAGAACTCCAGCTGCACTGTTACGTTCACTTTTGGGCTAATACCATTTGGGAAAGGCATGAACTCACTTTTCCCTAGCTATGGGTTAAACAGCACCTTCTACAAGAATGTCTTTGGTGTTAAATAACCCACGAAGATTGATATGCTTTTAATAAAAGAAACCGAAACCAAGGTCAAAGTGGATCTTGCAGTAATGGTAATTAAGGGGTAATTCTTAATCCCCATAACAATTGAGAATCACCATCAAACGCAATTTAGTATTTTACCCTGAGCGCCCATTTTTGTGTGGTTTTGTCTCTTTGAAGAGGGATACAGTCAGTATTTTAAGCCCCACTGACAGGGCTAAATAGATATCGATTTTGAATTAAATGGAATTTTTTCTTGAAACAAATTAAGGAATCTATGAGTGATTCTCCGAAAGTAAGGCCGCTTATTAATTCTTCCGGAAACTACAACATATATCAACTCTCTCAGTTAGGGCTGTAGAATACACCTACAGGATATCTGTAGAGGGGTAAGAATCCTCCAACGAGTGTCCTGTGGCCCAGTCGGTTGGGACTGTAGAATTCACCGACTGAATTTCATCAGAGGAGTAAGACTCCTCCAGTGAGTGTACTAGATATGACATTAAATCTGATGGTGAGGCACCAATAATGCTGGATCTTTGGGGAATGCAGACTACCCCTTCATTGCCATTGCTCCCAGGTTCACTCTGGCCCGGCATGGTAGCACCTGATAGGGTCCTATCTAGTCGTCAAATAGAACTGTTTGACATTTAAATTGTATGCAAACAAATGACTTGTTTTAAATTGACTTCTTTGAAATAGAACTGTTTAATCATTTAACTGTGTGTAAACAAATGACTGATGTTTAATTGAATTGTTCGTGATACATAGCAATACGAAGAACCATTTAACTTGGTTGACTTATGTTAAATTGAATTGTTAGAAACAAAACTGTTTGATCATTGAACTGTGTGTATCTACAAAATGTGTTTAAAAACCATATATTTTATATTTATACAAAAAAAACAGGATTTGGCATTAAATAAGCAATAATGGTTGATATGCCATAAAACTGAACTAACCAGACAATATAACATATACAGAGAATACAATAATATTTTTACATAGAATAAGTTTTTGGCGGGAAAACCTTATTTTTCAACAAAGTCACAGGCACTGTCTATATACTTAGCAATAAACGAGAGTCAGTATGCAGCGTTCCGAAAATGATGCCTCCTATTTCATTATGTTTTCTCATAACCTCAAAGGCAGATGTTGGCTGGCTGACAATGATCAAGTTTATTCCATTAACATAGAATTCTGAGAACCTTGAATCATTGAATTATTTGTAGGTATTTTGAGATGTTAAAGATTTTTTCTTTTGCTGGTTGTTTGTTGTTGTAGAGTTTCGTGGCCATGTTTGTATGATTTTTGCAGTAATTTGCAATATATGCAGTCGTACTTTGTCATAAAGAAGAATCGATTCTTTTCGGTTAGTTGGTTGGTTTAACGATAAGCCAATTCTTTTAGAGTTGTTTGATGCTGAAATCAGTCTTGGTGGTGGTGGGGGGGGGATTGCAAGCTCTTATAAGGTCACAACTAATTAATGATAATCATTCAGAAACAATCACAGCTTCAAGTAACTTTTCTAAATACAAATGATTTATTCTCCATCGTGGTGTAATGGTTAAGCGATGGACTGCGGGAATCGTAGTAAGCGAGTTCGAACTCCAGTCGCGCTATAACATTCACTTTCAAATAAATACCCTTGGGAAAGGTATGAACACCCTTATCCTCCCAGCTATGGGTTAAATAGTACCACTACTGTTCTTCTAGGAGAATGGGTTTGGCATTAAATAACCTACAAAGGTTGATATGCCATTAAACAAAGAAACCAAACCAAACCAAACCGATCCATTGTGTTGTTTCAATTAAACATTCCTATTTAGTAAATTAATAATAATTTTCAAACAAATCTATTTGACTCATAGATGGGATCCGAACAGGCACTATCATTCTGGATTAGATTGGAATATATACAATGTTCTACCTCGGCGTTTTTATGATATTTCCACAGATGTAGAAAATATTTCGGTGTTTATTAGTCCTCAAAATAGATATTTTTGAGTGGTAAACCTTAAAATCTGGTTAAATAAAATAAAATTGTTGCTAAAATAATCATAAAAATATTTTAGTAAACCTTTTATTCCAAGAAATCAGAATATACACATTATTTGTTCGTTCGGGCTTTATTTCAATTTCACGAACTTCCTCAAGACTTGAAGAAGTTCGTAAAGATGAAATAAAGCCCGAACGAAATTTTAACCATCTAAATCTGAGTTAAGTGTTTGATCTATCCAACTTTCTACATACTATATATATATATATATATATATATATATATATGGAAGAAAATAATGGATTGTAATCCCACAGTTTGTAAAGAAAAATTGCTAACAAGGTAATCCAAGTAGAAATAGAGAATTATTGAGAAACAAAGTCGACACTATAGCGTTTCGGTTCTACTGAACCATCATCAGGTCTATGAGGGGTTATAGCAGTGATGTTAAGATAACGATGGTTGTATAAAAGTGTAAAAATATATAAAAACTTTGGAAAAGTTGTATGACATGAAAAAGTTTATTGTACATAAGGAAATAAAGTTGGCTGTTTATGACAAGAAAAATTGGCCGTTTGATCAATGAATCAGCGTTCGTTTCTTTAAACAACGTCGCCTGACCTATTCGGAACATTGTGCAGAATCCACGTTCCGTTCGTTCATCGAGAGATTTCGAATCATTCCTTGTTTACGACAAAATTCAAATCCTATAAGTCTGTTTTTAAATCTTTTTTTTTTATATTAATGTATGTGTCTCGGAAGATACCAAAATACGAGTACAAGCCTCAAGGCACAGACTTATGTAATCCAAGAAAATGTTGGGATGAACTAAGAATGCTGGATATGCTGGTAGGTGTGATTTTTCCAATGTATAGTTGGTTAGAATATATATATATATATATGATTTGACATTAAATAATCCATTCACTACAAATCTATTTTTTCAACATATTATGTTTATACATTTATTAAATATCCATAATTGTAAATAGTTAGTTGATAACATTTTTCAACGAGCCAAAGCTCATTTCTTTGAACACAGTTAAATGGTTTCAAGTATTCCTATCTAACACAAATAATTCTATTCAATATCAATCGCTTGTTTGCATGCAGTTGCAAGAATTGATATCTAACATTGATAATTGACAATATTATTTGTTGGAAGCTTTTTTATATATACATATACATTATGTATATTCAATATGTGATTTTTAAACGCATACTTTGTTGATAAAATTTTAAATGAGCCGGAGCTCATTTGTTTGTACACAGTTAAATGATTTCAAGTATTGCTATTGAACGCTAATAATTTGATTTAACAACAGTCATTTGTTTGCACATAGTTAAACGATTTCAAGTATTGCTATTCAACACTAATAGTTTGATTTAACATAAGTCATTTGTTTGCACACAATTAAATGTTTATACATATGATTTGTGAGAATAGTTTCTTGGTAATTCCATTTTTAAAAGTTAGAGCTAATTTGTTTGCACATAAATGGTGTTAGCTCTAATAATTTATTCATTTCCCTAATTTCAAATGGTTTCAAGTATTGCTACATTACCGAAACAATTCAATTTAAAATCAATAATTTGTTTACACAGATTTAACCCATAGATGGTACCCTAACAGGTACAACCACTTCGAGTCAAGGCGGACCTGGGAATAATGACAATGAAGAGTACTCTACCTTCCCCAAAGCTCCAGGACAGAAGCCTCACCATCAGATGGTTTAGTTGCATATCCAGGACCCTCATTGGTCGGGAGCCTTACATCTCTGCAAAGATCAGACGGTATATCCTACAACCCCAGCCCCGACTGCACACACGCTTTATTCAGACCTTATGTGAAGGAAAACGTGCAACTTTACACCTCTTTACATAGAAAATATATTAATTTCTAAAGTTCGTTATCCAAAAGCAAAATTTGAATGAGGCACATTTTTTTTGTATAACATCCTTTTTTTTTATGGAACTCATATCGTAAAACTACTCTTTTTTCCATCTTTAATTTGACAGCCCAAAATAACAAGATTAAATGTTGAAATCAAAACTATTAGCATGAATCAGTTGAATTAAATTCACCATTTAATTTGCTAGATTACATAAACAGTTGAAGATTAGTTTATTTCAAAATATCCATCACCGTTTGAAACAACAAAACAGCAATTAATTTTGAACTAACCAAATATTTATATTTTAATTCATTGGATTTATTTCTGTATCAGTTTTCATGTTGAACAAACAGAAAAATCAGATTAAATATTGAATTTTTTTTTTCAAAATTCATAGTGTTGACATTTAGTAACCTTTAAAGAATTTGTATGAGACCTTATTTTTTGGTTGCAACAAGGAAGACAAGTTGCCAAGAGGAAAAATAGCAATGATGGAAGTGGGAGGGGGAAGGTGGAGAATTCGAACAGACCAATTTTCCAGAGAGTCTGCTGAGACAAGCAGAATGTTGGATTGTCTTGTATGTTCCATGAAAAATAAAAATGAGGAAATTCATAATTCATGAGAAGATAACGAAGGTGGATTTTTTTTAAAAAAAAGGGGAAGGGAAGATCTGAAAAGGGAAAAAATTGATTTATGGTTGAGAACAAGAAAAAGTGTGAGGCGAGCGAGAGCGCGCACGCACGAAAGAGAGAGAGAGGGAGAGAGAGAGAGAGAGAGAGAGAGAGTGAAGGAGAATATAACAGTAAGATTATCGATCTGGTTTTGTTCATATCTATCTATCCATCTACGAGAGAAATGACTTCTCTCTATCTCCCCCTCCTCTCTCTCTCTCTCTCTCTATATATATATATATATGCATATGTACATGTGTATATATATATACATATATATATATATATATATATATATATATATATATATGCACACACACACATATATATATATACACATATGCATATATAAACACACATATACATACACATATCATAATTTAAGAGATTATGTGAAAGAGATGAGATCACAAAAGGCTTAATCTTTTTTTTTTTTCTAAATACGTTGCACGATTAAAATGTTTTTGATTAGAAAGAATTTGAGTGAAATGGTGAGTGAGATGGATACTTAGGTAGAGAATGAGCGGGTAGATACATAGTGAGTTGGATAGATAGAGAGATTGATAGATAAGGTTGGTAGGGTTATTTGATTTCATGACATATCAACCCAAGGGTTATATAATGCCAAATCCTGTTGATACATATTGAGAGATATACATAATTTGTAAGCGAATAGTTTTTAAGAAACCTTATTTTTTATGAGTTAGAGGTCATTTGCTTGCACACAGTTAAATGCTTTCAAGGAGGATGTGCCCTTGGTGTAATGGTTATCGTCGTTGGAAATGGACACGGCGACACGAGTTCAAATCCTGGACGAAGCTGGTTGCATTTCACATAACACTAATACCCTTGGGAAAGGTATGAATCCCATTATTCTCCCTCCAGCTATGGGTAAATAGTATGAAAGACTTGGTTCTTCAGCGTTGGTGAGGGAACTAGTCTAGGAGAAGGAAAACTCTGAATTCAAACCTGTTAAACTCCGTTTAAAAAATTCACCTTGTGTCATATACTGCCCGAGCGGAGTGGGTGGTAAATAGGATTAAATGCTTTCCAGTATTGCTATCTAGCATTTATAATTCTATTTATTAATTATTTGTGCACAATTTAAATGGTCGTGTCGATACTGCTATATGGATGCACTACATGGACGCAAACTAAACGGCTGGAGAAAAACCTTGACGGCAACTACACAAGAATGCTGTGAGCAATATTGAACAAGTCCTGGAGGCAACACACAACAAAGCAGCAGCTGTACAGCCACCTACCACCCATCCCGAAAACTATCTAAGTTAGACGAACCAGACATGCAGAACACTGCTGGAGAAGGAGGGACGAGCTCATAAGTGATGTACCCCTATGGACCCCTTTACATAGCCGTGCAAAAGCAGGGCGGCTAGCTCGAACCTACATACAGCAGCTCTGTAAGGATACGGGGTGTAGCCCTGGGGACCGGTCAGAAGCGATGAACGATCGGGAGGAATGGCGAGAAAGGGCCAGGGATATCCGTGCTGTTGGTACGACAAGATGATGATGATGATGAAACTATTGCTATCTTAGAGCAATTGACCCTCAATCGCTATCTTCTATTGCCTTTAATAAAAGATTGGTTTGGGTAATTATTTGCTGCAAGAGAAATTTGAATAATTTGGTCGGGACTTTCCTATATATTCTTGGGCTGATTGAGTTGATCGGGCCTCTCTGACCGTCTAGCCGAGACCTGAGTGTTGAAAATCACATGATTTCTTTGGTTGCCGGGTCCCAGATTGCTCAGCCACCAAGATTCCGTTCTCAGGCATTATAGGCCACCTACTACAGCTAACAGGGTGGCCTCATTAGAGTGGGGTGTTACCCATTTGCAGCGGTACAGTGATTAAGATAGATAATGAGGAAAGAGTTAATGAGATAGATAGATAGATAGATAGATAGTGGTTTTGATTGATACAATAGTGATAGATATTAAAGAAAACAAATAGATTGTTCGGGTGTGAGATGGATTTGATAGGTAAGTATTTAATGATTATCTGAATTTCATATAGTGTGTGAGTAAGTAATGGATATATATATATATATATATATATATATATATATATATATATATATATATATATATTAGATTGGGTCATAAGTAATTTCAGTTTTAGTAAAATATAATTGATTCATGATTAATTTAACAATGAATTAATTTTAATCAATAGTATATTCGCCATTATTTTCAATCGCCTATTGCCATTTATCAAGTGGCGAGATGATTCCTCTCAAGTAAAATTCAGCTGGTTTTGAACTCAAGAATTTCCTACAATCGTTTTTACCTGATCTTCTTGAGAAAAAGAATTATCATTCAGATAATTTTGTTGAAAACAAAAAAGATAGAAATCCCTTGGTGCAAGGTGTGGTGAATATGGTGGATAGGGGAGAATGGACCAGTCTAAATCCAATATTTTTCCTGTGTGATTCTCGCTGAATGTGGCCTTAGGTTATCAAGGAGAAACAATGTTTTTGTCATTGAAGAGAGTAGGGCGTCTTCTTAGAAGATTCTCTTGCACACGTTGCAGCAGTTGAAAGAGTAGGTCTGCATTGCATGTCTGACAACGGTTTAAAAACTTAAAAAGAATAATACTGCAGTGATTCCACCATATACACAGAATAAATTTTCTTTCATGAACCTCCACCTTTTGTGTTGATTATTGTCATAAAAAAACATTTTCGTCACTTGTTATGATATTCTTGAGAAATGAATAATTTCTCTGATTTTAAAGAAGATTTGTTGCTATGGATATTTGATCTATCTTATGCTTCTCTCAAAGAGTATGAAGAACCCACTTGTTCCTATTGCTCATTTTTCCAATCTCTTTCTAGTGGTGACAGATTGTGTTGAGGTCAAGAGGTAATTTCATTCAACTAATTCTTCAAAAGCATCTTGAACGAAGTCCGATGAACGGCCTGATCTCGGTTCATCTCTCAATTGCATATCGATGGAATGAAACTTTGAAAACCAGATTCGGACTTGGCAGTCAGTTATAACACCTCGGCTATAAACACTACAAATTTTCGTAGATGTTTTTCTGGCGTTTTTTTTTTTTTTGTAAATCTAAAATTCCAACAACGTTATCTACTGAATATGTTTTTAGCTCGTTCATTTTAGGAATGTGAGAAAAGAAATGAATTAAAACAACCAAATAGATAGATAGTGACTGAGTGAGTTCGATAGATATATAGATAAACAGTAATTAAGTGATTGAGATAGATTGGGACATAGATTTTTTGATTGGTAGTGAGATAGATAGATAGATAGATAGATACTGATTGACTGAGTGTATAAAAATATTGAAAACTATCATCCAGAATAGGGAGGTTTGATAGATAGATAGATAGATAATCTGAGCAGACTAAGGTAGATACATAGATAAGAGAGAGAGAGAGAGAGAGAGAGAGAGAGAGAGAGAGAGAGAGAAATAAAGAGAGAGGGGGGAATGAATAGATGAATATCAAAAAGAGAATTAAAAGAGAGAGTAAGTGTGAGAGAATCGAATATAAAAACAAAACAGGTGTGATGCATACTCGACGTAAACAAACAAAAACCTTGCGACAGAAAACTGCTGGTGGCCATGATGGGTCGTGTCTTATGTGACGTCAATTATTTATAACCAATGAGAAAAGCTCTTCCGATTTACTTTGAATATCTTAACCACAAGTTTCGGATTTACTGGCTCAATATACTTCTGGGTTTTACCAATCATTATTGACCTTTCATTTCATCTGAGTTTTTTTTTTTTAACCGTTCTGAATGAGAAAATATCCCAAGTATAATTAACGTTAATGAAACTTTCAAGGATTTTGCAACTCTTCACAACAACTAACCAATTCTCAACGGCTTCAGGTCTTCCACCGACATATAAGCCAATTTCAAACTGAATTTTTCAGGTTGGCAAACCTGACTGAAAACTAACTGATCTTTGTTGAATATGCGTGAAAATATTCATTTCATATTTGCCTTTAAGAACTGATTAATCTTTGACTACACTATGTAATGAAATTTGTACTTTTTCTTCTTGTGTAGAAAGTGTTATTTCCTAATAGTTTATATCTTAATTTACTTGTCTTTTAGATAAGATGGGGCACGAGTCCGCATTTATCCTAATTGTTTATGCCTAAAGTAAATCGAGAAGACCAATTTTTTTCTCTTCAAACATTGCTTTTGTAATCAAGGAACGTATAAGAGAAACATGATGGGACTATATATGGGGACTGATACATAAAAGGGTTTTACATTACAGCCGTAATTATCGAAAATCTACCCTTTTCTATACATTTTTTATTTTTATTTTTTTATAAATTTAGTAGAAGTATATGTAACCTTTGATTCATATATTGTTTTGTTCAGATTTCATGCAAATGAAAATATTCAGATTTGTCAGTTTTTACAAAGAAAATAAGTTAATATCTAAATTTCATTATTCAGAGTACAAAAACAAAGTTTGAAGAGAATAATTGCCATTTTCTAAACTTTGACAATATAAGCAATGAAGAAATAACATCTGCTATCCGGGAAGAAAATTTATATTGTCTGGTGTAAATGTCTTTCGTTAAGTGTACTATGAAAATAGACCATAAGATCAAATTCTGGGTCAAATTCATTTTGACATAAACTTTTAACAAGTTAACACAGGCTAATAGAGATCAATTTCTCAGCATATTTTATGGTTAAGAAACTGGGAAAGCTGAACTCTTGCCCGATCACTCATTTGACAATTAGAGGATGTTGCAATAAACCGATCTAATCGATGGTTGATGGAAAGAATAATTTGTGATGAGTTAGAATCGATTGATTAACCAAGAAAATCAGCCTTGTTACTTTTTAGACAAACTCGCTGTGAACAAATTTTGGTCCAAAAGCGTATTTCTGTGATTGCACAATCACCATACTCCCTTCATTTGATTCTTATTTCCCGTTGCAAGAACCTGTACACTACCAGTCAAAAGTATTTAACCCCCCTCAAAAATGTTTTATTTCAAATCCTAAAAGTGTTATTTTTAATGAAACTTTTACGAGTAGGAAAGAAAGAAGTAAGTGAACGATTTGAAGTTATGATAGAGTTGAGAAAGCAGCGCGTGTTGTTGGACGTGAGAGAGAGAGATATGTTCGCCATGATTTAGCAAAAGTTGTGTTTGCTGTTTGAGGAGAGATACGTTGAAGTCACCGTGAGTTTGTGGTTCTGGTTGTTTCGTGGAGAAGCGTGAATATCTCCAGAAAATGTTGCCCAGAGGTGAAGTAACTAGGTGTCGGAGCGAGATTCTGCATTGCAGTCGACATAGCCAATTTTGGGAGTGACGTAAAGTCGTTCCAGTGTGTGGCGTACTGAACTCATCTAATTCATATTCAACTGGGAACCCTTGGTCTAAGAAAAATAAACGCAAGGGGTCCATAAATTAGACGGCTTCCCTCATTGTGTCCATGCTGCTGCTACTGATATTGAAGAGCAGGCAGTGAGACGTCTGCACTGAACGAAGTTGCTCAGCCAAAGCGGTTGTTTGACGGTTTCCCCAATTTGTGCTGCCCAGAAACGTGGTTCGGATTGAATAGGATAAGTCATCCTGATTGGGTGAAATTATGCGTCGACCCTAACGGTCGAATTGAATTACGCGCCAAACAAAAATACGTAATTCCTTCTGCTACAAAACAAGTACCACAATGGTTTTATTTATTATACTAAATACAAATCTTCCTGAGCCACATTAAATACAAAAAAAAAAAACAAACAAAAAAAAAAACAAACAAAAAACAAAACACAGACACGCGCGTGCGCAGACACACTCACAAAAATTCTTGAACATTTGATTCCTCAAAATGACTCCTTTCGGCCGCTATCACCACTTCACAGACTCTCGACATTCTTTTCATCCAAGACTGAAGGTAGACTGAAGATAGTTCTGCCCAACTTTCCTGCCAGAGTTGCCAGAGGTGAGCCGCACTTGTGGGTTGTTTATCTTTGAGTTTTCGGTCAAGTTCATCTCACACCAGTTCAATGGGATTTAAGTTTACTGATTTCGCCAGGCAAGACATCAGTTGAAGGACGTGCTGTTCCTCTGATGGGATCACGTGATGCAGCAGTATGCTATGGTTACCGGTCAAATTCAATTTGCCCTTCACCTGGTGCAAATCCCCAACTTTGCAATAGGCACAAGCCCCAGCAGAGCCTCCTCCATGTTTGACGGTTAGTGTGATAAAGAGAGTTCCAGCTCTTCACTGCACATAGACACTCTTATTTGATCGAACTTTGATTCGTAAGTCCCAAGGACTTTATTCCAATGCTCTATTGTCCAGTTTGTATGCGACTTGACCCACTAGAGCCTTTTGACATTGTTTTGCTCCATCAGCAGTAGTTTCTTGACAGCAATTCTACCATATAGGCCAGATTCACAGAGTCTTCTTCTCACTGTGGATGTTGACACATTTTTTTCATACATGTTTGGTTCAGTTGTTCAGTGATGTTTCGAGCAGTCAGCCTTCTCTTACGCAACGGGAGACTCTGCTGAAATTGTCTTCTGCATAAATAAAACAAATAATATCCAGCAAGTAATAATTCAAGACAATACAGTCTAATGTGAGTACAAGTGGTGGTATGATGTAACTTTTAGAAATTTTTTATTCATGCTCAGTACAAAAGAGGAAAAACGCTTACAAGTCAATTTTTCAAAAGATATCTGGATATACTAGGGTCAAAGTTATAGATGAAGACTTGTATTTTGTATAATAGATTAAAAAAAAACAGTGTGGTGCTTAACTTGTTTAATAAAAAATAAAACTTTTTGGATGAGAAATAAAAATTTTTGACGGTGGCCAAACACTATTGATTGATAGTATATATATATATATATATATATATATATATATATATATATATATATTTGATGTATAAAAACATTCCATGTACTTTTTTCGAAAAGTAATGACTAAATACAAAAATTTTAAAAAGATCGCAGGAAACTTTTCACATGACAAATTTATTTATTTATTTTTCTTATTTACTTGTTTTTTTCTGCTTATTATTACCTTCTTTCCTACTTTCATAATGTCCACGCAAACCATCTCCATTTCACACACACACACACACACACACACACACACACACACACACACACACACACACACACACACACATATATATATATATATATTCATCCACAAACAGATTGTTTTGTTGTATCACAACTCTTCAGTGTGGCTAGACACACGAGTCGTTTCAAGCCGAGACCGAAACCCACCTAACTTTAAGTCAG
Organism: Sepioteuthis lessoniana; assembly: GCA_963585895.1. Classification (NCBI taxonomy): domain Eukaryota; kingdom Metazoa; phylum Mollusca; class Cephalopoda; order Myopsida; family Loliginidae; genus Sepioteuthis; species Sepioteuthis lessoniana. The sequence continues at coordinate 11,921,922 of OY757923.1, forward strand.
ATTGATGACATACCCCAAATGCTGTATGCGACTCCACGTCAGCACATATGTATCAACTTTCGTTATATATTTAATCTTTTTATCATCCGCTTTGTGAAATATCCGGTAGTTTCTGGCTCTTTTAGCTATTCCTTCTCTCTCTCTCTCTCTCTCTCTCTCTCTCTCCCTCTCTCTCTCTCTCTCCAAATAGGTTTGAATTTAGAGTGTTTCTCTTCTATACCAGCTGTCATGCCAGTATAAAAGATCCCAGTTTTACCTTCCCGTTACGTACATCTGGAGGGGGCGTTGTTGAATACATACCTTTCCTAAGAGTATTACCGCTATATGTAACATAGACAATCTCGTCCAGGATTTGAGCTAAGTTCACCGTATCCATTTTTTTCACCGATAACGCTACCCCCATATATATATATATATATATATATATATATATATATATATATATCAACAAATATATCATGGAGGGCTGTAACAACCCCATAATTATTCGAAAAATTGTAACTGAGAATATAAAAATATTATATCGCATAAGTTGCAAAACAGACTAAGTATTCGAAGTAATGCCCATAAAGAACAGACATCCCAAACTAAACAAAATCTTATTTGGCTTGGCTGCGGGAGTTCTAGAATCCATCTGGCATTGGGGCAAAGCCATACAGCCTCGCTAGATTCACAGTCACGTGATCGTTAACTGCTATCGCTCCACCAATAATCTACGCGTTCACACACGACGTCACCAGTACATGATGAACACGCTCACTCCTAAGACTCCAGGGCCACAGAATAAATCCAGCTCTTCACAACGTTATAGAACACACATTCTCAAAATTGGTCAAAGATGGTCAAAAGTACCCGTGCACTAACAGAGACTTTGGACAGTTTTTAAACTGCCTCATCTGAATAAAAAAGCTAAACACTAAATCCTTGCTGTTATTTTCAATACAATATGCCAATGAGAGAATCTGTTGCTGAAATGCGCGCACATGCGCACACGCACATGCGCACGCTCACACACTTAACAGCAGTAAAAAAAAAAGTACACACACACACACACACGCACACACACACACTTAATAGCAGTAAAAAAAAGAAAAAATGTTGAATATCCGAGGTAAAGCTAATATGACACTATTAAAAATATTTAGAAATACACAGAGAGAGAGAGAGAGAGAGAGAGAGAGAGAGAGAGAGAGAAGCAAAGTGTTATATTTATATATATGCATATGTGTGTGTGTGTGTGTGTGTGTATGTATGTGTAAGTTTGTATGTATTATGTAAGATGTAACTTATTTTCAAACATGTACTCTAAATTACCATCAACGGAAGCAAATTGTTTGGTCTGATAATTATTCTTACAGCTTGTGTAGTGAGTTTACTTTTCATTGGGGGCTCAACTGTTGTGTCCTTGTACCAAACTAAGCAAAACCTTACTAAATAGCCTACGGTTAAAAAAAGCTTAATTAACAATGAAATGTGAATGCAAGTGATGTGGCCTTCAAAAAGTTGATTGTTTGCCCAGTTGGATTAGAATATTGAATTAAGAGGCGTGTTTTTCGTTTTCTTTTTCTTTTTTATATTCATTGTTTTTCTTAGGTACAGAAAATGTATTCTATGTTTGAAATTGCTGGAATCTTTGGGAAAATATCAAATGTTTGATTCTCGTGCAAAAAAAAAAGGAAAAAAAAACAGGAGTGACACAACTGGGTGGGCAAGGTGATCCACTGGAAGATGTGTAAGAACTTTAAATTTGACCATACCAAAAAATGGTATATGAACAACCCAGCACCTGTCATGGAGAATGACATACACATAGGACCTATGGGACTTTGACATACAAACGGATCACTTAATCTTGGCCAGAAGACCAGACCTTATAATAATCAACAAAAAAAAGAAAATTTGCAAAATTGTCGACTTTGCTGTACCGGCTGACCACAGAATAAAACTGAAAGAATGTGAAAAGAAAGATAAGTACCAAGACCTTGCTAGAGAATTGAAAAAACTATGGAATATGAGGGTGACAATTATAACAATTGTGATTGGTGCTTTTGGTACAGTAACTAAGGGATTATTAAAGGGACTGAAGGACTTGGAAATTGGTGGACGAGTGGAGACCATCCAAAATACAGCATTATTGAGAACAGCCAGAATACTGAGAAGAGTCGTGGAGACTTGAGGAGACTTAATGTCACTCAAACTCCAGTGAAAGACCATCAGCTAACGCTGATGTGAAAAACTCTAACGAAGCAAGAATAGATAAAATGCAGCTGGTTATGTGGTGATAAAGACGAAACGATCAATCACATAATAAGTAAATGCAGCGAATTAGCAGAGTATAAGACTAGACATGACTGGGTGGGCAAAGGGATCCACTGAGAACTGTGCAAAAAATTTACATTTGACCATACGAAAAAATGATATATGCACAACCTAGAATCCCTCTTGGAGAATGAGACGCACAAACTCCTATGGGATTTTGTCATAGAAACGGATCCCCTAATCTCGGCCAGACCTTATAATAATCAACAACAACAACAACAAAAAAAGAGCTTGCAGAATTGTCGAATTTACTGTCCCGGATGACCACAGAGTAAAGTTGAAAGAAAATAGAAAGAAGTGTAAGTACCTGGACCTTGCTTGGGAATTGAAAAAAACTTTGGAACATGCAGGTGACGTTTATGCCAACTGTAATTGGTGCTCTTTGTACAGTCACTAAAGGATTAGTTAAGGGACTGGAGGACTTAGAAATCGCAGGAAGAGTGGAGACCATCCAAACAACTGCATTCCTGAGATCGACCAGAATACTGAGAAGAGTCGTGGAGTCTTGAGGAGACTTGCTGTCTCTCAAACACCAGCGAAAGACCATCAGTTAACCCTGATGTGAAAAACTCTCCAGGAGTAAAAATAATAATAAGAGGTAAGAACTAAAGAAATGACAGGGATACCATTTGTAATTGATGCACTAGTACGGAACAAATGGTTTCGGGATTCGGGATTCGTCTTTTATACATATGATCGGGATATATATATAATAAAAAGATTCTTGAAACCAATACTGGCATTTTTCTTAGCAACATTGAATTTCAGCCCCAACGCTATAGCCATAGACCTATGGCGGCTTAACAAGAGCTGAAACTATTTCGATCACTGTAACGAGCAACTTGCTCTGTCATCTGCGAACTAACAACGCCATCTGTCGATTGACAGTTACAAATTGAAATCTGCAGATCAACATCACTACTTTTGTAAACTTTTTATTCCCAGGTGTGAAAAGAATTTACATTTTCAAATTCCCAGAAAAAATAAAAGAATCTGCGATTTCAAATTCTTAAAACAAAAATGTACTCAATTTTCTAAATTTCAAACCTTTGACATGTCTTCTTGCTTCAAACGATAGATATCCCCATAGCAGCTCCTTTTGTTCAAAACCTTCAAAGGTGTGAATAACTTAATAATAATAATAATATTTCATCAGCAGCAATTTTATGTCTTCCCTTTTCACTTTGTCTTCAAGCTCTTTTTATTATTACTTCAACAATTCTTTGTTTCAAAGGTGTTAAAAACAGAAAATAATTTCTTTTACACTCAAAACAAAACCCAAATTGAATGTAAGCTAAGGCACTGATACTTTGGTGTCCATTAAATGTTCTCAACAAAAGCATGATGTGACACAAGGTTTATTTTTGAGGGGATTACTGCAGGTTTGAATTTAGAGTTTCCCTTTACGTAGACCAGTTGCTGTGTCAAGGCAAAAGAGCCCAGTCTGTCCTACTATTTTACCTTTTACCTGGGTGGTGGTGATGACATATCCCCGCGTTTTTTTGTTACAGAAGAATTTCCTAATAAATCCATTTCTATTTTTATAATGTTCCATTCTCACTTACCAAATAAATATACGATAGCTGTAAGAAACAAATTTGATACTCTTCAGGAGACATCTGAAAGACATACATCAAATGACAAATATAAAAACTTACCGCCCATATAAAAGCAGCAGTGGGGTGGATATTATCCAAACTATGAGCCAAATACCGAGTTCCATGAGAGCTACTTGTAGTTAGAAATAAAATATAACGTGAAAAAATGCATCCATACTTAATAAAAGAAACCTAACAAATGCCAATACACAAAAACTTAAGAAAGCCTAGAGAGAAAGGATTACATACCAAAAAGAACAAATGGAATACATTCGACTTCTTTGACATTATCGCTGGAGTCTTGCATGCTTATTGATACTCTGTCTAGACTATGTACTTCGAACATCATTAGATCTAATGTAAGATACTGGTCTCACATTAAAAAATATAAGAAGCAAGAACAAGTACTTGAAATTCATCTTATAGTTAGCACGTGGTGTAATGGTTTTCATTGTAGAGAATGGACACGGCGACCCTAGTTCAAATCCTGGACGAGACTGTTTGCATTTCACATTGTGCTAATACCATTGGGAAATGTATCTATCCAACAATTCTCCCTCCATCTATGGGTGAATATTAGGGTAGATTGGACTTTTTAATCTTGGTATGACGACCAGTCCAAGAGAAGGAAAATTTGGAATTCAAACCTGTTAAATTCGACTTAACAATTGACCTTGAGTCAAATGCTTCTCGTGGGAGAGGGTGTTAGCGGTTAATACATACATGTAGCTTATCTCCCTCACGGAAGAATGTTATACAAAGTTGTTTTAAAAGGGGGGGTCTATACCTGTATATGAGTGGGGAGCGCGTAGGTATGAGTGGTCAAATCACGTAAATTGACGTAAGATCCTTTATTAACACGAAACATGTAGGTTTATTCATGCGTAGATATTTTCCAGGAGCAAAACACATACTATCTCGTCCAGGATTTGAATTTGTGTTGCCGGTTTTATATTATATTTGTATTTACTCAGCACCTTTGCTACGGGCAGGATGTGACACAAGGTTGCTGTACCAAGGCCAAAGATCCCAGTCTGCTCATCTATTTACCCATAGGTGATATTTGATTTAGTAAGTGTCATCGATGGCGATGGTCGACCATTATTCTCATTAATAAAGAAAATGTAATGTTTTGCAACATCAGAGGGAGTAATTATTATTGTCTGACTGGCATCAAGTCTGTATTTTCAGATGTTGCTGAACAAAGAGTAATCTTCAATGATAATTAATATGCATCTGACGCTAAGGGCATTGGCACAAAATGAAACACAGACTTTTTATCATAGACAAGTACTTCCGTTCCAAGATTTTGGGGAGAGTCACTGTGGCGTAGTGGCTAACACAATGGACTGCGAGTTGGAGTAAGCTAGTTCAAGATTCAGTCGTACTATTATGTTCACTTACGGACTAATATCCCTGAGAAGGGTATGCCATCCCTTATCCCTCCTGTTAAGGATTGAGGGTACCATTACTGTTCTTCTATAAGGATGGCTTTGACATTAAATAAACCATGAAGGTTGACATGCTATCAAAAATCAAGAAACCAAATCAAACCACTTTTTTAAAGTTAATATTCTTCTAAACCAGATACTAGGATGTTTATATTTCTAGTAAAATTATACAGTTAAAACGCAAAACGGATATTAGTAGATATTATTGCTTACCAAATTCTACACCATCAAAAATCTGTAACCAAAAATGAAATTGCACAAATGTCTAGAAAAAGTGCAATTATTTGATGTAATGTAAGAAAATGATCTCATCCCCCCCAAAAAAAAGCCAACGATATCCATCAGAAACTATACTATTATTGGTGCAAACGACACAGATAATCTTATGCTTATTACGAATACACCTGCTATAGGCAAACCTCTGTTGCATTGCTTGGAGCAGGCAACAAGAGGAAACTCTACGTGTCTACTAGAACTCACATAAGACAGAGTCCAGGTGCTTTAATCAAGATGAAGCCATTTCATTAAAAAATAAGCATTAGTAGTAATTAGTACAACAGTTCATATACCATGGTAGCAATATCTCATCTACTGAAATCTATGTTAACATGAAAATAGATAAAGCATGAGCCTCTATTGATAGAGTATCGTCCACGTGGAAATCTGATCTCTCTGATAAAATAAAACAGGAATTCTTTCCATTGCAACCGTGTCACTACTACTACATGGATGCACCACAAGGACTCTTATGAAACACTTGGAGAAAAAGTTGGATGGAAACTACACAAAGATTCTCCGTGCTGTTTTGAACATATCCTGGAAGCAGCACCTTACAAAACAATAACTGCACGACCACTTACCTCCCTTTTCGATAGCTACTACACCGAGGTGTAGGGGAGGGTGCTACTCCTTTTCCCGGATTGCTCCACTTTACCCTTGATCCTTACCTTATAATGCTGAGTGTTAAGCAAGGATGCATCAAGTACCATTTTTGAGTCTTTGGTATAAACTCAACCTAGGATTGAATCCAGATCTCCCAGGCCATTTGCGAACACTCTAACTATTATGCCAATGTCTGGTAGTGTCCATGTGGTGCATCTATATGGTAGCATTACACAGCCACAGCTTGAAAAAATCCCGTTTTATTTTACTGGATAGATCAGACTTCCACATGATCGATAACTTACCGATAGCAGTCCACACCTTCGTTAGGCCTATGTTAACATCACTTTCAGTAGATGAGATATTACTGCCGACGTATGAGAGCTCGTCTCCTAGTTTTAGAATGAGAATAAATGAAACTAAATGATATTTGTTTTGATTGTATTCTGTTTCACCGGAAATAATAAAATCCTGATATATAGAGAAAAAAAACTTTTTGTTAAAAGAATTGTTTAGGGCGTATTTATTTATTAACAATACTGTATATATGTTGGCTATTTGAAGTGGGGTCAGTAGATAAATTGTGATATGCAAATATATTCTGACATGCCGATTCCCGAACATGAACGTAACGAATTTTATTTCTTTCTTCGGAAAGATATTAATCTATAGGGAAGATGAACTGACAATTTACGAAGAATTTAGACGACGTGAAGATCAGAAATTCCATATCAGGCCAATGGGTTAAGGCGGGGGGTAAAAGAAACTTTACATTAGAAAAATGAAAAAAGAGTGTGAAGATCAGTGAAGGGGTGGGGATAGGGACGTGAACGCAAAAGAGACAAAGAATGAATTGAAAGGAAGGGAGGAACAGAAAGATTGGCGAATAAAAATAAGGAATCGAAGAAAGAGATGGAAGATTTGAGAGGCAATGAAAGAATTAAGGAGATAAGAGAAAAGAATTGCTGGAAGACGAAGGAAAGAAGTATGGAACGAACGAACAAACGAAGGACAAAATAGAAAACCCAGAAGATAGAAGGACGAAATAAAGTACAGGAAAGAAGGAACGAAGAAAGGAACGAGGAAAGGAACGAAGGAAGGAAGGAACGACAGAAAGAAAGGAGGTAACAAAGTGGAGGGAAGGAAGAAAGGAAGAAAGGTAAAAAAAATGAAGAAAGAAAAAATATAGAAGAATGAAGGAAGAAAGAAAACAAATGAAAACTGAAATAAAGAAAGGAGAAAGAAGAAAAGACGCGAGGTAACTTAGAGGAAGGAAAGAATAAGGGAAGGAAGGGGTGGGAGACAGAAGTTAGGGCTTACAGAATTAGAAAGAATAAAACAAAACCAAAGAAGAATGAAGGAAGAAAATAGGCAATGAAGAAAGCAAAGCGCTAGGTAATATATTTGATTGTTCGTTATTTAATGGCATATCAACCTTCTTAGGTTATTCAATGCCAAATCCATTCTTTTAGAAGGACAGTAGTGGTACTATTTAACCCACAGTTGGCAAGATAAGGGAGTTCATAACCTTCCCAAGGGTAAATGTCTGAAATTAAACGTAATAGCACGATTGAAGTTCGAACTCGCGTACTACGATTCTGCAGTCTAGGGATTTAACCATTACACCACAGTGACACGCCCAAGGTAATATAGAGGAAAGAAAGAAGGACCAAAGGAAGGACAGAAGCAAGCAAAAGAGAAAACATAGAGGAAAGTAGGAAACATTGAAGAATAAAGGAAGGAAACAAAACAAGAGATATGAAAGGGAAGAAGAAAAAAGAAAAAAGAAAGATAAAGGAACAAAGGAAGAAAAGAAAGAAAGGAAGGGAAAAAGGAAGTACAGAAGAGGGAAAACAAAGGAAAAAACTCGGAAGAAAGAAGGAAATATGGCAGACTAAAGAAAAGAAAGAAAACAGGAAGAGGGGAAGGAAGAGAGAAAGTAACCCTAAAGAAAAGAGGAAAAGAAGGAAGGAAGGAAGGAAGGAAGAAAACGAAAAATGAAAGGAGGAAAGAAAGAAGGAAATGTTAAAGAAGAAAAGAATAGTATGAGAATGAAGAATGAAAAGTGCAAGACAGTAAAAACGAAGGAACGAAGGAAGGAAACGTGGAAAAATGAGGAGAAGAAGGAAGAGAATAAGACACAAAAAAAGAAGGAAAGAAGGAATGAAAGAAGGTAAACTAGAAAACTGAAGGTATGAAGAAAGAGAACAAGACAGAAAACAGAAAGGAACGAAGGAAGGAAACGTGGAAAAATGAGGGGAAGAAGGAAGAAAATAAGACACAAAAAAAGAAGGAATGAAAGAAGGAAAAGTAGAAAACTGAAGGTATGAAGAAAGAGAACAAGACAGAAAACAGAAAGGAACGAAGGAAAGAAACGAGGGAAAATGAAAGAATGAAGGAAGAAAACAAGTTAGAAAAAAGAAAGGAATAAAGGAAGGAAATGTCGTCAAATGAAGAAACGATGAAAGAGAGAAAGATGGAAGATTGGAAGGAAGTACAGAATGAAATAAGAAAGCAGCAGAAAAAAGAGAGAGTAGCAAATAAACGAAGGAACGAAAGGAAGAAAACGCGAATAACCGATTAATTAATTGAAGTAAAACGAATAAGAAAAAGTAGAATAAAATGTGAACAGCGGAGAAGGTTTCTGGAAAATTTCGTGAGGAAACAATACGAAAGGAAAAAGATTAAAAAATACAAGAAAGAAGATTGTTTAACGAAAAAGATCAAAACTAGATTGAAAAAAAAAAAGAAAAAAGAAAAAAAAAAAAAAAAAAAAGAAATGATATCAGACATAAAGTTTTTATGTTTCGTTGAATCCGTACGAATAAGCTGATCAGTTATCGGCCTTTATTTCTTTCAATAAAATTTAGCTAACCTTATAAAATACTCGTTTAGTAAAAACCCTTTATTTTCATTTAAAACTAGCAGAAATGTTAGATTTATAAAAAAAATTATCTTGCTTCGAGTTTATTTGATAGATAAATTGATAAAATATTTTAAAACAAAACAGTATGTTATATTCTAAATTATCTCCCAAATTCCATTTTGAATGAAAATCTTTGTAAGCTGTTGTCCAAAATGTGACCAAAGGAAATAAATTTGAGGTGAATTATCCTCCATGAAGTCAAAAAAAAAAAGAACCAGACTTTTTTTAGCGAATGCCCGATTTGCAAAAATTAGTATATAGAGAGATACTGAACCTTTGGGACACTTAGCCCCATGACCCTTAGATACCCTTTATCTGAGCTTAGAAAATTCACACACACACACACACACACACACACACAAAATCGAACATAAAACCCATTCAAATTGTGCACAGTCCAGTCGGCTGGGGCTATAGAATATATCGACTGCATCTCTGCTGAGGGTTAAGATCCCCACCTCCAACAAGTGTCCTGGATAAGATACTAAACAATCTGATGGTGATACTTCAGTAATGCTCGACCTTTGGGGAATGTGGAGTACCTCTTTATTACCATCACTCCCAGGCCCACTCAGGCCCAGAGTGGTAGCACCTGAAAAGGTCCTATCTATGGGTCGAGTAGAACTGTTTGACATTTACACAGAGTACAAACAAAAGACTCATGCTAAATTGAATTGTTAGAAATAGAACCGTTTGATCATTCAACTCTATGTAAATAAATGACGGGTGTTTAATTGAATTGTTAGTGATACATAGCAATACTTGGAACTATTTAACTTTGTTGAGTTATGTTTACAAATTAAAACTAATATATATATATATATATATATATATGTTGGTATGTATGTAGAAATCGGATTTGGAATTAAATAACCGACAATGGGTGATATGCGATAAAACAAAACTCAACAGAACCAAATTTTGCTCCTCTGTGCATACATGTTTAATTCCATTCCGTAATTCCATTAAACGACGCAACTTAGAATACGCTGACCTATCCACTCAAAAAAAGGATGTATGACACTAAACTGTGTATGTGGAAAAGAACTTATCGCACGTATATGCAAATGAAGTTTCAAAGAAGTATGAAAATTTGTGAGAGACTTACATATTTGAATAGAATTTGTTGCTTCGAATTGTTTGTCAGACGTGTTTGTCATGTGTGAAAGTAAGTAAACAGCATTGTGTGTTGTGTATTATTTTGTAGTGTCGTGTTCAGTGCAACACGCGGTTCGCTGGAGAACGAGACATGTCTTGTTTGTAGGCTAAGCTGCGAGTAAAGAAATTGATGTTTTTGTGACTTTGTATTTTATACCAGCCTCTGCTGCTTTGGCAGATAAGATAAATAATCCCACTCACTATATTAAACTTTCTTATTTGTAGTATTGAATGTGATCTCCCTGGGTCCGAAATTTTCGTGTCGCCATTTTGATATACAAAATTAATTCAAAGAGTTCATTTGTAATTAAAACCCCAATACATCAAAACAGACAACGTTTCAGGCTATTTTTCTTTAAAGCTAATAGTCGCATTCTGGCATTGTAAGTTGGAAAATGACGTCAAAGTCAAAAAGGTCCGGAGGGGTTTGCCGAATCCGAGATGCCACACCTTTTTCTGTAAATGACATTTCCCATTGGTCTACTCATTTAATCTTTGGATTCATGGCGTGGGAAGTTATGTTATTTGAGTGTATGAAAAGTTTTTTATGTTTATTGCTGATCTTTACTCCAAAGCGAATTTCATTCACACACTTCAAACCTATTACTCCACGAAACAAGGTTCGTTTATGAAGTAGTGAGACCAATTGTGTCGTTAATATTTATTATCGACCCTAGAGCCAATTAACTTTATCACTTTAAAAACAAGCCCACATGCAGAGAAAGAAGTTGTTCCCATACAGGAACACAGAGCTGGACGTCTTCAACTGAAAATGCTTTTAGTTAGTTTGTAACGACTGGTTTCGTGTATTCAATAATTTGTAAATGACGACCACAGAAACAGAATATAGTCAAAAGGAATCAAATATTCTTTTAGGCCAAAAACTTGTTCACAGAAAATGTATCAAGAAAGTCATGAGGTAACATATTGGCCCTCGACCGAGCTGTCAATTAAGAGATGCACCCGTGTAAATAACAGGTGCATCTGGTTGAAGATATCGGGGTATCACCTTGAACTGTGGACGTGGTTGAATTCCGTGCAGATAGGTACGCCCACAGGAAACAGGTGGATGTCAAACAATTATATAACCAGGTGTAACAGACGGCTTGAGCTAGTTGGAGTTCGGGGCAGGCAGAGTTCAGTTCGTGTTGCAGTCACAGTTCGAGTTCCAATCGCAGTTGGGGACAAGATGCTGTAGTGAGAGCCAGCGCCAGACAGAGGACTTTGGCCCTCAGGACCCCGGTTGAGCAGCCCATTAGAATGAGGAAGAAGTGCTGCTATATTCAGAGGAACTTGGGGCCAATATGTGCCAGTCTGTTCCGTCTCCAACTCACCTCTCACACACAACACTTTCGCAACCCTTTCGAGAATAAAGTGTGAGAGATATATTTTTCTAAAGAAGTGTGTTCGTTCGTCATTATTGTTGATTATGTTTCCGCATGTATATGTATACGTATAATTGTATCATGGCTATAAAACAATGAGACTGATTTTTTTAAAATTCGAGTTGGCAACTCTTATTGAAAATCTGCAGATTCGTGTTTATTTATTAGCAATTATTTTCATCGTCCAAAGTGGGTTAGATATCATAAAAGTTCTTGCTTCAGTCACAGTTTTCTCAGTTCATGCGTTGTGCCTCCAAAAACTTGCGTCTACGATAGAACTTGGTATTCATAAGCCCATGTTAACTTGTCTGGAAGTTTAACACAGAATTCGATCTTTTCAAGACGAATTAAACTAAACACACTCGTAATAATCCAAGATTACGCAGCTGAACGTGAATCCTGTAAGGTAAACAAGAACTGATTGTTTTCACACATGTTCAATCTAAATATTAATTAGCTTACTTTTAAACAAAGTACAATACTGAACGAAAAAATCAGTCATTATCTTTAGACCGAGCTCGTACTATCGCTAGATATCATAAACTCGATTACAATGTATGAGGCTTAACCAGTCCAATTATACAGTAAATTTCTATGTTGATGTCTGATAAGATTTTAATCCAGGTACTGTTATGCAAATCAGTCAACAATTAGTACTCTTTATAGCACTGTTAGATAATACTGTAAGTACATTAGATATATTTTTTTCAAATTAGTCCACAATTCTCTTAGATTGTCAGTGCACAATTTTCTAAATTCAATTATTTCTTTGTGGCATTAAGTCGCAAAACAATGAATATTGCAAAAGTGCTTAATATGTACATAGAACCGGTTTAGAGAACCGAGCAAGTAACAGAAGGTTACTCATGGCAAAAGGTGACTTGGGAACGAGAGCATGCAGTTCATTATGGGGGCTAATCACCACAGAGGGGAGGGAAATGGAGAGCCTTACTCTGCACTCCCGGAAAATTATTTGCCTGTTTTCATCTATCAATGTGATATGAACTAACTTAAATGTGAGCAAATACACTTCTACCAAGAGGCTCCGCTTCAAACTTGATACTCCGATCCACCGAACTTGATCTCCACTTCATCAACGATGATGACCGCCATTGGTTACAAGAGAAAATAATAAAAATTACGAATAATATGTTATTAAACTCTATTTGTAAATCAATTCAGTTCTTCATTTTCTTTTTGGCAAACTCATTGATCATTTTGTTGCAAAAAGTATCAGTACTACGCTCTACCTTCAGCTTTTTGAGGAGGTGCCCGTGGTGTAGTCGTTATCGCCGTAGGAAATGAACACGGCGATACGAGTTCAAATCCTAGACGAGACTGATTGCATTTCACATAGCACTAATACCCTTGGGAAAGGTATGAATCCAATAATTTTCCCTCCAGCTATGGGTAAATAGTAGGACAGACTAGGTTCTTCAGCCTTGGTTAGGCAACTAGTCTAGGAGAAGGAAAACTCTGAATTCAAACCTGTTAAACTCCGCTTAAAAAAATTGACCTTGTATCATATCCTGCCCGAGCGGAGGGGTTGGTAAATAGTACCTTCAGCTTTTTGAAACGTCTTTATTCATTGAAATGAAAACCAAATTGCTTAATCGCTCTTCACTTTGGGAACAACACGTATAATTATTTATACGCTTTTGTGAATAAGACGATCTTTCACAGGAAGCAGATGTGACAGTTATTGTTAGAATGAGACGTAGTAATTTGGTTATTTCGGCCAGAGCTTAGTTTAGTTTTAGTTCTCGTATGTGACTTCTCAGATACTTGACGCTTGCTTTGCAAAATCTGCTGCCAAAACAGATTTCAGTTCGTTTTTCAATTCGTCCAAATCCTGCGTGCTTTTATATACATTCAGATTTAAAAACTTCCATCGGGATTACTTTTTCGTTAGCGTGAAACAATTCAACAAACCTGAATTTTGCCATGGTTTGAAATCGGAGCTGAACATGAACAATAACTTCACCCAAAATTATCAGTTTTAAAACAAAATTACTTTACTTATCAAATTAATTTTATTACATTTTAAAGATTTAAATTCACCAAAAGTTGACGACTTTATCCAATTCAAAGTTACGAGAATTAATAAGTATTATAAAAATTTTGAAATACTTTTTAAAGGTTTTTTTAAAGAAATTAGTCCCTAGAAACATCTATAAACCGATTTATGTAAGAATATTACTTACATGTTAATAAATATATCTCTTATTATTGTATTTAAATTCAGGTAGTTGGTCAAAATTAAGGTTAGCCATCTTCGTCCGTCATACAGCCGTCAATTATTAAGGTGCGTTTTAGTTTTCTGTCTGAAATTATCAGTACGAACGTCGAGAACCTCAACATTTTTAAACATAGAAAATCGTATCAGCAATCGTTATTTTCTGTTTTTTAAATTTTATTTTGAAAAAGGAAACTAAACAGGTTAACATTGATTTTAAGAAAACTTAACGAAATATTCTTTTAATGTATGATTAAATATTATTAAGATAGAGAAATAATAATACTTTTTAATTGCCATTAAAAATAAAGTTACAATTTATTCGTTTGCAAATCATATAATATATATAACAGGATTTGGTATTAAATAACCCACAAGGGTTGATATGCCATAAAACACAACGATACCAAACAAACCAAATGAGTAGGTCACAAGTAGCATTTGAGGGATTCACAATATACAGCTGATTACAAAACAAAAATACTTTTGATGGACTCCAATATCTCAGGATATTTTCTTTTAGGAGATTCTTTTACGTTGATTTCGGTTGACAAAATGAGTCATTCAATATTCAACAAGAATATGGGAAAAACATCTTTAATGTATTTTTTAACCGGGACTCAAAAATCTTCAGCTATTCATTTGGCCACGTCATCAAGAACAGTTGGTCAAACAATGGCGTATTCTTTTACGCTGACCAAGCATTATTAAATCCTACATGAAGTGTTGCTGAAAGGTTCTCGGTCCGACAAAGAACGTATTTATCTAGAGCCATGAAACGTGCACATACGCATCCTAATTCAACACACTTGATAAATCATTTTCACGTTTTTTTCAAGTTTTTTTTTCTTTAAATTAAGTGAAGTATAAAATGTAACATTCAAAACAGTATAATTCTGTTTTTGTCTTCCAGGTTTCAGAGCAGCAGAGTTTGGTTATAAATAACTCTTAATTATATTCGTTTTGATTGTAGAATATTCAACAAGAAATTAAATCCCGGTATTTTTGGCTTAGAAAACAAATAGATTTATTGACAAGATTTTGGTAGTGGTGGACTAATTTATGGCCGATTATATATATATATATATATATATATATATATATATATATATATATATATATATATTAGTAAGTTTTATTAAAGACGAAGGAAGACTGTTTGTTATTTTTAATTTTATTTTTTCAAGACTCTTTGTTAATTTTCTAGTGCCAGGATCTAGATGGTAAAGGAATTGTCCCATATCTTCTTTTACTATCTAGATCCCGACACTTGAAAAATAACAAAGAGTCTTGAAATAATAAGATAAAAAATAATAAAGTGTTTCATCGTCTTTATTAAAACTTACTAATATATATATATATATATATATATATGATCAGCCATAAATTAGTCCACCACTACCAATATCTTTTCAATGAATTTAATTGTTTTCTTGGCCAAAAATACCGGGATTTAATTTCTAGTTGAATATTTTACAATCAAAACGAATATAATTAAGAGTTATTTATTACCAAACTCTGCTGCTCTGAAACCTGGAAAACAGAAACAGAATTATACTGTTTTGAATATTACATTTCATACTTCACTTAATTTTAAAAAAACAAACTTAAAATTGAAAATAATAAACAGTTTTCCATCGTCTTTGACAAAACTTGCTTGAATGATAACTTACTGCCTAAATATACACTCTTCAATATATATAGTAATGTACTGAACTATTTTCAGTCTGAGATGCTCTTAGAAATGGTGAACAAAAGGTGTTGATGGATTGTCGTTGACTTGTCGCTTCCGGTCAGGTGACCAACATCTTCCAACAAGTTTCATTTCTGTTAAAAGCATGCAGCAGCGGATGTAATAGCAGTAACAACACTCCAACGGGTTCTGACTCTGGTAGGGCTTCTGTTTGGATTTTTTGATAGACTCAACTACCGCCACTACAATTACCGTTACCCCCCAAATCCACCCGACCAGGAATTTTGCATTGATTTTTTTGCTTCACACTTTGCCAGTACATTCTGTGCATGTAAAATCTGCGATGCCTAAGCAATAAAATATCAAGAGGTTTTTTTTTTTTTAGTTTTTAAAATTCATATTTGGGAAGAAAAGCAGAAACAGAAAGAGAAGAGAAAGAAGGTGAAAAAGGGGATTAATCTCCTTTTTTTTTTTTTAATTAAAAAGGGGAAGGTTATATTTTGGTAAGAGAAGAAAAGAATGAAGATGAAAACGAAGAAGGGCGTGGTAAAAGCAAAGACAAAAATGGAAGTAGGAAGAAGCATATGCAATAGATAACTGATGCGGAACACGCATGACGTCAGAGATGTGTGATGACGTCAAATACGAAACTAAAAGCTAATAAGAGAACAGAAAATTTAGTAAGAAAAGAGGAACAAAGAAAAGACAAAAAAAATTAAGGAAAATCGGGAAACGTAAAAGATTAATTCAAGATAGTTAACAAACAATAAACTCCATGAGAAAGAAAGTAATCAATCAAGAAAGGGGGAAATAAATAAATAAGGGAAGAAAGAATGAAGGGAAAAAAGTAGATGATGAAAAGAAAGAAAGAAAGAACAGAACAGGAGGAGAAGGAGGAAAAGAAAATAACAAAGAAATAACTGGAGGGAAAGAAGAAACACGAAAGAAACAAATAACTGAAGGAGGAAAGAAAGCAGCAAAAAATAAGACAAAGAAAGAAAGAAAGAAAGAAAGAAAGAAAGAAAGCCACCAAAAAGAAAAAAGATTAAAAAAAGATTTAAAAAAAAGGAAGAAATGGGGAAAAAAGAAATGTGAAAAGTAAACAGCACAAAAGAAAGAAAAAAATAAATAGATAAACAAGCAACCGTGGAAAAAGAGAACGAAAAGAAAGAAAGAAAAAAAACAAAAAAAAACGGGAGGATGAATGATAAAAAAACAGTTCGTAAGTAGAGGGAAAAGAAAGTAAGAAAAGAAAAAAAGAAAAAAAGAACGAAAGAATTAAAGAACGAAAGAAAAAATAGAAGAAAGAAAGAAAGAAAGAAAGAAAGAAAAAAAGAAAGAAAGTCACAAAGAAATAAGAAGGAGATAGAAGAAAGACGATATAAAGAAAAATAAAGTAAGAAAGACAAAAGCGTAAGGAGAAAAGGATGAAAAAAGAAATAAGATCAGAAGGAAAGGAAGAAGCGCAAAAAAAGAAAAAGAAAAAGAAAAAGAAAGAAAGAAAACTACAAAAGAAAAAGGGGATGGGAGAAAAACAAGAACAAACGAAATAAACAAACTAAAAGAGAAAGAAAGAAAGAAAGAAAGAAAGAAAGAAAGAAACAAACAAACAAACAAACAAAGAAATAAGTCGAGGAAAAAACCAAGAAAGAATCTGAAAGTAAAAAAACAATCAAAAAATAAACGAAAGAAATAAAAAAGAAAAACAAGTTTAAAAGAAAAAATAAACAAATAAGAACACGAGAAAAGGAAGAAACGCAAAAAAAGAAAAAGAAAAAGAAAGAAAGTATTAATGAAAGAAAAACAAAAGGAGGAAAGAAAGAAACATAGAGAGAGACAGAAAGCAGAGAGAGAGACAGACAGATCTATTTAAAAGAATGTTAGCAACAAATGAAAACGCTAACAGTTTGATTTTTTTTTATTTCATGGCATATCACCCTTCGTGAGTTATTTAATGCCAAAGCCATTCTTGTAGAAGAACAGCAGTAATATCATTCAATCCATAGATGGGGACTAATACCCTTGGGAAAGGCTATTAGTCTGAAAATAAACGTAGAACGTGACTGGAGTTTCATCTCGTTTACTTCGAAACCTCAATTCAGTATTTCAACAATTACATAACTTATTTTATTACAAAATGTTTACTGGTATTCGCTGTAATATTTCATATGATTTCAACAAGAAATCGTTCGTAAGAAAATTTCAATCTCATTTATACATATGTTTAACCTGAAGTCCGCAAAAAAAACAAAAGTTCGAAACCACTTTTTATCGCATCTAGTTATAAAATCACTCAATGGAATTTTTTCCTTCATTATCGATGGTATAATCCTATAGAGCAAGGCAAGTCGTGGGAATAAAATACCTTGAGTATCTTATTTAACTAGCCCATCCGTCACGGAAATTTTGGGGCGGAGTTCCTCTGGCACACTAATGTGTGATTAAGTGGTACTAAAAATGGTTTGATCTCTGTTGGCATCAGCTTCTTTGATAGGCGCCTCAGGAATTGAGCCATAAAACGGACCTTTGCCCTTTTACGTGAGGGGTCGATTGTCACGTGGTGGTGGGGGTGGGAGTTGCAATTTTATTACCCCAACACGAATGCCAGGGCAGGGAAAAATTATTTCGGGGATCGAGAAAAAAATTCTGTTCCTCTATAATTTAGGAATGGTTTCCTGTTCGGCAAATGCGACAATGATCTGAAAAGAATAATCCGATAACGGAAGGTCAGGAGAGTAGGGTGTAAAATGTAAAACGTCTATTATATTCAGTGCCGAAGTTGTGTTTTCTTGTAGTTTTGTAAAAGTAACGTACCAAGAGTAACGTAAACCAAACTATGACGTCATAATCTCCCTATGACGCAAAAGTAGAATTCATTGCCTTCACTTTATTTCTATCTAAATTAAATAGTAGGCACAAAGCCTTAGGGTTTTATGGGGAAGGGAAGGGGAAAGGAGCGGTAATGCATTTAACTATATGTTCTAAGGGGACCTAGCTAGCCACATTCACCGACCCATTCAACAGTACAATATATAACCATTCATCCATCGCCATTCGCGCAGCAACCACCAAAATACCACATTTGCTCTATGAAAAAGACCTACTTAAAACCCCGAATGTAATGTATGATTTTATTTACAATTTATGATTTATTTACAGTAAATTTCGCATGATGGGAATGGGAGAAAAAACCCAAAATACAACAAAACGAAAAACAAAACAAAGGAAAAAAAAGTTTTCCCCGTTTGGTTGCCCTCACATCCCCTCGTCTACGAAATGGAGGCCGACTGTTTTCCGGTGTCCGAAGACACTGAAAACAAGTCGGACCAACTTTAGATGGGAGAGGGATCCTAACCTAATGGGGCAAAACTTACTGAATCGACTGAGGATGAGTGAAGAGTCTTCAAGCTGTAAGGAGTCGAACGAACTCTGGCAGGATTTACAGGAACAGCTATTGATGAGTGAAGACTCTTCAAGCTTTAAGAAGAAGTACGAATACGTTGGACAAGTCGACGGGAATTTGGTACAGAAGGCGATTTGTGGTCCAGATATTTTGAGACCGATGGAGAGAGATAAACGATTCTCCCTAAGAATACTGGATCATGGTTCTGTTTTTTGTTCTCGCTCAAGCCGAACAAGGAAAAAACAGATTCACCAAGAAGGTATTATTTACCAACCCCTCCGCTCGGACAGGATATGACACAAGGTCAATTTTTAAGCGGAGTTTAACAGGTTTTGAATTCAGAGTTTTCCTTCTCCTAGACTAGTTGCCTCCCCAAGGCTGAAGAACCTAGTCCGTCCTACTATTTACCCATAACTGGAGGGAGAATAAGGGGGTTCATACCTTTCCCAAGGGTATTTGCCCGAAAGTGAACGTAATAGCGCGACTGGAGTACGAACTCGCGTACTACGATTCTGCAGCTCATCGCTTTAACCATTACACCACGAGGACACCCCAAGAAGGTAGACGAAATTGAGTTGTTTTCATGTAGGAATAGGTCTACATGTTTTGGTCCCCCGACGAGAAAAGAGGAAGAAGACGTTTTTGCTTCGGCTTTTATTTAGCCCGGGAAATGATTCGGATTGAATGGCATCGTTCATTCTCATTGGTTAAAATGTGTAGTTTTAATTTCCAACGGCTCTCAAACTCTTGCGTCGGACAATACATTTGAAATGCAAAAATCACGGGGGGATTTAACGGTGAACAGAACGCACAATTGAAAATAGATCCTTCTTCTTGATTTAGCAGTGAACAGAACGCACAACTGAATATAGTTCTTTTTGCGACATCCTCATTGACCTTGAAAGATACTGGGCACCGTCCAATAAAGGCAGACTTGAGGCCGTAAGGACACCTGCGTCATAGTCCAGCAGGACTCAAGCCTCAGCTTATGTCCGACCTTTTCCCTCGCCTAAACCCCCACTATAATCGACCTTCGGGTCATTGATCTTGTGTCAAGTCCTGTCTGGTGGGAGGCAGTGATAAATATCGCCATCTCATCTTTTTCCATTTTTATGAGATGTCAGTTTTATATACTATGGCATTGTTAGTAAAAAGGATATTTTCCACCTTCGCCCCACCGAAGGCGGCCTTGAAGTAGAGACATGACGCCATGCTTTGCGTCTCAATGCACCCAACATAATGAAAAAGCGAATTTAGGAAAGAAGACGCCAAGAAGGCATTACCGACCTTGAGTGTGCTCGAATGATGAGGAAACTCGTCGATTACCATGAAACGAGTGCCCCTTCTATCACGAATGTTTCATGTTCTGTTTTCTCTCGGTTGCTGACTGATCTTTTTGATAGCCAACCATTATCGAGTAGGGCATTATATCGAAAGGAGTGGGGCCGTACAAGATGACTTGATCGACGGGCTCGGTGGGACGAAGCTGAGGGTCGCTTACCCCGAAATGAGGTGTTTCAATAAAGACGAGGCATCGCTCACTTGGCAGGGAGTTCGGAACGTCTTTGGGGTCACGAAGAGGGGTTTCTTAACGTGTCTGGTAATTTCGTCAGCGTGCATCCGCTGTGGTGATATAGAGGAATTGATCGTGCACACCTCCTTTCACTATCCAGTCGTACGACCGGTATGCAAACTTTTTTGAAAGCTTCATGATTTGCGCACTGAATGTAAGATTTTTGTCGTTGAAGCCAGTTCAGTATGCAGCAATGTCGTTCCGTCAAAAGACTGTATTTCTTTGCATAAATGAGTGACGTGAGTTGGACGATGTGACAAATGGAATTCCTCGAAGGTGAATCTTTCTCACCTCAGACACTAGTGGAGTTTTATAAACACCAAATAAAGATTAAGATTCAGCCTGTGAGAAAAATATTGTCTTTTCTTTTTTTTTTGTTTGGCCAAATGTGGGTGTATGTTGCACGTTTGCGTCGCGTGAAAGGTGCCAACCTTAAGTTCTTGTGAGAGGTTACAGGTTAAAAAAGATTTTACGTATTCGGAAAATTCAATGATAATCCACCCCAGATAAGTGAGACTAGATTTTAGCCTTTGGTTTGCAAAAGCGATTTAACTTAGCTCATCGGCCCTATTTTTATTTTTTTAGTTTCCCCACTACCTTTTTAGATGACGGAGACTTGAGTTCCCCGGATGTGCGAGGGATATATATATATCAGCCAAACTGATATATATATATATATATATATATATATATATATATATATATATATATATATATATATATATATATATATATATATCAGCCAAACTGAAGAGTTGTGATACAACGAAACAGTCTGTGGATGACTATATATATATATATATATATATATATATATATATATATAATTGCATTGTTATTGAAAGAAAAATTAAACACGTCCGGATATTTCTGCCACCAAAATGACACGTGTCGATAAAGACGTCCGGTCCTTGAAAATGGGTTATATAGTATCACTACTGTTATACAAGGTTCGTTTTGGCATTAAATGACCCACAAAGAGTTATATACTCCATTAACCAAACAAACCAAATCCAACATTTAATTCTTGAATTATTTTTTAATGGCAAGGATGGTTTGTTCAACCAAAACTGGTGCCGATATACCAGTCGATGATAATATTTCTTTGAATTAACTGCTTCATTACAATTCAACACATCAAGCGAAAAAAATTTTTTTAAGAACTTTGAATAAAGTACTCGGATGCCAGTAAGAAGAGCACTATAAAAACTAGAATAATCATTTAACTCAGATTCACTTGCTCAGTGGTTTCTAGCAGTTTCATGCGTTTTTTTTTTTAATACAATAACGAAATAAGAGTTTTTGGGAAGCAATAAATAATCGCTTCCTCAAAAGCAATAAAATAATTGCTATCCAAAAAGCAATGAATTAATTGCTTCCTCAAAAGCAATAAATTAATTGCTTCCCAAAAAGCAATAAATTAATTACTCCCCCAATCCCCCCAAAAAGTAATAAATTAATTGCTTCACAAAAATCCGATTAGATGATTCTGCTTTAGTTTTTTAAAAAGCGTGAAAACATTGACAAGAGAAAAGGAAATTTTTTTTTGTTTGGTTCCTTTTATTGATGGCACATCAACATTTGTGGGTTATTTAATGTCATTCTTGTCGAAAAACAGCAGTGATACTATTTAACCAATCACTGAGTGAGTGGATAAAGGGGTTCATACCTTTCCCACGAATATTATTTGAAAAGTGAATGTAATAGCCTGATTAGAGTTCGAACCCGCTTACTATGATGTCGCAGTCCAGCACTAAAATGGAAAGAGGTTAATACGTTTGTTGCTGGATGATGAGAAATGTATTTATAGTGCAAAATATCCTTTCTTGTCAAGGCACTTAATCAGATGTTACTACATTAATCCTATTGGTCGGACATTACCCAGGGAAAATTCCCAATCAAAATTAGTCTTCGCCAATGGCCCGGGAGACCGGGGTTTAATCCCAAGTCGATTCATACTAAAAAATAGTACTTGATGCCTCCTTACTTTACACTCAGCAATCTAAGATATGTATCAAGGATAAAGTGGAGTCATCGAAAGGGAAAGGAGTAGCACCCTCGCTAACACCACGGTGTAGTAGCTATTGAAAAGAGAGCCTTTACTTTTATATATATATATATATATATAAGAAGAGAGAGAGAGAGAAGGAGAGAGAGAAGGAGAGAGAGAATGACAGAGAGAGAAAGAGAGAAAGAAAGAGAGATGGAGTTGAGAGAGTGGGTTAAGTGGATAAAGAGCGGATGAAAGAGAGAAAGAGTGGGTGAAAGAGTGGATGAGAAAATATATGTGTGTGTGCGCGAGAGCACGTGTGTGTGTGCGTGTGTGCGTGTGTGTGTGTGTGTGAGTGTGAGAGAGAGAGAGAGAGAGAGAGAGAGAGAGAGAGAGAGAGAGAAAATAGTGTATGGGAAATAGTCATTGTGGGTGAGACCGAGTTAGGTAGAGAAAGAGTGAATGAGAGAGAAAGGAAGAAAAAAATCAGAGAGTGAGAAGAAGCAAGGATGAGAGAGAGAGAGAGAGAGAGAGAGAGAGAGAGAGAGCGAGAGAGAGAGAGAAAGTGTGTGTGTGTGTGTGTGTGTGTAGATTTGGGAGATAAAGAGTATATTTGTGTATGTGAGGAGAGACAGAGAGAGTGTGTGTATGTGTGTGTGTGAATGAGAGAGTGGATGAGAGAGAATGACTGAAAGAGAGAGTAGGTGTTGGAGAGAAAAACTTTGTGTGAGAGAAAGAGAGAGGGGGGCATGACTACAGGATCATGAATTAACAAGGGAATAACATTTAGCATCATCTTTTTAGAATTTCATAGGACATTTTTAGCTTCCCTCGTCAACCTTCCCCGTTTCAATTCCATCTGCAAAGCAGTATTTAATTGAATCAATGTAACCGTGGATATAGACGATGACGTCACACTTCTCGATCAGGAACTTAAAATGTCCGTTACCACCAACTGAAGTGGACTGTCCATTGATTATGTCCCAGCTAGACGAGAGGTGTGAAGCTGCCAATAAAACACACTGGGCAAATACGTCGATGGTTATTGGAAACAATGAGACAAGGATTCTTGGTCTTCGTTGACACCCCATCGTTCAATGGCTGAAATCTTATAGCTTCTAGTGCTTACTGGAAATGAATAAAATCGCTTTAAACAGATGATTCCTTATTGCTTTGCTAGATGTGTATGCAAAGTTCAGTCAATCTATAATGCTGCTTTGAATTATTCATTTCTTCAAGTAACCATTCATCACCAAAAATTTATAGACAACAATTAATCACGAACATTTAATCGCTATCATTCTGTGCGTTGATAGGGTGTTTATATGCCGAGTTGGTTCGAGGATTATAGTACTGTGAGCTGTCTTGGGTGTTTTTATATTACGACTTATCTTGGGTGGTTTTCATATGGTGAATTGCTTTGGGTATAGTCAACTGCGAGTAGCTTTGAATGCTTTTATATGGCAAGTTTTTTTTTTGGGGGGGGGGCTTTTATATGGCAACCTGTCTTTTTTGATTTTTATATCACCAAGCTGCTTTGAGTGCTGTCATGTTGCAAGTTATTTTGGATGTTTTAATATAGTGAATTACCATGGGTACAATCATACTACATATTGCTCTAGATGTATTCATATGACAAGTTGCATTGGGTGCTGCGAGTTACCTGGTGCCACTTTTTTATATGGTCAGTTGCCTTGGGGCTTTCATACTGAGAGTTGGATGTCTTTTATTTCATGGCAAGTTGCTTTAGATTTTTTTATTAGGTAAGTCTTTTGGTTGCTTTGTTACTGCGAAGTTGCTTTGTGTATTTTTATATGGTGAGTTGCCTTGATTGCTTTTGTTTGGTTAGTTGCTTTGAGTGCTGTGCGGGTGGTATTGGTTATTTTGTGTGGCGTTACCTTTAGTGGTCATACTGGAGTAACCTGGATTATTTTTAAGGCCAAATGACTTGGTTGTGTCATGTTAGGAGTTACTTTGTATAAAATGTTGCTTTGTGTGCGTTTTATAAGGTGAGTTGTTTTGGGTGCAATGCGATTTGCTGCAGTTGATTTTAATTGGCTAATTGGCTCACGTGCTGTCACACTGGAATTTCCTTGGGTGTTTGTTTTTTCATCGCGAGATACCTTCATTGGTTTTATAATGACTAGTTGCATTGGTTACTGTCATACTGAAAGTTGCCTTGTTTGTTGTCATACCGCGAGTTTTTTTTGGGCGAGATGCCTTGTATGGTCAGTTGCTTTAGATGTGTGTGTGTGTGTGTGTGTGTGTGTGAGAGAGAGAGAGAGAGAGAGAGAGAGAGACCCCAATCCGGGTGGATTTATTAATTAAATGAATAGAAGGACAATTCTAGAGGTAAGTTTTTTTCTAATACAGAGAATAGGAAAAGGAATTTCCTAATTAATTTTTTATTTTTATCTTATTTTATTTTTCTTTCCTTTTGCAATAACGTTTCTGGAGTTGAGTCTTTAGTAAGGTAAGGTGATGTTTCGGGGTAGTGGATAGATGGGTTATTGATTAAATCCTATGATAAATAGTGAATGGGATCTTGGGTGGTCTGAGGACGAAAACCAGACTCAAAGGTCCGAGACAAGATAAGTGGATTTCTTTCGATTTTGTCTGGGCGAAAATCAGCGGGGAAACCAAATTCATTCTTAGTGCCTCTTAAAAATAAGCATCTGCAGAGTTTTAAAGATTATATGAAATGCATGGTGGGTCCAGGCAGTTTACATATCATTATTCATGGGCATAGCCAAAAATTGTCGATACCCCGCCCTACTCCATATAATCAGTCGGCAGAAAGATTCAAGTTAGTGCTGATTGCGAAGTCTTGGTTGGAGAAAGGCAGGTCAGTTCGAAGCAGCGGTTAGAGAGAGACATACATATATTTTTGGCGGTCCAAGATAGACATTTTGGGGGGAGAAAAGAACCGCAGAGCTCAGTGGGAAGACAGACATTTTGAGCGGTCAGACAGAAACGCTGAACACTGCGAAAAACGACTGGTTGAATCTTGCTGGTCCGATCAGAACCAAGAGATGGAAATAGAAACTTTGTAAATCCAGATAATTTTGTCAACAAAACCGAGAAAACAAACCTTTAAGTATAAGTAAACAAGGGTCTTTAGTTGTCCCCTTTACACCGTCTAGACAGGTCAGATCTTTTCTTTTTCTCTCTCTGTCACTTTCTAACCGAGTGAGTAAATCTCGTGTGACCTTTTGTTTTGTACTCTACGCATTTGTGTCATTTCTTCTATGGCGAGATAAAGACAATAGCCTTCAAAAAGTTTTATTGTACGAGAATCGAAAGTGTTGCTTGTCTCTTTTTGTGTTCTTGTGGTTGCGACAAGAACAATTTTCTCCATAAACCGCAATTTTTCTTTCGCCGTATATTCTATCCAAATCGACTTCTACAGTTAAACCGATTTGAGGAAACTAAAACACCGCTATTTGGATAAAAAAAATTCACAACATAGCGAATGGTGGTGGTTCCCTTAGCGCAACAGAGGGAG
This sequence comes from Sepioteuthis lessoniana, assembly GCA_963585895.1. Lineage (NCBI taxonomy): Eukaryota > Metazoa > Mollusca > Cephalopoda > Myopsida > Loliginidae > Sepioteuthis > Sepioteuthis lessoniana. Next base: position 11,948,041 of record OY757923.1, read on the forward strand.
CCGTGCGATTTGATTTCGGCGAAAATTGCCAGAGTGAACTAGACATACCGGCCAGCCGCTGAATACTACGTCAAAAGATGCTTCTTATATGGTGAATTGGATTCGATGGAAAGTTGTCTTGCATTGCATACAGTAGATTACATTGGATATTTTCATTTGGCGAGTTGCTTTAAATATTTTGCGAGCTGCTTAGGTTATTTTTAATGGTAAGTTGCCTTAGATGGTTTTCATATGGTAAGTTGCGTTGAGTGCTTTCATACTGAGAGCTGCCTTAGTGTTTTTATATGGCAAATTGCCTTGATGATTTTGTGTGGCGAGTTGCTTTATGTACATGTACTATCATATTGTTGCGTTCTGGTTAGTGAACGTTTGTGATATTAAATAAAGGACAAACCACGATATGAGAGGAAATAGAGATATATTCTCAGGAAAAAAGTATATACAATAGAGAGACTATTAGTAGACAAGAACATAGGATTAGTGAACGCTTGTAATATTAAATAAAGGACAAACCACGATATGAGAGGAAATAGAGATATATTCTCAGGAAAAAAGTATATACAATAGAGAGACTATTAGTAGGCAAGAACATAGGATTAGTGAACGCTTGTAATATTAAATAAAGGACAAACCACGATATGAGAGGAAATAGAGATATATTCCCAGGAAAAAAGTATATACAATAGAGAGACTATTAGTAGACAAGAACATAGGATTAGTGAACGCTTGTAATATTAAATAAAGGACAAACCACGATATGAGAGGAAATAGAGATATATTCTCAGGAAAAAGTATATACAATAGAGAGACTATTAGTAGACAAGAACATAGGATTAGTGAACGCTTGTAATATTAAATAAAGGACAAACCTCGATAGGAGAGGAAATAGAGATATATTCTCAGGAAAGAGTATATTCAATAGAGAGACTATTAGTAGACGAGAACATAGGATTAGTGAATACAGAATAAAGATATAGTTCAACGATAGTATTAGCTTCCGTTATTACGGTAGCAAGTAAGGTGATCTAGTGCGATCTCCAGTCTCCAACGCTCTAATACTATTCCTATAAGAAGCTGCTCTTCACCAACTTGTCTGCCCTGGTATTAGTAGCTACTGTTATATATGGCAGATGGACTAGTTCATTGTGTGGAAAAAGGTGGGTGATACCCAACACATATAGAGAGTTATATTGGGTGCTTTTTATGTGGCGAGTTGCTTTGGGTGCAGTCATATGTCTTGAAGCTTTTGGTTGCTTTCTACGATATGGCACATTGCTTTGGTTCTTCTTACTATCAAGTTGTTCCGACAATCCTTACACCAAATGCTCATCTATATACGTAATAAAATACATCAACCAAACTATCAAAAACTTCAAGAATCGATGAAGATAAATTGTCTCAGGGCCTATGATGTATAGAAAGTGCTCTCATCAATGAAAGAACTACCATTATTTTACGACCAGATTAGTATAACATATTCCCTGACCTCACTAAATTAGTACGCAATTTATACCTGTAGGGTATCACCCACCTTTTGTGCCTCACGTCGCTAAAATAATGCAAAACTTTTGATCCACCCAAATATATACATATATATATATAGAGAGAGAGAGACAGACAGACAGACAGTCAGAGACAGAGACAGACAGATGAAAGGATGTAGTAATATGTTTTATTTGCGGAAGAATATTAGAACTCTCTGAAAGAGCAATTTATTTAAAAAAATTTTTCTCGAATTAGAAACTTGTTTTTGTTATGTTTGAATGGGTTTTAGATCATTATTCCATAAGTATATTTCTGTAAGACAGATTTTGGTTGTTAACTATATATATATATATATATATATAATAATTATTATAACTGATTTATTTAAAAACATTTTCCTCCTTTATTGTTCACGACAAAGAATCAGTTGCAATTACATGGCAGTTGGCCGCTCTGGGAGAGACTTCCACATAATCCACTTGTTTTTTTTTAAACTGTGCGTTTTCTGATGAATCTCCAACCTCATGGGAATTTTTTTAAATGTAAAGATAGACACTATCTTGCTTCCAAAAAAATCTCTCTGAGAAGCCTTTTTTTTATTGCTATATTCATAGTTGCTTAAATACGCTGACTGCACAAGACGTTCTATTAAAAATGTTCTACTTCTATATTTCACCGCTATTTCGGACATACTCTTTTTAAAAATATAAAATTGAGTGACGTTTACTGTAATTCGAGACATACATTTTACTATTATTTGTGACATACATTTTACCATTATTTGAAACATGCATTATACCATTATTTGAAACATAAATTTTACCATTATTTGAACCATACATTTGACTATTATTTGTGACGTACATTTTACCATTATTTGATTGGTTGGTTGGTTGGTTGAGTGTCATGGCATATCAACCTTTGTAGGTTATTTAACGCCAAATCCATAATTATGAAAATAGTTCTATTTCAAACAATTCAGTTTAGCATAAGTTTAAATGTAAGTGCAGTTAAATTGTGCTTTGGTTTGTTGGGTTTTATGGCATATCAACCCTTGTAGGCCATTTAACGCCAAATCTATTTTTATGTAAATAATCTGTTCTATTGAAAACAATTTAGTTTAGCATAAGTACACAGTTTAATTGTCAAAAAAATTTCCATTCCAAACTATTCAAGCAGTTATATGTAACATTTCAGTTAAGTGTAAATACAGTTTTGATTTCGAAAAACAGTTCTATTTGAAATAATTCAGTTAAGCATAAGCACGCAGTTTAAATGTAAGTACGGTTTAATTGTCAAAAACATTTCTATTTCAAGCTATTCAGTGCACTCAAACAATTCATTTTAGCATAAGTATGCTGTTAGTTCTATTTAACCCAAAGATAGGGCCCCATCAGGTGCTACCACTCCGGGCCAGAGTGGACCTGGGAGCGATGGCAATGAAAAGGTACTCCGCATTCCCCTGAGCTTCAGCACTGCTGGAACCTCACCATCAGATTGTTTAGTGTCATATCCAGGACGCTCTTGGCGGGGGGGTCTTACCCCTCTGCAGAGGTGTAGTCAGAGCATTCTACAGCCCCAGCTGACTGGGCAATACACAGAGTTAAATGCCAAACAGTTTTATTTTAGATAATTCAGTTCAGCATAAGTACACAGTTCTATTTCGAGCAATTCAGTTCAGCATAAATACGCAGTTTAAATGCAAAAATCAGTATTGTGAAAGAAGCACGGTTTAGTTCTATTTAACCCATAGATAGGACCCTTATCAAGTGCTACCACACCGGGCCAGAGTGGACCAGGGAGCGATGGCAATGAAGGGGTACTCCGCATTCTCCAAAGCTCCAGCATTGCTGAAACCTCACCATCAGATTGTTTAGTGTCATATCCAGGACACTCATTGGTGGGGGGGTCTTACCCCTCTACAGAGAAGCAGTCGGTATATTCTACAGCACCAGCCGACTAGGCAAACCATTATTTGAAACATACATTTTACCATTATTTGTGACGTACATTTTACCATTATTTGAAACATACACTTTACCATTATTTGTGACGTACATTTTACCATTATTTGAAACATACACTTTACCATTATACCAGTATAGTTTTCGTGATGTGAGGCAGGTGGCCCTATAGTTGGTGCCTTGTGGGGTGTTGCCTCCAGGACTTGTTCAAGATTGCTCGCAACATTCTTGTGTAATTGCCGTCTAGCTTCTTCTTCAGACGTTTAGTTAGCGTCAAAGTAGTGCATCCATATAGCAATATCGATACGACCGCGGCCTGGAAGAAACTTCGTTTCATTTTATCGGTCAGGTTTTTACCATTTTTTGAAACATATATTTTACTATTATTGGAAACATACATTTTATCTTTATTTGTGAAGTACATTTTACCATTATTTGAAACATACATTTTACCATTATTTGAAACATATATTTTACCGTTATTTGAAACATACATTTTACCATTATTTGTGACGTACATTTTACCGTTATTTGAAACATACATTTTACCATTATTTGTGACGTACATTTTACCGTTATTTGAAACATACATTTTACCATTATTTGTGACATACATTTTACCATTATTTGTGACATACATCTTACCATTATTTGTGACATACATTTTACCATTATTTGTGACATACATTTTACCATTATTTGTGACATACATTTTACCATTATTTGTGACATACATTTTACCATTATTTGTGACATATATTTTACCATTATTTGTGACATACATCTTACCATTATTTGTGACATATATTTTACCATTATTTGTGACATACATCTTACCATTATTTGTGACATATATTTTACCATTATTTGTGACATACATCTTACCATTATTTGTGACATATATTTTACCATTATTTGTGACATACATCTTACCATTATTTGTGACATATATTTTACCATTATTTGTGACATCATCTTACCATTATTTGTGACATATATTTTACCATTATTTGTGACATACATCTTACCATTATTTGTGACATACATCTTACCATTATTTGTGACATACATCTTACCATTATTTGTGACATACATTTTACCATTATTTGTGACATACATCTTACCATTATTTGTGACATACATCTTACCATTATTTGTGACATACATCTTACCATTATTTGTGACATACATCTTACCATTATTTGTGACATACATTTTACCATTATTTGTGACATACATCTTACCATTATTTGTGGCATACATTTTACCATTATTTGTGACATACATCTTACCATTATTTGTGACATACATTTTACCATTATTTGTGACATACATCTTACCATTATTTGTGGCATACATTTTACCATTATTTGTGACATACATCTTACCATTATTTGTGACATACATTTTACCATTATTTGTGACATACATCTTACCATTATTTGTGACATACATTTTACCATTATTTGTGACATACATTTTACCATTATTTGTGACATATATTTTACCATTATTTGTGACATACATCTTACCATTATTTGTGACATATATTTTACCATTATTTGTGACATACATCTTACCATTATTTGTGACATATATTTTACCATTATTTGTGACATACATCTTACCATTATTTGTGACATATATTTTACCATTATTTGTGACATACATCTTACCATTATTTGTGACATATATTTTACCATTATTTGTGACATACATCTTACCATTATTTGTGACATATATTTTACCATTATTTGTGACATACATCTTACCATTATTTGTGACATACATCTTACCATTATTTGTGACATACATTTTACCATTATTTGTGACATACATTTTACCATTATTTGTGACATACATCTTACCATTATTTGTGACATACATTTTACCATTATTTGTGACATACATCTTACCATTATTTGTGGCATACATTTTACCATTATTTGTGACATACATCTTACCATTATTTGTGGCATACATTTTACCATTATTTGTGACATACATCTTACCATTATTTGTGACATACATCTTACCATTATTTGTGACAAACATCTTACCATTATTTGTGACATACATCTTACCATTATTTGTGACATACATTTTACCATTATTTGTGACATACATCTTACCATTATTTGTGGCATACATTTTACCATTATTTGTGACATACATCTTACCATTATTTGTGACATACATTTTACCATTATTTGTGACATACATCTTACCATTATTTGTGACATACATTTTACCATTATTTGTGACATACATCTTACCATTATTTGTGACATACATTTTACCATTATTTGTGACATACACTCATGGTTTTAAAATAATCTACCTCTTACTATATTACTATCGATTTACTCAAATTTGCATTTATCTTAATTTTCTTGCATTTTTAAATCTCAAATTACTCGCGCTGCTTAAGAGATGTTGGTGTGTTAAAATCAGGCTTCAAAAAAAAAAAAAATTGATTTCTAATCAGCAAATTTTTTCTTTTATCATTTCCTATCCATACTGCTTCTTCGTTGTCAAAGATTGACCGACCGAGTAAATTGCAATGACGAAAAGAAAACAAATAGATGAAAGAAAATACTTTTTAAAAGAACCATTTTAGATTTCATCTAAAAATCTTTAAAATATAGACTTAATTTTCTATATTATCATAAAGTTATGAACTGCTGTTTAGATTTTAATTGAAAACATTCTGCTACTGTAAGTATATGCATGTGAATATGCATGTGTTTATACACGCTTAGAAGTGCCCGTTGGTGTAATGGTTATCGTCGTAGGAAATGGACACGGCGACACGAGTTCAAATCCTAGCCGAAACTGATAGCATTTCACATAGCACTAATATCCTTGGGAAAGGTATGAATCCAATTATTCTCCCTCCAGCTATGGGTAAATAGTAGGGCAGGCTGGGTTCTTCAGCCTTAGTGAGAATGGAGAAGGAAAACTCTGAATTCAAACCTGTTAAACTCGGCTAAAAAATTGAACTTGTGTCATATCCTGCCCGAGCGGAGGGGTTGGTAAATATGTATACACGCTTAGATATAAATGTATTACCTATGTATGTATGTATGTACCTTCCTCTCCACACCTGGTCAATTTTTGAGCAGAGTTTAATAGGTTTGAATTCCCAGTTTTCGTCCTCCTTGACAGGTTGCCATGCCAAGTCTGTTCTACTATTTACTGTAGAGAAAAATGCTGCAAGCAATATTGAACAAGTCCTGGCGGCAACACCCCACAAGGCACCAACAATACGGCCAACTGCCTCCCGTCTCGAAAACTATACAAGTTAGACAAACCAGACACGCAGGACACTGCTGGAGAAGCAAGGACGAACTCATCAGTGATGTACTCCTATGGACCCTCGTATATGGCCAAGCCAAAGCAGGACGACCAGCTCGAACATACATACAGCAGCTATGTGAGGATACGGGATGTAGCCCTGAAGACCTGCCAGAAGCAATGAATGATAGGGAGAAATGAAGAGAGAGGGTCAGGGATATCCGTGCTAGCGGCACGACATGATGATGATGATGATGATTTCCAACGTGTATTAGCGCTATGTGAAATGCAAACATTCTTGTCTAGGATTTGAACTCAGGTCTCTGTGTCAACTTTCTATGACGTTAACCATTACACTACGAGCATCCCGGTATATGTATGCATGCACCCACTCTGCCACGAGCAGGATGTGACATATAGTCAATTTACAGCGGATTTAAACTCAAAGTTTTCCTTCTCCTATAATGATTGCTTTACCAAGGCTGAAGAACTCAGTCTGCCCTTCTATTTACTCATAGCTGAGGGAAGAGCTGATGGATTCATGCCTTACCCTGGGGTATCATCGTGAAATGAAACGTAAACAGCCTCGACCAGGATTTGAAATCAGGTCGTCGACACCATTTCCGACGACGATAACCATTACGGTAAGTGCGCCTCCAAATGTGTGTGTGTGTATATGTATGTATGTTCTCGTACACGTGGCTCAAGTGAGCAGACTAAATAAAAGTAAAAAATGAAAAATAAAAACGAAAAAACCCAAAACACACACACACACACGCACACATATATAGATCCCTCTCGGAACTGATTTCATCTTCATCAGGTCGCGCTGTTAGCACGGATTTCCCTTACTCTCTCTCACCATTCGTCCCTATCATCCATCTCTCCCGGAAGATCTTCCAAACTACATCCTGTGTCAGTACAGAGCTGTGATAGATTCTTGTTGGGTGGCCAACATCGGCTCGTTCATGAGAAGGGGTCAATTATGAGTTCCTTCTTGCTTCCCCAGCCCTGTCCCGCATATTTTGTTCGTCTTATTTGGATGGTTTTAGAGATAGGAGGTAAGTGGCGGTATAGCTGCTGTTTTGTGAAGTGTTGCTTCCAGGATTTGTTGAATATAGCTCGTAGCATTCTTGTGCAGCTCCTGTCGAGCTTTTTTTCAATGTACGCTTTGTCAGCGTCCGTGTGGTGCATCCATAAAGTAGTACTGACACAATCGCTGCTTGGAATAAATTCCGTTAGATTTTACTGGATAGATCAGACTAACATATGATCGATAGCCTATCGATAACAGTCCATGCATTCGCTAGGCGCATATTAATGTCACTTTCAATAGATGAGACGATGCTAACTGGTCCACTAATTTCAGAGAACCGCCATTAAGAGTGGAGATGTCTCCGTCTTGATTAAAACACATAACTCCATTTTGTCTGCATTCACGTGGAGGTCAATGCCTCCTGCTGCCTGCTCCAGGCTATGCAGCAGGGATTCGGTTTCGGTTGATATATTTGCAAAAAACTCAAAGTCTACAATCGTAATGGTTTATGCCGGCTTTGCTAACCATTTCATCACGACGAAGTGCCATAGATCTATGTACGAACAAAATCTACAAAAACGCCACGTGCGTGTATATTTATTTTTTTGTCTGTAATGTCTCAAATGAGTTTATTGCCAGCATAACCTTCTTTACTTACCGTTGGTCTCTGGATTTTTCCTTTTCCAGAGAGTCAGTGTGTTTCCACTTCATAGACTGTCTTTTCGAGTCAGGCTCGCAGTGACAAACTATTAGTAAATTTTGTTTTACTAAAACATGCTTCTTTGCACACACAATACATTGTACAAACCATGTGAAGTTTACGTGGTATTCACTTCTTAGTCATTAAAGATTTGATAACAAACCTCTGATCAAGCCCGGAGCACTGTGTTTGATTTGCTGTCATTTTGATTAGCCTCAAAACAAATAGTTTTGCAATATGAAAACAATTTTTTTTACTATAAACCAATTCCAAACAATACAGAATTTACATTTATGAAAAAAATTCTGAAAAAAAAGTGTTTATTTTTCGAAGAAATTCTTATTTATTGAATAATTCTCGTAGATAGATAGATAGATAGATAGATAGATAGATTCTCCTTATTGAATGAATGACTCAGCAGGTCATATAGCTCTGTTGGAAAATTGTTGGAATTCGATAGGAATGCTTGAAACCGTTTATGAGGGTGTAAATTATTTGTATTAGATAGGAATACTTGATACAATATAATTGTCGACAAATGAATCATTATTATTATTACTCTTATTACAATTATTATTATTATTATTATTATTATTATTATTATTCCCCTTATGAGTTTTTTGTTTTTTACTCCAGCGTTAGATTATAGTTTTTCATTGGAGTCTGAGTGACAGCAAGCCTCCTCAGATCTCTAGGACTCTTCACAGTATTCTGGTCGACCTTAACAATGCTGTAGATTGGATGGTCTCTGTTCGTCCTCGGATTTCTAACTCTTTCAGCTTCCTTACCAAGACTTGTGAACCATTCCAAGTGAGCCAATTACAATTGGTATCATTGTCATCTTCATTTTCTACAGCTTTCTTAGATCTCTGGCAATTATTATTATTATTATTATTATTATTATTATTATTATTATTATTATTATCAAATAGGGATAGTTACATGGAATCATTTGAGTTCGTATAAATTATTAGAATTAGATTGGAATACTTATACCATATAACTGTGTACTAAGAAATGATTTTTATCATTGACAAATAATAAAGTGCGATTCAAAAATGATTGCAGTGGAACCTTGAAAATATAAATAAGTGTTGATCATAATCAAACATTTACAAATTATTTAAATTTTGGTTTGAATAACCCATATGCCACTAAACAATATTTTCTAAAGATATTCACAGTCTTTATGACACTGAAACGTTGGTTGGCAGGTAGATAGGTAGGTAGGTAGAGAGAGAGAGAGAGAGAGAGAGAGAGAGAGAGAGAGAGAGAGAGAGAGAGAAAGCAATCAGTGAAATACAATTTGGTTTGATTAAAAGATCCTTAGTTCATGAATTACTTTGGAACTGATGTGCTAGATTTAATTGATTACAAAAAAAGGCGGGGAAAGTCTCCGTGATGTTATAGCAAACGTATTGGACTGCGACATAAGTTTTATTATCTTCGGATTAATACTTTGGGGAAAGGTATGAATGTTATATAATTACGGAATGATTTTTTTATATTAACCATTTTTCGTTAATTATATTTTATCATTCGGTTTGGTTGGGCTTTGAACTATTCAGCTCTTAGTTCAGGGGCACAGACATTGGGTACAGTTTACGCTCGCACGCAAAGGATACCACAATCACAATTGTCATAATAAACCCCAGATAGGAAATGCGGCTGGAGTGTGAATGACGTCATGCCCGAAAACGATGGGCTGAGAATTTGGAGATTTTGAAAAAGACGTCAGTTGGGACTCGACTGTGGGCCAGTCGAGTTGATAGATTACCGGGGACCAGTACAGTTGGTTGTCGAATAGGGACCGGTCGAGTTGGTAGTCGACTTGGGCCATGTAGACGGACAGTAGAAGTTGAGTTCCGACCATGGTGTTGAGAAGTTTGGGTTTCGACCGTTGAGGCATACGGTTAAGTTTTTCGGGTCCCGACCAGCATAGATGAAAGGAGATCTAAAACTCCACGAGATGTGCCGAGCATTTGAGTTTTGTTAGCATAGTATGATACGAAAGATTCTTAAGAATTGTGTCTCTCTCTCTCCTCGTGTCGAAGAACCGAACTCAGAAGTCAAGAAGTTGATAAATGTTCCTACCTGAACAACGAAGTCGCCTGTGTATTTGACCCTGCCTATTGTGTTAATGTGTTGTATCATATTTGTGACTGAGATTATTATCGTGGGTATACAACATGAACACCCTTATGTTCTCCCTAGGTATGGGTTCAATGGAACCACTAAGGATGGCTATAGCATTAAATAATCCACGAAGGTTGATATGCCATTAAAAAAAGAAAACTAAACCTGTTGACTGCTTGCATTGGTTCCAATGTTTACTTCGTTATAAACAGGTGACAATCAGAGTCTAAAAAAATCTAAAATAACAAAATGCGATTTAAAATCTGTCAACACCCAAGACGCAAAGCAGCAAAGATGATAAAAACAAGTTTCACAGGATTTTAAAGAAAAAAATAACATTTTGTTTACACCCTTGAAAACGATCTATGATAAAAGAGTGTTATCTTGAAGAAAATTTCGGACAATTTTTGCTTAAAATTGAAGTAAACTTGAGAAATCTTGTAAGACAAGTAAAGAAATGTAAAAAAAAAAAAAAAAAAAAAAAAAGGAGGTTTGGAGGGAGTGTTTTTCAAATTAGCAGTGACTTTCAATGACCTTTCAAGCGTGAAAGTTTCGCTAGATATACGTTTAGATATACGTTTTGTTTTTTAAAATTTGTTTTACCATATATAATATATATATATATATAATAGGAAGGTCCACGAAGAGATTTGTATTTTTTGAATTTATCAATATTTTTATTTTCAATTTTTTTTATTTATCGGCAGGGTGTTGAATATTATGACTGCATCCCCTACAGAGGGATAAGACCTCATGTATGACACTAAACGGCATTCAGCGGGGAAGCTCCTTTTCTGAAGATCTGGTGGGTTTGAGGGGTCCCCTTCATTGATATGACTCCTAAGTCCCCTCTAACTCGGATAGTGGTACCTGTCAGGGTCACTTGTATGGGTCAAATAGACCTGTGTGCAAATTATTTGTATTCGAATATTCGAAACCATGTAACTACATCAGACAAATAATTATTGTTCCATTGGAATTATTTTTAAACCATATAATTGTACAAGAAAGAGACTAACCTCAGAATAGAATAATCCAACTTATTTTGAGATTCTACACCATCAAACAAACCAAGCCAAGCCAAGCCAAGCCAAGCCACAAACCCCACACACTTGTATATATATATATATATATATATATATATATATATATATATATATATATATATATATATATGTATATATACTCTTAAATGATCCAAGGTTTGGTTTGGTTTCTTTGTTTAATGGCATATCAACCTTTGTAGGTTATTTAATGCCAAAGCCATTCTCCTAGAAGAACAGTAGTGGTACTATTTAACCCATTGCTGGGAGGATAAGGGGGTTCATACCTTTCCCAAGGATATTTGCCCGAAAGTGAACGTAATAGCGCGACTAGAATACGAACTCGCGTACTACGATTCCGCAGTCCATCACTTTAACCATTACACCACGAGGAAACCCCTTAAATGATCCAAGAAGGAAATGTAAGGGGTAGGAGTATCCAATATGAGTGCTCAATACTAAAGGCTATTGACGTATAATTAATTAGGGATTAATGATACATCAACACTCAACGTGTTTTATAATCTTTTATATAAAGACAAAAAGAAAAAAATCACTTTCTTGATATCATTATAGATTTATTTCAGGATCCTATAGATTCTTATAAGTTTAACCTTCAGATAAGACATTCAAAATTATAAATATTGCTTCCGGCAAAAATGGAGTTTGAAAAAAAAATTCTTTATTTGTATTTTTAATTCAAAATAATTTATTTTATCTATTAAACAAGAAAAAAAAAGTTGAAGATATCATATCTATTATTATTTTTCATATATATATATATATTCTAAAAAATACCGTTACTCCTAATTTACATACTACAGAACATTGAAAAATTAACTAACCTTATCCCGGAAAGAGTAATTCTTGGTGCTCGACTTTTTTAAAAAACTAAACATAAAGTTTGTATTTTAATTTTATTGAGACCATTATGTTGTATCAATATTTAACAAAATATAAGGAACAATAATTAAATTCTGTTAAATTTACAACACTTAGTTTTAGTTATTCAAAATATAGTAAGAATTCAAGTTATTCATATTAAGTAAAAACTAGTAATCGAAAGTTCGGTCAATCGTAATAAACAAATAATTAATATGTAATTAACACATCGAACGTTAAGTAATTGTCTTAAGTAAAGAATTAATCTGTAAAAGATGATCCAGTGATTGTTTGCTGTCATGAGACCTCATATAAAGTACAAGTCCGGCTTTAGGCAAACAAATTCTACTGCTGAGACTACAAATATGTGCAAGCTGAAAAGTGCCGAAGCTCGCGTTTTAGGACGGGCTGTTCGATTCACGTACTTAATGACTGCCATTTCTTAACATACGAATACCGTCTCCTTAATCCAATAAAGAGTATTCGTTCGCGCCCATGTGGTTCCTTAGTCCAACTTCACTCTTGCCAGCCCTGGTGCGTATTCGACAAGCAATAGACCTGTCTTTGCGTTGACTTTAATCTTGTGGACTCTCATGTAGCAGACTCATATACTTTGTCATAGAATTAATATGAATTAGCTGTTGGCTGCTGAAGTGTAAAACGAGCGAGTGATTGTTTGCTGTCATGAGATCTCATATAACGTACAAGTCCGGCTTTAGGCAAACAAATCCTACTGCAGATACCACAAATATGTTCAAGCTGAAAAGTGCCGAAGCTCGCGTTTTAAGACGGGCTGTTCGATTCACCGTACTTCAAATCCTCTACAACCATTTTTTTTCTAACTGATCAATATATATATATATATATATATATATATATATATATATATATATATAAGCTCCTACGTTTATGTAGTTGAGCACTTGTAAAATTCTTTTTATGACACATTATTCCTTTTAACTCATTGTTGGTGGGGGGACTAGTTTGTATATAATAATATTTGATATTAATAACATAGCTCCTTCCATAATTGAAGTTGATCCCACTTGAATTGTATTTACCCTTAGCTCAAATAGGCATCTTTGATTTTTAAATTTACGTTGCTACCAATACCGTCGACCCACCTGATGAGTGCCTTCACAAAACTCGTTGAAAGCTTGATTGAGATCAATATTTAAAATCGATATACCAATCAGTTCAGCTATAATAGCATATATATATATATATATATATATATATATATATATATATATATGTGTGTGTGTGTGTGTGTGTGTGTGTGTGTGTGTGTGTGTGTATCTAGATTGATAGATAGATAGATAGATATACGTATAAAATATTTATATGTATATATTATATATTACGTATATAGTATATATATTTATCACATGTATACATCATATATATATATGTGTGTGTGTGCAGTTGGGCAGAAGCATGTTTGGTGAAATAATGAGAACACATTTTGTCTATATGATTTTAAGGTCTTTTTAAGTTTCCGGATAAGTATCTTAGTTTCAGGTTGGAATTGGTGGATGAATTTACTAAAATTATATATATATATATATATATATATATATTCTATATTATGTATAGATTATATTATATATGTAAATATTACATTTATAAATTATATATTATACATGTTATATATAAATTATATATATATATATATATATATTATATATCAATTATATATATATATCATATAAAATATATATATATATTTATATATATATATATATATATATACATATATATATCATATATAAATTATATATTATATATATCATATATAAATGATATATTATATAAATTACATATTATATATATATATATATATATATATATATATATATATATATATATATATGATTGGAAAAAGTTATATGTCGATTTTTTTTCTTATAGATATTCCTCAGTTTCTGAGCATTTTGTAAATGATATTTTGCACATGGAAAACTGGAACAAAAAGCTTATTAACTGTTTTTTCTTTTCCTTTTTATGAGAATAATAAGTCCGTTATCATCTCGAACTTTTTCATTTTTATCATAGTGATCATATTTTCGAATTCAATTTATGCATCGACGTTCCCCATTTACTTATATTCACCTCAACTTCACCCCTTTGTTTCTTTTTCTTTTTGTAGAAGGAATTAAAAAGAATAATGCTTAAAAAAAGCAAACAAATAACAACAATGAAAAATAAAACAAAACAAGTCAAAATTAAAAGAAAAAGACAAGGAAGAAATTTTATGCAAGGTTTTTTCTGATGTTTCGATACATCCAAATAAATAGACGTGAACCAAATGTAATACAATTTTTAGCATCGTGTAATCAATGAAAACGTTTGGAAAAAATATTAGACACCTTTGGTTGAATGGTTACCATTTACATTCCCCATAGTGTTAACACCTTTGGGAAGGTATGCATTTAACTATTCTCCTTCCATCTATGTATAAATAATAGGGCAAATTGTGATCTTTAATCTTTTTATAGCCACCGGTGTAGGAGAAAGAAACTCTGACTTCAAACCTGTTAAACTCTGCTTAAAAATTGACCTTGAGCCATATTCTGCTCATGGGAAGGTGTTGGTACATAAGTATATATAAAATAAATGTATTACTTTAGAGACTACAATGAAAGCAGATGGGTAGGATAAAGAAATTTTCCCCCATTGATAAATTCCATGGTGTGTGATAACACCTAGTATTTACTTTTCTTTTATTTATATATTTGGTACCGTTAAAAAGAGGGGAGTCCCCATGGTGTAATGACAGGACCGCAGCCTTGATGTAAGCGAGTTCGAACTCCAGCCGCGCTATTTCACTCACTTTCGGTTAAATAGTAACGCTGCTGTTCTTCTTACAATAATGACTTTGACATTTAATAATCTTGGGAAGTTTATATGCCATTAAACTGTAGGGGGACATGTAATTGTTTGGTCCCCCAATTTGTAGTGGTGTTAGTTTATATTTGTTTAGTGGTAAGTTGTTGTTGGCGTTTATATTTGAAAAAAGACAAATGAAGTAAAGATGTGTAAACAATATGAAAGATGTGAAACGGGGCGGACAAAAAGAACATTCAAGACAAAGCGGTACAAACAAAATTCAAATTTATATCTCAACAATACATGCAATTAAGTATTTCAAAACATTAGTGTCCTAATATTGTTCGACATATAATACCTTTGTGTGTGTTTGTGTGTGTGAGTGTGTAACTAACACTAATACTACAAAAAAGACTAAATAACAAAAGTGTCCTGTGCGTATTGACTAAGTATTTTCTATAAAATCTTAATAGTGTATATTAGGAGGAACGTGTCTTCTGCCATGTTGTTTGTTTGTTTCTTTCTTTCTTTAGGTGGTTTGACGAAATTTCTTTTGTTTTTGAAGTTGAGAAAAATCTCACCGAAAATATGTAACAAGTCAGAGAATGTTTGCATGGCGTATACATTTTTGTGGCGGTTGACTGCTGTTTGTTGAAATGGGAGAGTGATTGTGTTCTCTCTGAAAGTCACACTGGAGAGAGTGTGTCGGCCCTGTAAGTGAAAATGTGAAAAAGAGAGAGAGTGTTGGAAGATGAGCGTATTTATAGAGAATACGTGTCATGGAGTAGGTTCCAAAAACGTGAGACGAAATTGAAGGGCGGACGTAAGTTTGAGCAGTGACCATGTGCTTCTCCTGGCCAATGGGTTCCCAAAACTGAATGTTTACGTGTGTCCGCCATCTTTGTTTCGGAAACAAGTGGCATAACGTCCATATTGAATTATAGGAGTGTAAGTCCTATAAGACAAAGAAAAGAAACCAAATGTTGTTAAAAAACAAACAGGAGTAAATACTTCACCTTGGCTTTTCGTTTTGTTTTAAATGAAAAGAGATAGCAACATTTTTTTTCTAATTTCTTATCCATAATTTAGATAGTTTAGTGTTTATTATAATTCTTTTACTTTTTTTTTTTATTTTACTTTGAAAAAGTAAGATATAAATAATACCTCTGTTGCCAGATGGTGTAATATTTTTTCTAATCGATTTTGAATTGGCGATATACTTACGTTTTTATTATTTCTTTTTTTTTTTTTTTTTTGATTGTTGCTTTTATTTTTGAACAAAACAAAAGCATATGTATGCAGCTGTTAAGAACATTCACAAGAAACCATCTCTTTAATTCACTTTTTAAGTCAGGTTGTTTGATTGGTTGTATTTTATGGCATATCAACCGTTGTGGGTTATGTAATGCCAAATCCTATTTGCTCTTATGATTTTTAAGTGAATAGTTTGTTGGTAACATTATATTAAATAAGTCAGAATTAATTTGTTGGCACATGGTTAAATGATTACAGGTAATGTTATAGTTCAATTTAACATCAATCATTTGTTTGTATACACTTGCATGGTTTTCGGTATAGTACATGATTTAACAGTTCTATTTGACCCACTGATGAGACCTTAACAAGTAAAGCTACTTTGAGTCATAGTGGACCTGAGAGTAATGGCAATGAAAGAGTACTTGACATTCCTCAAGACTCCAGGACTGGAGCCTCATCATCAGATGGTTTAGTGTCATATACAGGACACACATTGTCGGGATGGGGGTCTCATTCATCTGCAGAGATGCAGTCTACATATTCTACAAACCCCACCCACTCAGCTGATTGGGTCAGCTCTTATTATTCCTCAGACTTTCGGTTGGTTATTCATTGGCTTTCATTCTCTCACCCTCTCAAAACTCTTTCTTTGTTTCTCTCACTTTCCCTCCTCCTTTTCTATCTTACTCTGTGTAATATAAGAATCAATCATCCATATATTGCTACAATGATATATATATATATATATATATATTTACCAACTCGTATATATATATATATATATACCTCTCTCTCTCAACATATATATATATTTATATATATATATGTGTGTGTGTGTCTCTCTCTATATATATAGGCATAATGGCTAGTGTTCGCCAATGGCCCGGGAGACCTGGGTTCAATCCCTGGTCGATTCATACCAAAGACTCAAAAAATAGTACTTGATGCTACCTTGCTTAACACTCAGCATTTTAAGATAAGGATCAAGGGTAAAGTAGAACAACCCAGGGAAAGGAGTAGCGCCCTCCCCCTACACCTTGTTGTAGGAGCTATCGAAAAGGAAGCCTTCGGGGCACCCTCGACTACGGTTGCCAACTTTACTTTTATATATATATATATAATGTTTAACAAGGCCTTGTGTCATATGTGTTGTCTGACGAAAGCAACAAGCTGGAAACACACACATATATAACACGTATGTAAGAACAAAACAAATAAATAAATAAATTCAAAAATCTCTTCGTGGACTTACCTATATATATGTGTGTGTGTGTGTGGGTGTAAAATCTTTATCATTGATATTGAGCACTATTTAATTGTACTGCAACATTTGATCCTCCATCAATTTACCAAGTGAGCGAGTAAGAGCCATAAACCACTTATATATATATATATATATATATATATATATATATATATATATATATAATTACTTTAATAGCACTTACGGTAAGAGAAAAAAAACCCGCAAGTAATTCGAAGATAAAAATATACAACGAATCACTGTCTAGGGGAAAGATATATATATATATATATATATATATATATATATATATATATATTGGGGAAAAAAAGAAAAGGCCAACTTTGTCATAACAATTGAAAAAAAAAACAACAGATGCGCAATAGATTAGTCAAAAGAAAAAAACCCACCGTAATTGCTGCTAAGCTACAAGTGAAAAAAAGGGCTCAATACTAAGTAAAGCAAAATAGTGACAAAATTATTTCGTGAGTCAGGAACTAACCCACTACAGTTTCGCTTAAGCGGCTCATCAGGGTACCTAATCCCGACATTCCATAAGTCGGGATTCAGTACTCTGGTGAGCTGCTTAGTCAAGTAATTGAAAATTATGAATCAAATTTGAAGAGCTAGCAACTTATCTACATACTAAACCTGATTGAGTGCATATAGAAGAATAGCAAAGCAAGGAATTGTAGAAGATAGGAAAGCATTTTTCTATGTTGCCATCACATTTTGACGAATTAGGCGATAGCAATAAGTAAGGTTGCACAATGGTGGTCAGACGCTCTTGTTCGTCGCTAGCGAAAGTACACACTCAATAGCGAGACCCCCCATCCCAGCAATGTGTGTCCTGTATATGACACTAAACCATCTGATGGTGAGGCTCCAGTTCTGGAGTCTTGAGGAATGTCGAGTACCCTTTCATTGCCATTACTCTTAGGTCCAGAATAGAGTTTCGTAGCTGAAGAATCGCTCTATCTAATATTGGTCAATGGGCTTCTCGTATATGCTGCAGTTTCCGAGGAAATTAATAGGAGGCATTAGTTTCGGAGCTTTTCTCATAATTTAAATAACAGACTATTTTCTGTGTAGTATTCTATAAACGAACTGTATAACGAGATTCACTTGCTCAAACAAACTATGTAAATCAATGGCGTACGAATCAGCTACTTTGTGAGACAATGAAAGAAAGGGTTAAAAAATAAAATAAAATAAAACGAACTTAGAAGATTCTAATTTTAAACTAAAACGAAGTGCATCTCCTTCGTTTTCCTGCAAGAAGTCATTTTGGTGATTGAAAGAACGGCAACACTGGCCAAACGTCTATGACTACAACGGCTTCGAAATCTTTGTCAACAACGCAGTAATACAAGAAAAAGTAAAGAAATTGTCCACCTATATAGATGGAAGCAAACACTGTAAAAGTCAATAGTAAATCTTGGAAACGACAGATGTAATTTTTCCCGCGTTGTATAAATAGAGACGAGTTGCCGTGGGAGGGACGTTAAACTGTACATAAGATCAAAAGTAATAAAACTGTACACGGGTATATAAGAGAGGAGGGGGGGAGAAGAGAAAGTAAAAGTGTAGTTGGAGAAATTATGGACAGGAAAAGAAAAAAAGAGATTTAAGAGATAAGAGAGTAAATAAAATTGGGAAAATGTTACATGAGGGTGAAATGGGTGGGGTACAGAGATTTAAAATAAGAGATTTAAAATAAGAGATTTAAAATAGGACAGAATATTCTTGTAATAAGACTAGAATTAGTTTTTCTTGACATTTCAGGTCCCACCTGGCGTTTGGGTTGGGTGGGTTAAAATTGATCGTCCGGTCCCTGGAGGCCTTCTCCACCCCAGCAAAACCTGCTTAGCAAAACTGAGTTTAATGTTTGGCACCTGAGACACCTCTAAACGAGGAATACAGTGCGGATCAAACAGTTTTTGCGATGGCCACGCATGAATCTCGATTCTTACTCGACCCCCTTCTAAAATGATTTCATACCAAATCTGAATGTGTGGGAAGTCAGATAAATCTATTGTAGGATGAGTTCAAAGTGTTGCAATATTTGGATAGTATGTACTAGCTTGCAGTGCGTATATTACGTGGCCCACGCCGTCATGCAAAGGAACTGCCCTAATAGGTATTATTGTGCTAGTTGGTGCGCTAACACGTTGTGTCTTGCTTCACTCCGTGTGTGATTTGAAAGCCACACAGATGAACGTGAAACGTAGTCTAATTCGGGAACTTATGCTTAATTAGTTCGAACTGGGTCACAAGGCCACGAAAGCAACCAAAAACATTAGTTGTGACAAAGGTGAAGGGACAGTGTCATCTCAATACTGATAGTTCAATAAATTTCGCGCGGCTTGCAAGAACCTTGACGATCAGGCAAGGTCAAGTAGGCCTAAAAGCATGGGTTTCTAGATGGTGTTCTAAGCCATAGACGCAAATCCGGTGTGTAGCACTCGGAGATTATCAGGAGAGCTCTGTCTTTCATATTCCATTGTGGTTTGTCACGCTCACAACCTCCACAAAAACATCCCAAACTGTCGAATTGTGTCTTGCATTGGCAAAATTTTGCAAAACTTTTGACTCATCCTAGTGATATATGTGAGAAAATGGGAGAGTGTTAAGAGAAAAGATAAAAATCTTAGTCGCTCACAGTTAAGAGTTAAAAACCAATTTGGGAGAAGGAAAAGAAGAATGACAGTAGTAACTCTGTATCCTTTCCGATTTAGAAATAGTTGATACTATAAGCAGCTTGAGTTAGCAAACCAGAATCCTGTCCGTCAATGAAATTTATTCTTTATAAAACACTTAAAAGCAATATAAAGAAACCTAAGAAAAACTTCTTCTGTATCGCCCGTACTCGTGTATTGGTCGAATTTTGAAGATTAAATTTTTAGGGAAAAATATTGGCGTCGGTCTATACATAAGAAATAATTTTGTAAAATGGAAATGCAGATATAATGAGGACTAGAAGCAACACTTGGTCTCAAAAAGGAATTCCATAAAACAATAATTTCACGATTATAAATCAGAAGACGATCCAATTTCTACCGTGTTCGATTCTCATTCATCATCATCAAGTCGCGCTGATAGCGTAGATTTTTCAGACTTTTCGTCCCTATCATCCATCGCTCCCGGCAGGTCTTCTAAATAACATCCAGGGTCCACACAGAGCTGATGTAAATAAGTTCTTACTGGTCGGCCAACTCAAGCACGTCCATGTTTTGGGATCGATAGAAGAATGTTACAGATGAGTTTATTCTTGCTTCTCTGACAGTATCCCACATGTTTTGTTCGTTTTACTTGGATGGTTTTTGAGATGAGAGGTAAGTGGCCGTATAGTAGCTCTTTTTGTGAAGTGTTGCTTCCAGGATTTCTTCAAAATAGCTCTTAGCATTCTTGTGTAGTTCTCGTCTAACTTTTCTCTGTGCGTTTCGTTTGCGTCTATGTGGTGTATTATACAGTAGTACTGACACGGCCACAGCTTGGGAAAAATCCTCTTTTATTTCATCGGATAGATCAGACTCCCATATGATCGATAACCTATCGATAAAAGTCCACGCCTTCGTTAAGCATATATTAACATCACTTTCATTTGATGAGATCCTGCTGCCGAAGTATGTGAACTAGCCTTATAAATTCAGATGCCCGCCACTCAGAGTGAACATGGCTTCTTCTCGTTTGATTTGCGTTCACGAGGAGGCTAATACCTCCCGCAGTCTGCTGAAGGCAATGCAGCAGGGGTTCGGCGTAGGCAGGTGTATTTGCACGAAGCGCTAGATCATCTGTATAGTCTGAGTTTGTTATTGTTTCTGCAGGATATTGTCTGCATCTTGCCTTTTTTAATATATCGATATTCGAAGTACACAACCTAGGCAGATAATAAACAAATATGGTGCTAATGTATCTCCTTGCAAAACTCCAGCGACATTGTCGAAAAAGTCTGTGTCTCAATCAGGAAAGCGAACAATTGCTTTTGTGTTTTTATAAAGCTTCTTATAGCTGTAATAGTTTCTTTGGAGGAACTATATACTAGAAGTAATCTTCTCTCTGAGTATGGAATCAAACGCCTTGGAGAAATCTACAAACGATCGTGCTACCTCGAGATTTTTTGCACGTACTCCTTCAATAATTTTTCGAATTATCAGGATCTGTGATTTTGTGTATCTATATCCCCGAAAACCGTTCAGATTTTTTTAAAGAAGTTTCTCAATTTCAGGTTGGATACAGTTGAGAAGCAGAGAATTATATACCTTAATACCTATAGAAGTAAGATTTATGCTTATGTAGTTCTTGGTGATTTCGAGATCACCTCTCTTAGTGAAGGGGAGGATACAGCTTTTTGTCCATCTCTCTATAGTATTTTGTTCATATACAGTATTGCAAAATCGAAGAAGTACGTCATCACATTTCTCTGTCTCTATTTCGGGGGATAATTCTGCTTTTAATTTTTTATCAGTTCTTCATTAAGTTCTTTCTTGGTAAACTGTCCTTGTTGACTATTAATAATTTTGGGGGTAGATTTATCAGTTACTTTTGGGGAGTTTACAAGCAAATTCTTGAATTGTTCTTTCTACATCCGAATTCGTTTCCTTTATGGTTGGCAGTTTTTAGTTGTGCTCTCAAAGTGCTCTTCCGTTTGCTCTCTTTATTTACTGTCTCTCATGCTATTCGTGATTGCCTATCATTCTACCCAGTTTCTTATTTCATTGATCTGATCTTGAATGTATTATTGTTGTTCTTTTTGGTATGTGTTAGTTCCCACTGAGCTTTCCTGAAGTTTCTCCGCGTTGGCATTTGTTTCTTTTATTAAATAGTAATGCTATTTTCATTAGGTACCTCATACTTGCAACTTGAAGCCTTTTTTCAGATTTTTTATCTTCTTGTTTTTTTTAAAGACTTTCGGTCAAGTCAATGGTTCCCGCTAGATTACCGAAGTTAAGCAACTACGAACCAGCTTCTTACTTAGATGGGTTA
Organism: Sepioteuthis lessoniana; assembly: GCA_963585895.1. NCBI lineage: Eukaryota > Metazoa > Mollusca > Cephalopoda > Myopsida > Loliginidae > Sepioteuthis > Sepioteuthis lessoniana. Next base: position 11,970,899 of record OY757923.1, read on the forward strand.
CTTTTTAGAAGTGGCAGACACTGTAAGTAATCTAATGTCAATGTACAAGGCTGAGCAAGGCTTAGTGAATTCCTTAATTCAAAGATCGACTTATTCACAGTATCGACTATTACACGAGTATATTGGGTTTTGAAATAGTCTACTATAAGCAGAAATTCCATTAATTATTTCCATTAATCATTTTGAAAGTTTAGATTAAACCACCTCTCATTCTTCTTTCTAGTTAAGTAGTTAATCCCAATTTCTTTTTGTAAATGTGATCTTTTTTTTTTTTTTTTATCACTCTTCTTTGTGTTTCCTTCTACCTCATTATCACACTCCGATTTTCATATCTCAATACTGAAGTTCAGGCCTGAGTACAATATTCTATACGAGGTCTTACGAGAGTTTTATTATCTTTTAAAAAACATTTGCCTCTCTTGAAACAAAATTTCAACCCTGCAAACTATCATTCCTTTTGACCTTTATATAATGGACAAAATATGTTTATCAGCTTTAGATATACGTGGATGATTAAATAAGTTTCCTGACTTTTTCTGTACATCTCCACCAGGACAATGCACCAGTCCACAACTCCATCGTTGTCACTGACTATTTGGCCAAGATGGGCATCAACAAAGTTCCTCAGCCTCCATATAGTCCAGACGTTGGTCCCTGTGACTTATGGTTATTCCCTAAGCTCAGAGGCTGTCGTTATGAGACTATTGAGGAGATGAAAGAGGCTGTGACGAAGGTCACTGACGCGCTCACACAAGAGGACTTCCATGGGGCCTTCCAGAAGTTGTTGGAACAGTACAACAAGTGCATTGCAGCCGGAGGAGATTACTTCGAAGGGACTAGAGTTTCATGTCAATAAAAGTGCTCATACAAAACAAGTCTGGAAACTTATTTAATGATCCTCGTATATCACCAAAGCCAACCCCTAAATTGGATTTTTCATTTACTTTTCGATTTTCCTGTTGCCTAATTCATTTTCAACTTTAACATTTTTGGATACAACATGTTGGACTTCACATTTTTTATGTTACATTTTATTTTCCACATACCTTCGCAATATGAAAATTTATTCATATCCATTTGTGTTGTTTCTTTTGATGATAATCTAATAATCTGCGTCATATCAAAGACTTTCAAAATGGTACTTGATACCTCCTTGCTTAACACTTAGCAATATAAGCTGCCGTTCAACGGTAAAGTAAAGCAATCCAGAGAAGGGAGTAGCACCTCGGTGTAGTAGCTATTAAAAAGGGAGCCTTCTGGTCGCCCTCGACTAAAGGGAGACAACTTTACTTACTTGCTACTTTATTTTCATATTTTTATTTTTCAAAAAATATCTAACAATATTTACTATTTTTTTTTTAAAGAAATCGCAAAGTTTTGCATTTTCACAAGTAAAAGATAATGAGATACTATATCACATGCTTTGCTAAAATCCAAGTGTATAATATCCGCATTATCTCCTTATACAAGACTTGTAAGAAAAAATAAAAATCAAATTTGTAAGATATCATAGATTCGGTTGAATATTAGAAAGTGCAGAAAGGTAGTTCTGGTAACTGTCGTTCCTATACATAAACTTCTTTGCTTAAATGGTTTAAAACTAAGAAAAATATGGAAAATATTATCTGTGTTATTCTGAGGGGTTATCAAAGAGTTGGTTTAATTTTGGGTCACATCTGGAACTATAAGCTAACATTTAAATAAAACAAAAGCACAATAATTTATGGTGAGATAAAAAATAGTCAAATAATATTCGTTGGAAATATTATTAATGGCCGGTTTACATGTCAGGGAATAAATTTCAAATCATATAAATAACGACACGTTTACTGATACTGGGGTTCCAAGTAAGGCAATAGAATATATATATATAATGTAGTTTGCGATATTCATAAAAAGTGCTTAATATCGTTGATAGAACAAATGTAGATCTAAGTAAGGACATTGCCAGTCAGCTGGGGTTGTAGAATACGCAGACTGCTTCTCTGCAGAGGGGTAGGACCCTCCCCCACAACCAGTGTCCTGGATATGACATGAAACAATTTGATGGTGAGGTTCCTGTAATGCTAGAGCTTTGGGTAATGCAGAGCAGCTACTCATTGTCATCGCTCCCAGGACCACTCTGACTGGGAGTGGTAGTACCTGACAGGGTCCTATCTATGGGTCAAATAGAACTAAACTGCATACTTGTGCGAGACTGAATTGCTTGAAATAGAACTGTTTTATATGCTAAACTGAATTGTTTGAAATAGAACTGTTTTGACATTTAACTGTGTGTAAATAAAAACTATATCCATGCTAAACTGAATAGTTTGAATTAGAACTGTTTGACTAAACTGAATTGCTTGAAATAGAATGTTTTTGAAAGTTAAACTGTGTACTTATGCTAAACTGAATTGTTTGAAATAGAACTGTTTATTTGTATAAAAATGGACTTGGCATTAAATAACCTACAGAGATTGATATGCCATAAAACCCAAACAAACAAACAAACAATAAGTTAGGACAGTGTACACACAGACACTGGGCGTAGACCTATATTCAAGAGTTCTTAGACTGATGATCACATCGGCGAGAAACTGATAGTCACCAAATGCCGTTGACTGTCTACGCTATCCTAATTTAAGTCTGTCTGTCTGTCTCTCTCTCTGTATATATATTCTCATATAAAGATACTTTTACAGATCCTGGTGTTCTGAGTTAGTCAACAATATATAAGGCCTGTATGACATGTAAGAAAACCGAGCGAATTCATGACGTATTGCCAAGGTTTTGAATTTAAAATGGTTTGTCTCGACAGGGTGTCCTACCTACCAAGGCCACACACACACACACACACACACACATCTCCATCCTACCTATATGTAAAGAGTTGGGAAACTGGACTATCTCTCTTTCTCTGTATATATATATATATATATATGTAGTCGTAATACTGACTCAATAGATCGTTCGTCATTCTTTCTGTGACAGGCCAGGGCAGTGTGTTTTAACTTCATACTTTTTCCTGAAGGTATTATCATTAAATGACACTAGTAGTCGGTAATCAGAATTTGAAACCGTACTGTCAGCTCTTTCTTCAGATGTACTATTCATTAAAACATGTCGTACTTCAGTTCATTATTGATCTGTAATTCCATCCTAAGTACTAATTAAAATTCCCAATTAATTGCTTCACGGACCCAAATTAGTACCCACGCAATAGTAGCCTTAGTTATATCATTAGCATTCTTCTAGAGTAAGTATACCCCCCACACCAAGACAGAATCTCGCTCAGAGCAATGCATTATACAATTTGCTAATAATAGTCCGAGTGTGTTAATTGCGAACCTGGATTAAACAAATTACATCAGATACTTAATCGTTCCGATGGCATCATTTCAATAGATATTTTCTATTTCTATTCAATTATTGTCCCTCTTCACTTCTCTCGGTTTAGTGAGAGAGAGAGAGAGAGAGAGAGAGAGAGAGAGAGAGAGAGAGAGAGAATAAAGAGAGGGAAAGGGAGCGAAAGAAATACGTACGAAAGAAAGGATAAGAAAGAACGAAGAGAGAAGTAAATTATCATTCTTGCAAAGTTTTCACAATAGAACTAGTTGGCGGCCTTTACTAGAATCCAAGTGACAGTTAGTCCCTCAGTTTTTTTTTCTAAGAATTCTAATTTAATTTCTTTGGTCAGAACAAACAAATCATCCCTTCGTATATCCAGCTCACCTCCTCTCTATTTTTATGTTCTTTGGGGTTGTTTTAAAGGCCCCGACTATTATTGGTACCTCGGTTAACTTCATGTCCCTTGTCCAGTCAGCTAGGGCTGTAGAATACACCGACTGCACCTCTGCAGAGGGGTAAGACCCCTCCCCCGCACACGCACCAACGAATGTCCTGGATATGATACAAAACAATCTTATGGTAAGGTTCCAGTAATGCTGGGGCACCCCTTCATTGCTATCGCTCACAGGTCCACTCTGGTAGCTTTTGATAGGGTCCTATCCATATTTATCAACTCCTCCACTCGGGCAGGATATGACACAAGGTCAATTTTTAAGCGGAGATTAACAGGTTTGAATTCAGAGTTTTCTTTCTCCTAGACTAGTTGCCTCATCAAGGCTGAAGAACTCAGTCTGCCCTACTATTTACCCATAGCTGGAGGGAGAATAATTGGATTCATACCTTCCCCAAGGGAATTAGAGCTATGTGAAATGCAATTAGCCTGGTCCAGGATTTGAACTCGTGTCGTCATGTCCATTTCCTACGACGATAACCATTACACCACGGGTCCTATCTATGTGTCAAATAGAACTAAAATGCGTACTTATGCTAAACTGAACTGTTTGTAATAGAACTGTTTTTGACATTGAATCTGTACTTATACATAAACTGAATTGTTTAAAATAGGACTGTTTTGACGTTTAACTGAGTGTGGAGAAAAACTATACCCATACTAAACTGAATTTTTTGAATTGGAACTGTTTGACTGAACTAAATAGCATGAAATAGAAAAGTTTTTGACAATAAAACTGAACTAATGGGAAACTGAATTGTTTGAAATGGAACCGTTTTCGTATGCTAAATTGAATTGTTTGAAATAGAACTATTTTGACATTTAACAATATGCAAACAAAAACTACATTTATACTAAGCTGGATTGTTTGAATTAGAACTGTTAGACTAAAATATGACTGTTTTGACATTTAAACTCAGTACTTATGCTAAACAGAACTATTTGAAATAGAATTGTCTTTAAATAGAACTAAACTCAGTACTTATGCTCAACTGAATTGTTTGAAATAGAACTGTTTTGACATTTAAGTGTTTGTAAACAAAAACTATACTTATACTAAACTGAATTGTTTAAAATTTAATTCGGCGTTAAATGACCCGAAAAGGGTTGATATGCCGTAAAAAAAAACATCCAACCAACCAACCTTCATATTCCATGGCTTTTAGAGTTTTCTGACAAGTTCCAGATATTCATTTAATTTCTCGTTTACATTAACTTTTTTCTCTCAGCTGCTGAAATAACGAAATCCACTACTAGATGATTTATTTTCTTCTTGTTAAATATGCAAGTCCTCAGCTCAGTCGGCTGGGTGGCGCTGTTGAATACACCGACTACTTCTCTGCCGAGGCGTAAGACATCCCCCACATTGAGCGTTTTGCATATGACATTAAACAATCTGATGGTGAGCTTTGGGGAATGCGGAGTATTCCTTCATTGCCATCGCTCCAAGGTCTACTTTGGCCCGGAGTGGTAGCACCTGATAGGGTCCTATCTGTGGGTCAAATAGAACTGCTTGATATTTAAACTGAGTGCAAACAAATGCCTTATGATAAACAGAATTGTTTGAAATAAAACTGTTTGATCCTTTAACTGTGTGTAATTTGACTGATGTTTTATTGAATTGTTAGTTATACGTAACAATACTTGGAATCATTTAACTTTGTTGACTTATGCTAAATTGAATTATTCGAAATAGAACCGTTGGATCATTTAACTGTGTGTATCTACAAAATGTGTTTACAAATCATGTATTTAATATATATGAGGATCATTAAATAAGTTTCCAGACTTTTTTCGTATGGGCAATTTTATTGATAGTACACCCATGAAACTCTAGTCCCCTTCGAAGTAATCTCCTCCGGATGCAATGCACTTGTTGCACAGTTCCAACAACTTCTGGAAGTCCTCTTGTGTGAGCGTGTCAGTGACCTTTGTCACAGCCTCTTTTATTTCCTCAATTGTCTCATAACGACAGCCTCTGAGCTTAGGGAATAAGCAAAAGTCACAGGGAGCAAAGTCTCGACTATAGGGAGGCTGAGGAACTGTCTTGATGTCCATCTTGGTCAAATAGTCTGTGACAACGATGGAGTTGTGGACTGGTGCATTGTCCTGGTGGAAATGCCACTGACTCGATTTGAAGAGTGCTGGCCTCTTCCGACGGAATCTCTTCCTGAACTCCCTTAAAACCTCAACATAGTAACCCTAACCCTAACCTTTTGACCAATCAACTCTGGTATATTGACTTCCTTACTCCTCCTACACCTCTCATCATCCCTCACAGAATCCCTGCCTTCCTTGTATCTCTTATGCTACTCAAAACTGATGCTCGATTCATGCAAGATGGTCGAAAAGCAGTCTGAAGCATTTCGTACGTTTCTATGGCATTTTTACCAAGTTTAAAACAGATTTTTATTGCATATCGTTCTTCTAAAGTGTCCTCGCGTCCAGATTGTATTTTTGAAATTCACCAGCTGTGACAATCAGGCTTTAGTAGGGTGTATTCCAATTGCTGCTGTAGCTGTTCATTTGAACCTGAACTCATAAAAATTGCTCAGCCATCTCATAATGAATTTTCAAGAATCTAAAACAATTTTAAATGTTTGTACAAAAAATGTCTGGAAACTTATTGAAGGCACTGTGTATGTTGATGATATAATTTTTACACGACTCTTTTCATGGTTTAATAGACAAACCTTGTAGAAAAATAATATACTTCATAAAATTAATCTTTCCAGGAGTATAAAGTGTTAGATGCTAGATTTTGAGAAAATATTAACCTACAAACAGTAGAGGTTGGTGCAGTAGTTGAAAAATAAAGATTTCAGATTAAACTTGAAGGAGGAAGCAAAAATAAAAATGAATAAACTATGAGATACGAGATCTAATCAAAAATTATCTAAGCTTCATATTAAAATATTTTTGATAAAAAAAAGTCTCAAATTTAGATGAATATGCGCATACAGCCGAGCAATTTATGAAATAAAATGATGATATCTTGACATATAAATGCGTCATTGCCAATTAAAAAAGAAATTATGAAACCACTTTCGAAGATTTTAGAACAGCAGGTTTTTTGTGAAACATAGGATGGTGCAAGTGCAACAGCATTTACATTCACCAGACACGGCCTCTTGTGATATTTTTTCTTGTTTCTTAAACAGAAAATTTAGCTTATGTATAAGATTTGCGGATATGAGGGACATTTTTTTTTAAAATAAAGGCACAGGGACGATGTCAACCAGGTGGAAGATGGGGAAAAAATCACCGGATCGTCGCAACAGGAAAGAAACAATGTTATTATTTTTTTTATTATTATTATTATTATTATTAGTAGTAGTAGTTGTTGTAGTAGTTTGTTTGTTATGTTACATTGAACACGTCCTCTTTTTACCATCATCTCACATCAACCTTCAAAAAAGTTTTCTTATTAATGCATTTAACGTAGACAATTGTCGCTTGGTGTATAAATATATAGTTTCTCCACCGGTAATAGGGTGTTCCTGACTTGGTTTGGTTTGGTTTCTTTGTTTAATGGCATATCAACTTTTGTAGGTTATTTAATGCCAAAGCTATTCTCCTAGAAGAACAGTAGTGGTACTATTTAACCCATAGGTGGGAGGATTAGGGGGTTCACACCTTTCCCAAGGGTATCTGCCAGAAAGTGAACGTAATAGCGCGACTGGAATACAAACTAGCTTACTACGATTCCGCAGTCCTGACTTGGGTTGTTACATATAAGTAAAGTAAAGTTGGCGACCATAGTCGAGGGTAACCCGAAGGCTCCCTTTTCGATAGCTTACTACACCAAGGTGTAGGGGAGGGCGCTACTCCTTTCTCTAAATTGCTCTACTTTACCCTTGATCCGTACCTTATAATGCTGAGTGTTAAGCAAGGAGGCATCAAGTACCATTTTTTGAGTCTTTGGTATGACTCGACCTGGGACTGAACCCAGGTCTCCCGGGCCATTGGCGAACATTCTAACCACTAGACAATGTCCGGTACTATTGTTACACATATATATATATATATATTAGAACCGAGACTGTGGTCGGGAACTCCCCATTTCCGGTGATAACACAAGGTGGACATGCCAGAAAAGAAAAAAGCGAAGAAAATCTAAGATAATATATAAGTAACAACGCAAATAACAACAATACTCTATGAAGAAGGAATAGAACAAAAACGTCTTCAGCATAAAATGACTCAAGGCTTGACATGGCGTAAAATCCATATATATATATATATATATATATATATTCATCCAGAGACAGACTGTTTCGTTGTATCACAACTCTTCTGTGTGGCTAGCCACGTAGGACGCTTGAAGCTGGGATCGAAACTCGCTCAACTTTACGTTAGACTTAGTATCATACCGCTCGGCCAACAAGCATACAACGTCGGGAAGGAAATTAAAAGGTATTATGTAGCAACAGCAGCAGCAGCATTCTTTTGTTTAACCCAGATCAGGAATTCTCCAATTCCGGTGAAGACAGTGCTTTTTTATGCCGGAAAAAAGCCCCTTCCAGAATCCCATTCTTTCTTTTCCGGATCACTCATTCATATGTGAACTTGATAAATAAATGAATAGATAAATAAATGAAACCTAGACCTAAATCAATAAGTTGTCTCCAATCGCCTGATCGTGAGAAAAAAAGATATTCATCAAGAGTGATAATGTCGAAAAATGGCGCCGACAAGCAGGAAAAATGAGTGACATACTGTAAAATATTTGGCTCTATTAAAAATACTTTCGTTGTGTTCCATGTATATCAATATTTAAATTTTCCAGTCGGCTGGTGCTGTAGAATACACCGACTGCTTCTCTGCAGAGGGGTAACCCCACCCCAACAAGTGTCCGGAATATGACACAAAAAATCTGATGGTGAGGTTCTAGTAATCCTGGAGCTTTGGGGAATGCAGAGTACCCCTTCATTGCCTTTGCTCCCAGGTCCACTCTGTCTCGGAGTGGTAGCACCTGATAGGGTCCTATCTATGGGTCAAATAGAACTAAACTGTGTACTAATGCTAAACTGAATTGTTTGAAATAGAACTGTTTTGACATTTAACTCTGTGTAAACAAAAATCTGTGCTTATACTTAATTGAATTGTTTGAACTTTTATCCAAATGACTTCATTCAGCGTTAAATGACCTAAAAAGGGTTGATACGCCGTAAAAACAACCAACCAACCAACCAATATATTAATCATCATCATCATCATTAAGAAGCTCTGACAGCACGGAGTTTCCTAACTCTTTCCCGCCACCCGTTCTTTTCATTCATCTCTTCTGACAGGTCTTCTTTGCTGCATCCAGTATCTGCACAGAGTTAATGTAAGTCATTGCTGGTAGGCCTACACTAGCACGTCCATATATATATATATGTAGACATAGACTAAGGTAAGAAATATTTTATTAATAGCTATTTTTTGTGTGTTACTGATACAAATAAGATAAGAAATACTTTTATGTATTATATATATATATATATATGGGCGTGTGTGTGTGTGTTTCCTAGCTTAGTATATGTCAAAAACTTGTCATATACTAAGCTAGGACACACACACACACACACACACACACACACACACACACATATATATATATATATATATACAAAGAGAGAGAAAGATAGAATAAGCTAAGAAATATGTTTTTATGTATCAAATATACTAACAGAGATATGTACATTTCACATACCTCGGTAGCAATGTCTCATTTTCTAAAAGTGATGTCAAATTATGCTTAAAAAGGGTATGGACTCCTATGAACAGGTTATCGCCCATTTGGAAATCTGGTCTTTCCGATAGAACAAAACGGGAATTCTTCCGGTCTGTAGCTGTGTCAGTTGTATTGTATGGTTGCACCACTTGAAATTTAACGAACCGCTTGGAGAAAAGCAAGATGGGAACTACACCAGGACACAGCTTAATGTTTTGAACAAATCCTGGAAGCAGAACTCCATAAATCAGCAGTTGTACGACCACTTACGATCCATCTCACAAACAATTCAAGACGACCAAGACAGGCGGGATACTGCTGGAGAAGCAGGGACGAATTCATCAGCTAGATCTCTCACAGGAACACATGAATGTTGGTCAACCATCAAAAATATTTATCAGCTTTGTGTGGACACAGTGTATCGTCTACAGGACCTGCTAAGACTGATTGAGACAGATGGCGAAAGAAAGTCGAAGGAACCCGTGCGCTGAGCACGACTTGATGATGATGAGATTAGACGACGAAATAACTTATAGAATGGGAAAAGCAAGTATGTACTACCTCTAAAGAAAATTATAGAAGAAGCATACATAGGGGATGTTAACAACAGTTTTATTTTTATTTTGCAGTAAATGAACTAATAAGAAATAAGACGAAAGACATTAATGGGGAATAAGAAGAAGGGTTTTATTCTTCGTTGTTGTAGGTGGTGGTTGACGGTGAAGTGTTGGGTTCTGTTGTGGTGATGGTGAGTTTCGTACCTGACTCCGTTTTTCTTCTTCTTACTCCATTCACTTGCTTTCTTCTTTTTGTTTGTGAAAGCTGCAAAAGAATTAAAGACGGAAGGAAAGAGACAAAGATACTTTCGTTCTCAAACTTTATTTTGGGGTTCACGACTATTCTGTGATGTGAATGTTTTTCCGAACCATTAGAAATAGTCGCGTCTCTCAGACAAGCTGTTTAAATATATTGTCGTAATTTTTTATGAGTATTGAGTCTGAATGTCTGTCGTGTGTCGAGCAGATATGTTCAGCACAGGCTGCTACTAGCGGGAGATCCAACGTGTCGTTAAACCGTGACTCAGTAGACATGTGCTCTTTCCCACCAGCAGCAGCAGCAGCAGAGAGGAGTAGGTCCTTCCAGATTAAATGGTCACTGCTTACCGAGAAAGAATTTCTCTTTGGTGCCAGGAAGCTCATCTTTTCAGATATGCACGGATTTCGCTTCCTGACAGAGGCCCTCGCGGAAACTGCTATTTTTTAAAATTTATTTTTAAAATTTCTTTTTAATTAATCCCCTTACATTTTTTCTTTAGCTGAACATTCTGACTCCAGAAAAAATTCTTTTAATAAACTAAATTAAATATTTAAATTAATGGTATATTTTCCCCGGCTATGCAGGGAAAAATATAATAGAATAAGTCAATGTTTAATTAAATCATACATAGTTTACATAGAAGAAGTACTGACAAGAATATATACAAATGTGACCCATCAGATAAAATATGCACTTATTGTTCTATGAGCAAGTAGTATATGAAAGGGGTAAAAAACCCTAAAAGTCTTACTTGAGTTGGTGGGTTATAGTCATGTGAGATATAAGTTTCGATGGCGAAGCGAGAGACAACATCCACCGAAGGGAGAAGAGACGAAGTTTCAACTGTTCGAAGAAAAGAGATAAGAAAGAACGAGATAGATTCTGAGATTGTAACAAGGTGTCTATATACACACTTACTGTTCAAGGAAGACAATACATAATTGTCTACCTACATCACAAGTGTATAATAGAAATAGAAACCAAGATGGACCCGGACTGAGATTCAAAGATACGACTAACCGAAGCATAGAGAGACGAGATATTGACCCCACCCCCGAGAAATGGCAACAAATTTCAAAGTGGTGGAGCACACTTAGAGGAACAATTAATAACAATGGCGGAATGATTACCCATGGAATAATTATCGTCAACTTGACGGACTTAAAATGACGATGATGATTATGATGAAATAATATGTTCAAGTAAGGTTATTCAGTTATCAATTGTTCAAGGAAGGTTACTTTGTTATCTCCACTAAAACTTTAAATGACTTTGGAATATTCAAACAAAAAATAAATTGTCGAACACCCTGTCGACTGGACTTAAAATACAGTATCCTCCGCAGAGAGGTAAGACGCCCTCCCTGAAAAGGGTGTCCTGGCTATAATACTAAACTGTAATGAGGCTACTGTTCTAGAACTCAGGCAAGATTGGAGTGTTATGTTTTGACCTTCGACCCGCCCCCCCCCCAAATGCTATTCCAAGGTGATGCACCGGAAGGAAGTGACACATTCCAATGGCCAATAATCGAAAGAGATCGCGTGGGCAGATTAAGGCTTATAATATGGGACAAGGTGAAGGTCCCACTTTGCCAATACAGATTGATGCACCGGAAGAGAGTGACCTCTGAACTGCATGACAGTTATTTCCGCTTGATGACGATTAAACATTCGATTTCAAAGATCCAGTGGGCGATCGTGTGGGCGTTGAATTATTATTTAACTCAGTTGAGTTCGAGTCCAAGAAGCAGTTGCCAGTAGAATTCCAGACAGCTAGAGACCAGATGTGGTAGGGAAAGCCACACCCGACCGAGGGGGCCCTCGGAAACCCCGATGGAGTTTGGGGTCCAGAGAAGATGCTAAGATGCAATGAAGAAAGCCAGCATCCGGCAGAGTGAGCCCCTAGGCCCCCGGTTGGGCAGCCTTAGAGAACAAGAAAGACACAACGTGACGGCCTTAACAGTGGGGTCAAGAAATTACAGTTATGTTCGATCTCCAGCTCCCTCTCACATGCAACCCTTGAACAACCCTTTCGAACCCTTGCAATAAAGTGAGCGGTAAAAATATTGTAAAGAAGTCTTCTTGCGTCTTCCTTCCTTCCTACGTCTTAATTATGGTGTCGTTGTGATGTTGCATGAACATGTAGATGACTATATAACAGGAGTATCCCTTTATTGCCGTTACTCCCAGGTCCACATAACCCGAAAGTGGTAATACCTGATTTAAGGTCACATCTATAGATCAAATAGAACAGTTTAAAATTATTATTATCAGATATAAGTACTTGAAACTATAAATGTATTTACCAAACCCTCCTCCACGGGCAGGGTGTGACAAAAAGTCAATCTTTTAACGGGGAAAAGTTGGTTTGAGTTTAAACTTTTCCTTCTCCTAAACTGGCTAAAGAACCTATATAACTGTGAAAATTATTTGTATTAGATAGAAATACTTGATATATAACTTTGTGCTCACAAATGACGATATACAAATAAAAAAGAGTATTTTTTAAAAATGCAGTTGAACATTAAAGATATTGTTATGATTACGAATCAAACATTTTCAAATAAATCAAATTTCTGCATTAAATAATCCATTTGCTGTTAAAGAAACTAAACCAAAATAAGAATAGTTACTTGAAACCATGTAGTTGTGAAAAAATTAGTAGTATTCGATAGGAATACTTAAAACCATGAAATTGTGTGCAAATTATTTGTATTAGAAAGGAATACTTGAAACCCGAAGTAAGTAAGTAAATAAAGTTGGCGACCGTAGTTGAGGGTAACCAGAAGGTTCCCTTTTCAATAGCTACTACACCAAAGTGTAGGGAAGGGCGCTACTCTTTTCCCTAGCTTACTTCACTACCCTAATACGTACCTTATATTGCTGAGTGTTAAGCAAGGAGCCATCAAATACCATTTTTAAAGTCTTTGGTATTACACGACCTGGGATTGAACCCAGGTCTCCCGGACCATTGGTGAACACTCTATCCACTAGGCCAATGAACCAGTATAAGTGTGCACAAAAAATTATTATTATAGACAAATAAAAATAATGTTATTAAAAGAATGATTACAATGGAACGTTGAAAATATAATGATTATAATCAAACTTTTACAAATCAATCAACTTACGGCATTAGATAACCCGCAAGGAATTGATATGTCGTTAAATAAACTTAGCCATATAATTGGAAATAGATTATAGTCTATATAGAATTATACGGATTAGTTTATGAAAATGTCCGATTCCGTATAAAAGAATTGTTATTATTTTTAAGTAGGAATAGTCGCTTGAAACCATATAATTGTTTGTAAATTATTTTAGCATAAAATAACCCATAAGGAGTTGATATCCCGTTAAACAACTAAACCAAACAATCATTACTGCTGATAAGTATAAAAGTTATGTATTAGACAAAATGATTGATATGGATCTTATTATTATTCACTAAATGTCCATCCTTCCGATCATACATGTAAGGCTCTGTTATTTGGGGCCCGATATCAACCATACTATATTCGGAGATCTGGCTCACCATTGATCTTTATGCTATTGTTCCTCTCAATGCAAAGACGTGTCTGTCTCATGTATTCTCATTGTTTCCTGGGACAAACTATTACTTTTGAGCATGCAACGGAGAAAGATTCTAGTTTGAATTTGTTTGGGAATGACCACAAACAAAGCACAGGAACCAACTCTGTTTAGAGTCTGTCTAAAAAGTGACTTTTTGTTCTTATGGAAATCCTGAGAGGTTAAAAATCCTCACCAAAGATCAAAAAAGCAAAACAAATACATGACAAGCATAGGTTAAATATCCAGAGGTTCTTTCTTTCCCGATTAAAATATTTGTGATATAAGATTTTAATGCATGTTAGGCATCAATAAATAAAACATTTTAACGCAAGATACTTTATGAATATCAATGACCCTCTTAAAACCCGTACGTAAGTATTGCTATAAAAAAATCGAGTTTAGTTTTTCATACTATTGTTACTATTCCTCTTAACACACGCTGACGTTCACTTTTATTCGGTAACATTGACTGATAATCGCCTTTATGTAAAGCACAGTTTGCAGGGACGTCATCATAATGCTTATTCATTGCAGCAAGAATACTGGTATTCATTCATAGTGCGTTTATTCAACTTACTACTTGTTCTCTGGGAAAAGTGTACCTGCTTGTTTCTTTCCTTATTCAGACCCATTTATATCTTCCGTTCAATCTCGCTTTATGGTGCTCGGTAATTCATTCAAGAAATCGTATTGTATTCGAGGAACATTCAAGAAATAGCATCAGCTAGAAGATTTTCCTCATAGAAAAACAAGTTTTTTTATCAACGATACCGATAAATGGTAGTCATGAATATTGATTCGTATTTCCTTCATCTTAATTTTAGTTGCTTTTCATCACAACTGCCCTGTTTATGTCAGCCTACAGCCACTAGTAATCAACGGGGATACGAAATACAGTATCTGCTCTTGGTTTGGTTTGGTTTCTTTGTTTAATGGCATATCAACCTTTGTAGGTTATTTAATGCCAAATCTATTCACCTAGAAGAACAGTAGTGGTATTATTTAACCCATAGCTGGGAGGATAGGGGGGTTCATACCTTTCCCAAGGGTACTTGCCCGAAAGGAGTACGAACTCGCTTACTACGATTCCGCAGCCCATCGCTTTAACCATTACACCACGAGGACACCCCCAGTCAGTTAACAGTAAAAACAAGGGTACTTGTTCGAATCTTGTAGAGAGTTTATTCGGCATTATTTGCTCATGGTCTGATTGATGGTTTGAACAATCAAAATGGAAATCAACAACAAATCTATATTATGATGATTCGATTTATCTTTGTATATGACCATAACGCAACAAAAATGGTACATCGTAGCAAGATTTTTGATAGCGCAATAGAATTAAACTGTTCTAATTCTAATTCTAATTCACCACATATCCGTTAGTACCACTGAAGCACCGCCATTTTTGATCAGATTGTAACCTTTCAATGATTATTAGGTTCATTGCTAATACTTTGAAATTCCTTCTTCCGAAAATGAAACTATTTTTCATGCCAATAAAACGTTAAGTAATCACCATAGTTAACGCCATGTTCTTTAATTAGATGTCCGACAATTAAAGAGAACTAACGTCATTTCCAAAGACCCAAGAGATGATTTATTTTTCAGATATAATGGGAAAGTGACGATTTACCTATTCATTCTATTACATCTGTCATAAAGATGGGCATAAATTCAGGGTTCATATTAACACACGTGTATATATATTGTAAATCGACCTCCCCGCCCCACCTTTAAAGCACTTTCACTTGATTCGACCTTTAAACATTTTTTTTTTCGAAAATGAAAAATTTTCCGAAGAAAGGATAAGGATTTTTATACGATCATAGAGAAAACTACATTGGAAAAATTTCCGTATAATAATTGACCACTTAGAAGCTCTATGAACACAGACTTTTGAATTTCTTTGGGGTTTTTTTTAATCTAACACAGAGAACAAATACATCACAAGTAATATTGTCGATCCATAGATTCTTTCATAGAGAAAATATTAGGGTTATAAAGTGAGATACATTGGAGCTGTAGAATACACAGACTGCTTCTCTGCTGAGGAATAAAAACCCCACCCAACGAGTATCCTGATTATGACACTAAACAATAAGGTGGTGAGGTTGCAGTAATCCTGTAGCTTTGGGGAATGCGGAGTGCCCTTTCATTGCCATCGTTCTCTTGTCTACTCTGGCCCGGAGTGGTAGTACCTGATAGGGTCCTATCAATGGATCCAATAGAACTAAACTGTGTACTTAGACTGGATTGCTTGAAATAGAACTGTTTTGACATTTAAACTTCGTACTTACGCTAAACTGAATTTTTTAAAAGGGAACTGTTTTTGTATGCTAAACTGAATTGTTTTAAATAGAACTGTTTTTGACATTGAAACTGTTCTCACACTAAACTGAATTGTTTGAAATAGAACTGTTTATTTGTATAAAAATTAATTTGGCATTAAATAACTTACAAAGGTTGATATGCCATAACCCAAACAAACAAACAAACAAAAGCATGTTAAGCATAAATATATAAACACAAAGTATTTCATGAAGATCTGTGACCATCTTAAAAGTCATATGTAATATTGGTAAGTATTCTTAGTTTAGATAATCAAAGAATTTCCAGTCCAGTTGGCAAAAGCGTCGAAGTAGCAAAAGTCTTGTTTAAGAATAAAACTCTAATTAATCAATATATTAGAACTAAAATGTTTTAACTCTATGAATCCTGAATGTTCTGTTAATACAATTTGCTTGATATGATCTTCCTAATTCAAATATAATTTGTAGGTGTTTAATTTTACCAAAACTACAAGCTCACTAGAAAGATGCACATTCTATTTTGTAAAAAACTGTATTGCTGGTTCCGAGGTATCATCAGAGCTCTTTTTTTTTCTTTTGCCTTTTCAACCTTCGACAGCACATTATTGGGGCTCATTAGAACTTCAGAGTTCAATGGATCCTCAGAGCTCATCAGATATTCAACAAACTTATATACAACGATTTATGTTCACTCTACGGCTTAATTGAAGTTAGCAAAGGCCAATTCCATCGGAGTGGAACACAATGTTTAATGTAAAGAATCAACATTTATGTAGAAGGATATCACAATTGATTGAGGGGGAGAGTGAAAGAATATTTTCCTTAGTCGAGAGGGAGGTGAAAGAATATCCTACTTTGCAGTGATATGGATGAATGTAATGTGCAAACGAACGGACAAAACAAGCAAGATTATTATATAGATAATAGTAAAGTTGTCTCCCTTTAGTCGAGGGCAACCAGAAGGCTCCCTTTTCAATAGCTACTATACCGAGGTGTAAGGGAGGGCGCTACTTCTTTCCCTGGATTGCTCCACTTTACCCTTGATACGTACCTGATATCGCTGAGTGTTAAGCGAGGAGGTATCAAGTACCATTTTTCAAGTATGGCGTGACCTGGGATTGAACATAGGTCTCCCAGACCATTGCCGAACACTCAACTCATTAGGCCAATGAGCCAGTTAATATAGATAATAATACTGCTTATAAATGAAGGTTATGTTAACACCTTTATTATATTTGTTATTTTTCTATGATTCTTTGTATTCATTTTAATCTGGGAAAAATATACTATTCAATGTTAAGACGTTTTTTTTATAATATGGAAATCAGACCTGACAAATGAAATGACGTTTTTTTTTTATAATATGGAAATCAGACCAGACAGATGAAATGAAGCGCAGTTTCTTCCAGGCAGCGGTTGTATCGATACTGCTATATGGATGCACTACATTGACGCTAACCAAACGGCTGGAGAAGAAACTTGACGGCAACTACACAAGAATGTTGAGAGCAATATTGAACAAGTCCTGGCGACAACACCCCACGAGACGCCAACTGTTCGGCCACCAGCCTCCCATCACGAAAACTATACAGGTCAGACGAGCCAGACACGCCGGACACTGCTGGAGAAGCAAGGACGAGCTCGTAAGTGACGTACTACTATGGACCCCCACATATGGCCAAGCAAAAGCAGGACGACCAGCCCGAACTTACATACAGCAGCTATGTGAGGATGCGGGATGTAGCCCTGAAGATCTGCCAGAGGCGATTAACGATAGGGAAAAGTGGCGAGAGATGGTCAAGGATATCCGTGCTGGCGGCACGACATGATGATGATAATGATTAAGACGTACAAGAAAGAACTGATGCCACACACACTTTTAACAAAGATTGAACAGTACCAAATTAAAAAGACACAAGACAGAAAATGCCTGTGTTAACAAAATAAGCAATTAGTCCAGGTTATAAACGAGATAAGGGTAAAGGTAAGGATTTTGGTAAACAGGTCAAAGCTTTTTTCGTTCTCCGATGAAACCTGCAATGGAAAAAATAAGGTAAAAAATGTTCGGCTATAGGTTACCCTTAACGAGCTTTTAACTTAAATTAGATATACACTGTGTGATAAAGAAAAGGGTATCGAGCCTGAATCTTATAATTAAACAAAAAAAAAAATCCGCCGAACACCAGTTCATATCGCACACAAGTGATGCCAAATCAACTCGTCATGGTAATTGCGTGGCCAAGTAAATAACCTGGTAGCTCAGGTGTAGAGTTTCGGCACTGCAATTTGTGGTCACTGGTTCGATCTCCAGTGGTGAAGATTACGGTATACACTGCTGATGAGACCTAATAAGGTCGAAACAGCTGTCCAGTGTTTTCCTATATCGTGCGGAGGTGTTGGGCCGATTTTCTGATCATGGTAATTCAATTCACAATAATTATTCCTCTACTTAAAAAATATGAACAAAAAAAAGTTTTTAGATGAAGCTTAAGAACTTTAATTATTTGAAGTACTCGGACTATTGTCTTCATATTCACAACGTTTCGGCCGACGATTACTTCGGCCTTCTTCAGGTGTTTCTTGTCGAACTCGGAACTTCGAGCCGAACCCTTTATTTAATCCACGGGGATAGATTGTTCTAATTCCGTTAACCATAACCGGGTGCAAGTGTTATTTTTTTTACCTACAGTCAGGATTGAACCTGTAACCTTCAGATGATTTCACTTGGAAGTTCATTAACTAAACACCTATATGCGTAATGCTACATGTCCTGCTGGACAGTTCAGTGTGAATTTTGGAGACTTATAAGCCTAATGTTCAATGGACACGGCGACACGAGTTCAAATCCTGTACGAGGATGGTTGCCTTTCACATAGCACTAATACCCTTGGGAAAGGTATGAATCCAATTATTCTCCATCCAGCTATGGGTAAATAGTAGGGCAGACTGGGTTCTCCAGTCTTGGTGAGGCAACTAGTCTAGGAGAAGGAAAACTCTGAATTAAACTCCGCTTAAAAAATTGACCTTGTGTCATATCCTGCCCGAGCGGAGGGGTTGGTAAATGTGATAAGCCTAATGTTTTTATCAAAACTCCATTGGCCTAAGCACCGGTCCATTGGTCTAATGGGTAGAGTATTCGCCAGTGTCCTGGGAGACCGAGGGTTCAATCCCTGGTCGAATCATACCAAAGACTCAAAAAATGGTACTTGATACCTCCTTATAACATGGACTAATTTTTTTATTAACTCAAGCATTTTCTGTCTTATTTCTTTTTAATTTTGTACTGTTCAACCTTGTTTTATTTAAAAAAAAAAAAAGAGTGTGCGTGTCATCATTAACACTCATCATTATAAGGTGCGGATCAAGGGTAAAGTGGAGCAATCAAGGGAATGGAGTAGCATCCTTCTCTAAATTTCAGTGTAGTAGATATTTAAAAGAAGCCTTCAGGTGGCACTCGACTACTGTCCTAATATCATATGAACTTTTTAATCTTTTCGGCTAGGCCTTTGATATAGGGCGAATAGACTGGTGATTTTTCAGTTTTTGTTCTCTGTCGTTTGATTCGGATTTCTTGGAGAATAAGATCGTCTGGTTGGTTTTAAAGCTTGGTAACCCTTGTTGGATTAGTTAATGATGAAGTCAGTCTTTTTTTTAATATTTTATTTTATAATCATATTTAATGCTTTCTATTAGAATTCTTTTACCCTTCATGCAATTTCAGCATTAACAAGAATTATGTCTGTTCCCCATCTAAATTGAAACTGACATTTCTTTACTGTATACTAATCTTTCGTTTTCGCTTCTGCAAACACCCACTACATTTGTAGTGGTCCAAAATACATTAGAGAGATAGTCCAGTCGGCTGGGGCTGTTGAATACATCGACTGCCTCTCTGTAGAGGGCTAAGACTTCACCAATGAATGCCATGGATAGGATACTTAACCATTTGATTGTAAGGTTTCAGCCCAGAAGCTTTGGGGCATATGAGTACACTTCATTGCCATTGCTCCCAGGTTCACTCTGACCTGGAGTGGTAGCACATGACAGTGTCCTATCTACGAGTTAAATTGAACTGTTTGGCCATTTAAACTATGTGCAAATAAATGACTTATATTAAATTAAATTGTTAGAAATAGAGCACTTTGTATATGAAAAAATGACTGATGTTTAATTAAATTGTTAGTAATACATAGCAATACTTGGAATCATTTGACTGTGTGCAAATAAAACTATTAGTGAGGAATACTTTATACCGTTTACCTGTTTGAAAAACAGAGTTATTGGCACAACGTAGCAATACTTGGAACCATTTGACAGTGTGCAAATGAATGGTGTTGAATAGAATAATTAGTGTTAAATAATAATTGAAACCAAAAAAAAACGATCTGGCTTATTTAAAATGTTATCTACAAAATGTGTGTACAAATCATATATATTTAATATATATAAATAAACAGGATTTGGCATTAAATAATCTACAAGTGTTGATATGTCATAAAATCCAAACAAACATAAGAGAAATTCATACGGTACTTAAGAAAACTTATATACATTATTTCCCCCAATATTGTTAAAGGATTATCATTTCTG
The DNA here is from genome assembly GCA_963585895.1 of Sepioteuthis lessoniana. Classification (NCBI taxonomy): domain Eukaryota; kingdom Metazoa; phylum Mollusca; class Cephalopoda; order Myopsida; family Loliginidae; genus Sepioteuthis; species Sepioteuthis lessoniana. Next base: position 11,991,689 of record OY757923.1, read on the forward strand.
GCTTAACGAAATCTACTTAAATGATTAATTAGGCATTTAATATTCAACATAGCCATGCCAAATTTATACACACCATAGAACCTTTGTCGAGTTATTTCTATGCGAAATTACATCTTAATAGATAGATCTAATTGTTGAAATGTTCTTTGCAAGAAAATACACTTCTTTTGTCCGAATAGTAATTTTTGCATCTTGTCCTTACGCTTACAACCAAGTCCACACGAAATGAATAGATATCTCTAACGTTAGTTTCTCATTCTCTGAGAGAGGCCTCGTGGGATAGTGTCTCTTTTGGACTAATTATATTTACTAACCCCTCCGCTCGGGCAGGATATGACACAAGGTCAATGATTTTAAGCGGAGTTTAACAGTTTTGAATTCAGAGTTTTCCTTCTCCTAGACTAGTTGCCTCACCAAGGCTGAAGAACCTAGTCTGTCCTACTATTTACCCATAGCTGGAGGGAGAATAATTGGATTCATACCTTTCCCAAGGGTATTAGTGCTATGTGAAATGCAATCAGTCTCGTCCAGGATTTGAACTCGTGTCACCGTGTCCATTCGAACTAATACTATTAAGGAAAAATATGAACCATCTTATCTCCCCAGCTACGAGTTAAATAGTGCCTCTACTGTTCTTCTAGAAGGATGGCTTTGACATTAAATAACTCATGGTGGTTGATATGCCATTAAATAAAAATAACAAACTGTTCTCGTTCTCTCAGTTTTTCTTTGGATACCTTAGAGGTCAGATTTATGTGAATTCTTTCTTCACCATATAGCATGAAGGGTTTGAGCAGTAACTCACTTCCTTGCAGCCTCATTTTCCCTATACACTGCTAGCAAAAGTTGACAACTAAATTCCTTTCTGGATCGCAAAAATATCTCTCATTGCTACCAAATCAATTATTTTAAAACGACGAAGTATTTATTTTTGTATAACACAATGTTTAGTCCATTTCTTCCGGAAAATATATGCTGCCCACGTGACTATTATCTTGACGTAATACATTTTCTGTCATCACTTATTTTTCTTACTCACGCCCACACACAATTTTCTTCTGTTTCTTTCTTCTCTCATTCAATGGAATATTGCTCTGGTCTTCTTCTTTTAGTCTTTTGGCAGTGAATTATTAGTCCCTCTCTTTTTCTAACGTCTGTCCTTCATTCATACGAACTGCTATGCACGCTCACTTTTTTTCCAAAATCGACTACATGCTATTCTTTTTCATTGATAGTCAACTTTGGCCTTGACGTCACTGTTAATCTCCATTGACGTCATAGCATTTCTTACCGAGAAACATTTGCAGACGTCATATTTTTGTGTTCACTTTGGATTAGAGATTTGATAAATGAGAAGGGGTGTGATTTTTGAAGCCATAAAAAAACACCCTCACCCTTTTTAAAAATCGGAGTAATTATTTATTGAATTATTTATGTATTACCACAATTCTCATTATATATATATATATATATAGAGAGAGAGAGAGTGTGTGTGTGTGTGTGTGTGTGTGTGTGTGTGTGTGTAAGAGAGAGAGAGAGACAGAGACAGAGAAAGAGAGAGAGAGGGGCGGGAGGAGATCTAAGTTTTAATCGCGTAAACTAAAAGTTATCGGCGTTTGGTGACGGTCATTTTCTGACTTCTTAGATCATCAGACGAAGTTTGCAGCACTTATTCTGATGATCACATAGACGAGAAACAGTCATCAAACACCGTTGACAATGTGTCTACGCTATTAAGACTTAGATCTACTTGTGCTCTATCACTGATATTGAGCTCTCATTCTTTATGAACTATATATATATGTGCGCGCGCACGTGTGTGGGAATTTGTGTTCAAACCCTTCGCATGAATAAGGTATGACACAAAGTCAATTTTTAAGCGAAATCTAACTGGTGAGAATTCAGGTTTTTCTTTCTCCAAGACCCGCTGCAATGCCAAGGTTAAAGAGGTCAATTACTTCTTCTATTAACCCACAGATGGAGGGATAATAGCTAGGTTCAGACCTTTCCCATAGGCTGTCGCGCTATAGGAATTGTAAACAGCTTTGTTCAGAATTTGATCACGACTTTCCGCGTCCATTTTCAACGATGATAACCATTACACTACGTGTGTATATACACAGAAATTCATCTACCAACTCCAACCTAAAACCAAAAAGCACTTTTCGGAAAACTTGAAAGGATCCTAGTGAAGTTATATAGACCACATATGCCTTTATTATTTAATCAAACCCACTTATATATATATATATATAGTCTCGGTCGTCGGTCATCATATCAGAAGATGTATGTTTAATGACTGTTGACATTTCAAGACTGAAAGGCTCATGAATTCCACAGTATTGGCTTCACACGTGAATAAAACTTAAACTTTTAAACTTAACGGTTTACATATTCGACGTTGTACGTGTTTATAAATAGTTCACCGTGTTTTTTTTTTTTTTAGGAGTTAACGCAACAATAACAACATACAACAACATCAACAAAAGGCATTTCATACCGATATTTTATTCGAAAAATACACAGGATACACTCAGAGTTTGAGAATAAAGTAATTTCCAGGTGAATTTGCTACTTTCTTTTTCGCTTAACGTAATTTCTTTGTTATCCAAACTCTCGAGGTAGCAGAGAAAACTGAAATGCTGATTCGAATCCCTCCTGCTTTTTTTTTTAATAAAAGCGTTACAACGGGAATCAAATGTTTTCACGATTTGTCTTGCTAAACTTCCACATGTAAAATGATATAGCGTGAAAATTTTGTCAGACTTTATCAGCGTTACGCCCAGTTTGAATCTATGAACCTGCTAAGATAAAGCACCGCTCAATTCAACATCAGATAATTTTATGAAAAAATGAATATTTTATCATTAAATAATTTTATAAAAAAAAAAAAGTTTTCCCGTAATCAGGTCCGACAAGGCTGAGTCAAAAGCTTTGCAATATTTTGATTCGTTCTAATTTGCAACGGATATATAATGTGTTCGAAATAATTTAAGGCTTGTAAAGTCTCCACTGTGGTCGTTAGTGTCGTGATAGTTGGTGACCTAACACGTTGAGCATTGTTTTACTCCGTGGGCGATTTGAAAGCCACATAGATAAACACGAAACATAATCTAATCCGAAAACTTATGCATAACGATTTCGCCATTGAAGCAACCAAAAACATTTCTGGTGCTAAAAGTGAAGACCCAGTTGATAATAGTACAATAACCAAATGGTTCAAGAAATTTCGCTCAAGTTGCAAGAATTTCGACGATCAGGCAAGGTCAGGTAGGCCTAAAAGAGTGGATTCTGAAGCCATGCTTCCAGCTATAGAAGCAAATCCGGTGATTAGCTCTCAGGCAAGCTCGGCATCTAATAGTCCAGTCTTGTTCGTCATCTTCCCAACCCCAGCAAAAAACATACGGAAGTACTGAATTAAGTCTCACATTACCAAATTTTTGCAAACTTTTGTCTCATTCTTGTATTTACCCTTATCTTAATCTAATAAAGCTAATAGGTTTGTACAAACATCAATTTTTAAAATTGTTTGTCTATTTATTTTTTAAATTTATTTATTTACTAATTTATCATTATTATTATTATTATTATTATTATTGGTTAATTTTGGATTCTAGAGATTTATCTGATTTGCACAAAAGTAACACCTGTTTTTCTTTGTCACTGATCTTATCATGGCTTCTTCAAGAAGACATATATATGCAAATATTCTTGATACCTTCTGTTATGTATGAGAATACTACTCACTCTTTCGTCACAGGGACAATATAATATCGTATGTGAGATATGCCTATGAAGCCTATTTTAAAGTCTCCCTTGGCAACCAAGTCAAGACATGGGCTGATAATATTATTTGTCATAATTGTGAGGAAATACTTCATTATTGGACAAAAGAAAAAAAAAGGGTTGCCTTTTGAAATGCCCGTGGTTTGGCGAGAACCCAAGGACCATGGAACTGACTGCTATTTTAGCCTGGTCAACACGAAGGGTGTCGTCAAGAAAAACCAAAATGATATCTCCTGTCTGAGTATTCAATCAACAATTCGACCTACTCCGCACTTTAAGGAAATCCCAGTTCCAGTTTTTCATCGTTTTGCCTCATCCGAAGATGACGACAGTGAACATCATCAGAAAGAACATGATATAGGTTGTAATAACCAGCTTCAAGAAATGGTTTCAGAATCCGAAGACTCCTCATCAGCCTCTCACCTGTTGAACCAACTGGAATTAAATGACTGCGCGTGATTTGAGGCTCCCCTAGAAAGCGGCTGAGATATTAACCTCCAGGATGCAGGAAAAAAATCTACTTGACAATTCAGCAAGTGTTTCATTTTTCTGAATTTTTTCAGAAGACAAGCAGTTTGTTTACTGCTATGATATCTCAGATTTTCTCAGATGTTTTCTCGGATCACCGTTATCCACATCATCTTGGTGTGTCGACAGCACAGATTCCCTTGACTCTCTCTCTCTCTCTCTCTCTCTCTCTCTCTCTCTCTCTCTCACCATCCGTCCCTATCATGTCTTTGTAGTGCATCATTAATGCGGTGAAAGTTTTCTTAGGAAAACCATATGTTATAAGTATTTGCTCCATTTTCTGAGTATGGAATCAAATATCTTGATCAAATCTACAAACAAAAAGGATTTTCTTGCTTCTTTCGATGGTTCGACGAATAGTCAGAGTCTGTGAAGTTGTGGATTGATTTCTCTGAAAATCATCCAGATTTTTTTAAGAACTTTTTCAATTTCAGGTCGAATACGGTTAAAAAGCAAGACGTGACAAATCTTAGCAGCAAAGGCATATAAGAGTTATACCATGAATAGTCCAATAAAGTAGTGATTACTTCTGTGATTTCGACTTCGTAGGGAGCGAGTTCGAACACGTCACGCTTTCCGGCTAACACCCTTAAGAAAAGTATGAAGTCTCTTATAAGCAAGAAATTACCATTATTATTCTTCTGTAAGGGTGGCTTTGGCATTAAATAACCCGAGATGGTTTATATGTCATTAAATAAGAAACCAAACTAATGACCTAACACTGTACAGATTCAGGATTTTGTCTTGTTGAGAATATACAATAGCATTTTGAGAGTCGATTTCATTGAATTTCGGAAACACCAATTTGTCCCTGTAGGGAAAAAACAGCAAACTGTTCAAGGGGCAAGAATTAGAGTCGTAAATCCTACTCGAAGAATTTCACATTTCTCTGATAATTGTCTGTCACACACAGCATGTTCTTACACATCCTTCACCATAAATCCCGGTATGAATGGAGCTTAAATTATGACAGCAGGTAGGAAGAAAAGCATTCAATCTATATTATTCACCGTCACAAGGGACATCTACATTCGCATGATAGAAATACAATCAGTCCATATTCTCTTTTTTCTGTCTTATATACTCTTACTCAGAATGTAATGCTATGAAAAATGATCATGTAATCCAAAAATACAACTTGTTATTTATAAAGCTTTGTTTTGTCTGTTACAGGGACCTCAGTTTGTTAGAATTACTTGCTGGTACTCAGTTGTCACCCACTTAAATACTGAACTGGGTAATCACTGCTTAACTTTGGTGATCTGATTGGAACTGTTAAGAAATAATGTAAATAGCGCTCAACCACCATACGTTGACTGGGTGACTCACGCGGTGTAATGGTCAACGAGCAAGCCGAGAAAATCCCTCCACCATGAACAGGGTGTGACACCAGATCAGTTTTTGCGTAGAATACAGCTGGTTTGAATTATCTCACACCAGTTATCTTACCAAGGCCAAAGAACCCAGTCTTCCCTGCTTATTACCCACAAGACCTCCACAGAAAAGGGTGCCCTGGGTTGGACACTAAACTGCATCTAATGGTGAGGCTCCAGTTCTAGAGATCTAGGGAGTGTAGAGTACTCCTTCATTGTCATTACTTCCAGATCCACTCTCACCCGAATTGGTAATACTTGTTAGGGTCCCATCTATAAGTCCAATAGATCGATTTAAGAATTATTCCTATTCAATCGGACAGTGTGCAAAAAAAAAACCTCTTAGGAAACAACTATACAAACTACTACTACAACTATACATGTATAATAAACGCAATTCCCTAACCTCTTGGCATAAAATAAACCTAAATTAGTTGACATGCCGTTAAAGTCAATCAATTTTCCCATTATTACTTTCTTCCCTTCTTCATCTCCAAAGATAAATTCTATTTTTTTTCTTTTGCTATTCCCGAATTCGATTGCAAAATATATTCCTCAGTCGGCTGGACGTCAGTAGATTACACCGACTGCTTCTCTGCAGAGGGGAAAGACCCCCCACCCACCACCACCAACAACGATTGTTCTGGATTGGATACTAAACAATCTGATGGTGAGGATTCAGTAATGCTGGAGCTATGGGCAATGCAGTTGGTTGGTTTTTGGTTGGTTGGGTTGGTTGGGTTTTATGGCATATCAACCTTTGTAGGTTATTTAACGCCAAATCCATTTTTATGCAAATATTCAATTCTATTTCAAACAATTCAATTCAACATGAGTATATAGTTTAGTTGTCAAAAACATTTCTATTTCAAGCTATTCAGTTTTGTCAAAAAGTTCTTTTTCAAGCAATTCAGTTTAGCATGAGTACACAGTTTGTCAAAAACATTTCTATTTCAAGCTATCCAGTTTAGTCAAAGAGTTCTAATTCAGCCAGTTCAGTTTAGTATAAGAATAAATTTTGTTTACTCATAGTTAAATTTCAAAACAGTTCTGTATTAAACGACTCAGTTTAGCGTAAGTACAGTTTCAATGTAAAAACAGTTCCATTTCAAACTATTCAGTTTAGCATAAGTACACAGTTAAATTGTCAAAAAATTTCTATTTCAAGCTATTCAGTTGATTCAAACAGTTCTAATTCAAACAATTTAGTTTAGCATAAGTATGGAGTTTAGTTCTATTTAACCCACAGATAGGGCCCTATCAGGTGCTAACACTCTGGGAGCGATGGCAATGAAGTTGTGCTCCGCATTCTCCAAAGCCTCAGCATCACAGGAACATCACCATCAGATTGTTTAGTGTCATATCCAGGACACTCGTTGGGTGGGTGCGGGTTACCCCTCTGCAGAGGTGCAGTCGGTGTATTCTACAGCCCCAGCCGACTAGGCAACGCACAGGGTTAATGTCAAAACAGTTTATTTCAGATAATTCAGTTTAGCATAGGTACACATTTTAAATGTCAAAAATAGTTCTATTTTAAACAATTCAGTTTAGTAGAAATACGCAGTTTAAATGCAAAAAACCCCAGTAAACTCTTTGAACTACGGTTTAGTTCTATTTAACCCACAGATAGGACCCTTATCAGATGCTACCACTCCGGGACAGAGTGGACCTGGGAGCGGTGGCAATGAAGGAGTAATCCGTATTCCCCAAAGCTCCAGCATCACGAGAACCTCACTATCAGGTTGTTTAGTGTCATACCAGGACACTCGTTGGGGGATACTCTTCTGCAGAGACGCAGTTGGTATATTCTCCAGCCCCAGCCGACTGGGCAAGGGAAATGCAGAGTACCCCTTCATTGCCATTGCTCCCATGTCTTCACTGTCCCAGGATGGTAGTACCTGATAGGGTCCTATCTCTGGGTCAAATAAAACTAATTTATGTACTTGTACTAAACTGAATTGCTTGAAATCGAACTGCTTTGACATTTAAACTGCGTACTTATGCTAAACCCAATTGTTTAAAAGGGAACTATTTTATATACTAATCTGCATTGTTTGAAACAGAACTGTTTTTGACATTGAAGCTGTACTCACGCTTAACTGAATTGTTTAATACAGAACTGTTTTGACAATTGACTGTGTGTAAACAAAAACTATACTTATACTAAACCGAATTGTTTGAATGGGAACTGCTTGACTAAACTGAATAGCTTGAAATAAGAATATTTCGGACAGTTAAACTGTGTACTTATGCTAACTGAATTGTTTGAAATAGAACTGTTTATTTGTATAAAAATGGATTTGGAATTAAACAATCTACAAAAGTTGATGCGCCATAGAAAACAAACAATCTACTCAGTCTGTTGATCACATGATCAATTTGAAGATCACATGATTTCCTGTATTACCAAAATGTACAAAACACCTTTTTTTTTTAACTTATTAATAAACGTTATGAATTTTTCAACTTTCAACAATTTATTATTTATCATAAAAGGCAATATAATGTCTTTTCTACAGTGTAATCAAAACGTGTTTATTTCAAAAAAATATGTACATCTATTTGGTTTTTTTAATGGCATATCCACCTTCTTGGGTTATTTAATGCCAAATCCACCCTTCTAGAAGAACAGTAGTGGTACTATTTAACCAATAGCTCGGAGGATAAGTGGGCTATCCAAAAGTGAACGTAATAGCGCGACGGGGGTTCGAACTCGTTTATTATGATCTCAGAGTTCAACTCGTTAACCATTACGCCACGATGACACTTTTTTTGGTTAGAATTACCTAGAATACATTGAGTTTGCTAATATACTTGCAAAATCTAAATTCATTTGGATTCGTCTGACGGCACAGTAAATATTAACGTACTTATAAAATCTGCACTAGTTAAAGTATCGCATCAATTCCTTATCAGAAATTGTTTTCCTCGGCAATCACTCTGCCACTGAACAGAGGATTGTCTCTGATAATAATAAAAAAAGATGACTTTATAGAAAGTCAAAAATGACTTTTTATGATTGCATTTTTTTCTGCTTTGGTCAAATTTTCCCCACAACTAGCATTTAAAAATGGAACAGATTATCAACGTCCCCTGAAAATGAATACATCCACTGTCTTCAGCATTCTAAATATTGACCCTCGGATCAGCTGCATCGTAATTACAATTCTCAATTGGCTGTTTTAACTATTCACAGGCTTTTCTTAAAAGAGATAGGCAAAAATGTTCCATTGTCAGCGGAATTATCTAGACTGGCCTCCCTGGCCTCTTCACATTAAATCTACAAGCTTAATCTCATTCCAACTGCCCGTTAATTGTAAATTTTACTCACTGGATATGTTTTGCACACTCTCCATAATATCAAACACCTTCCTGCTTGCAAAATTCATGACGTCTTCAGGACAATGGGATGAAAAGAGGAAAAATGATCAATAGATGCATGATCGGGGTGCAATGTTAGATAATTGGGAGTATCAACGTAATGGCGGAAAGACAAACGAGCCAATCAGAAGCAAGATCAATCCTTGCCGACAACACAGGAGAGAAAAGAGGAAATAATAGGAATTGAAGGCTGATGTATAACAGACTCTCTAATTGCATTGCTTGTGTGATTCTGTGTCGTGATTACAAATTGTTAAACCGTCACTTTTACTGCTCATGCAAATCCAAATAAAACTTTTTACCTTTTTTCTTTCGTTTGATACAAACTAAACTGAACTCGAATTCATCTTCTACTTTCTTCTTTGTTTCTTTATCCTCGACATTATCAAATCTCCATGATTTTTTCCATGAGTATCTTTTCTCATTTCCCTTGTTGTATATTTTATTCCAAATTACATCGCTTCTCTATCTTCCCTCTATTTCATCTTATTCCCTTTCTTTCTTTCTTTCTTTCTTTCTTTCTTTCTATTCAGTTGTTCTTTCTCTTTTCTTTCTTTCTTTCTTTCATACTTTCTCTTCCCTTTCTTTCTTTCTTTCTTTCTTTCTTTCTTTCTTTCTATTCAGTTGTTCTTTCTCTTTTCCTTTAGTCTTCCCTTTCTTTCTTTTTTCCTTTTCTCTTCTCTTCTCTTTCTTTCTTTCTTTCTTTCTTTCTTTCCCCTTTCTTTCTTTCTTTCTTTCTTTCTATTCAGTTGTTCTTTCTCTTTTCCTTTAGTCTTCCCTTTCTTTCTTTCTTTCTTTCTTTCTTTCTTTCTTTCTTTCTTTCTTTGTAAAATTTCTCTTTCTTCTCCGTTATTCACTCTTTCTTCCTTTCACCTTTTTTCTGACTATCTTCTTTTCCTTTTCTTTTTCCTTTCAGTCGTTATTTCTTCATTCCTCCTTTTCTTTATATAGTTCTTTTTTTTCTTTCCTCTTTCCTCTCTGTCGTTCTTTCTTTCTTTCTTTTATCTTTCCTTTCTGTTGTTCTCTTTTCCTTCCCACTTTCCTTTCTATGATTTATTCTTTTTATTATCTTTCCTTTTTCTTTCTGTCGCTCTTTCTTCCTTTCTTTCCGCTTTTTTTAAATTTTTATTTCTTTATCCATTTCCTCTTTCCTTTCTGTTTTTCCCTGGTTCTTCCTTTCTGCTTTTATTTTTTGTCGTTCCTTTTTTTTTCGTTCCTCTTTTTCTTTCTTTCTTTCTTTCTTTCTTTCTTTCTTGGTCATTACACGCAAGTCTCCCTTTTTCATTTACTCTCTCCCCACTATTTTCCTTCTTTCTTGTCCTTTGTTTCTACATCCTCACACGTAAATGATAGCCGACCGAATGCTACAATTTAATCTGCACCAAACAATGCACGCAGCTCAACTGCATAGCGTTCTGTTTAATCAACAATCATGTTTTTCCCTTCTTTTCTTCTTTATTCAGTTTTTTTAAATCTTATTTTTGTTTTTAAATAATCTTAATAAAAAAAAATCACACACAGTCAGCATAAAATTTTAAATAAGATGGAGAAGAAATAGCAGGCGACCAACGATAGACGTAAAGAAAAAAAACGGATAAAGAAAGCACTGAAAAAATGATATACATGAAGACATCAGAAGAACATAAGAAAGCAAGAAAGTGGAGATGTATACGAAATTGATAGAAGATGACATTGAGATTGGATTAAAGAAGATGTAAAATGAACTGGGCAGAAGGAAAACGCGTAGGAAGAGACAAATGAGGAAAAAAGACAAAATAAATAAGAAGTTATAGAAAAAAAGATGAGATTCGAATTAAAAGAAAGCAAAGAAAACAAAGTAACGAAAGAAGAGAAAGGGAGAGAAAAAAAGAAAGGGTTAGAAGGAGAGAGGAGAGTAATTTGAGAATTTCAGAGTGTTGATCAGAGAAAGATTTCAAGAAAAATTTCAAAAAATTTCGAAAACTGAATAAACAAATAAAGACAGAAATAAAGAAATGAAAATGAAAAGAGACGAGGAAAAGAAAGGGAAATAATTGAAAACGTACAAATAATCTGCGAATTCCTGAGAGTTGATCAAAAAAAGAGAAGAGAGAAGAGATTCTTTTTTTTAGATAATGAAAAAGGAAAGAGAAGAAAAGGAAGAGAAAGGATTGGAGGCTGGCGAGTAATTTGAGAATTCTAGAGAGTTGATAAGAGAAAGTGAAGGAAGAAGATTAAAATAAAAAGAAAAGAAAGAAAAGAGCAGCTAATAAGAGAGAAGGAAATAAAATCACAATGGAGAAAGTAAAGAAGCTTCTAGAAAATAGTGAAAGAGATGGACAGTGGCAGAATCTTTAAAACTAATCAGAATTTGTCGTGGGTCAGATTCCGATGAAGTGAAAAACTATCAAGTTTATAAAGGTTTCAACACAACTAAAACCTGTTAAAACAACAGTAATATTTTTTAATGTCTTTTCATTCCTTAATATAGATAATGCTCGTGATATGAACACATTTCTTTGTTCCTGATTCAATTTTGACACTGGATATGATCCAATTCTTAAACAAAGACTTAAGAAATTTATTGTAAGACATTTCTATTTGAACTAGACACTCGTGTCAAATGGTGTCATATCCTTTCATATAATTCAACTTAATATAAGCAAGACTGTGACTACATCTTCATTATAGTTGCTAGTCGTTTTATCCCCATATTTTATTTTTATACGAAGGGGTGCTGAAAAGTCCTCGAGCTAACCAAGAATGGAAAGCGGTTTTTGTTGCATTTTTAAAGATTAAAGAAACTTAGACGATGTATCGACGAAAGAATATTCGAATAGCATATCATCATCATCATCATCATGTCGTGCCGCTAGCATGGATATCCCTGACCTTCTCTCGCCACTTCTCCCTATCGTTCATCGCCTCTGGCAGGTCTTCAGAGCTACATCCCGTATCCTCACATAGCTGCTGAATGTATGTTCGTGCTGGTCGTCCTGCTTTTGCCCGGCCATATGTGGGGGTCCATAGGAGTACAACACTTATGAGCTCGTCCCTGCTTCTCCAGCAGTGTCCTGCATGTCTGGTTCGTCTAGCTTGGATAGTTTTCGTGATGGGAGGCAGGTGGCCGTATAGTTGGTGTCTTGTGGGGTGTTGCCACCAGGACTTATTCAATATTGCTCGCAACATTCTTGAGTAATTGCCTTCTAGCTTCTTCTCCAGCCGTTTTGTTAGCGTCCAGTATCGACACGACCGCTGCTTGGAAGAAACTGCGTTTCATTCTATCGGTCAGGTCTGATTTCCATATGATCGATAGCTTATCGATAGCTGTCCATGCCTTTGTTAGCTAGGTGTCAATGTCTTTTTCGGTTGATGAGACACTGCTTCCTAGGTAGGTGAATTTGTCTACCAGTTTCAGAGAGGTTCTGGCTAGTGTGGAAATGTCGCCTGCTTGATTAAAGCACATATATTCAGTTTTGTGTGCATTGACATGGAGGTCAATGCCTGCGGCGGCTCGTTCCAAACTATGCACTAGGGTTTCGGCTTGGTTGGGTGTATTTGCCAGTATCGCTATGTCATCAGCGTAGTCGGCGTCGGTAATTGTTTTTGCGGGGTACCTTCTGCTTCTTTTCTTTGTCAGCTCGAAGCTGTTTTCTCTGATTTTATCGATAGATATTACTGTATTTATTTAGCTCATAACGAGACCAGTACATGAAAGAATCTCGTCTCATGGCGGATTGGGGAAAAAACTGTTCCGTTGGAATCCCCTTGAGAGGCAACTCCTTTTAAGCGAGGGAAAAGGTGCCGCCTTCTGGAAGCTCCTTGAAATATAAGCCGATAAGAATATCGCTCAACCCATATACACTTCATGGTTCGAAGTCATTATTTTCTTGGTCTGATTGAGAACTTTTTGGCATTCCTCAGTCCCCAAACAGTTGTAATACTTTGTGTTTTTATAAACCATTTCATGACGTATCAAATATTACATCACACATGGTTCCAGACTAATCTCCTCATAACACTGGTTTACAAAGAAATTGAGGCAAGCACAAAAATACCCGTTTTTACCTAATTTGAGGGTGCTGAATTTAAATTTGAAATCCGTTTTTACTCATCACCTCTAGTTTTTTTTTAGATATGCATAGTGTGCATTTTGTGCATATACGGTACATAAAGGCGTATATGAATTCAGGGTTAATTCTAATATTGTGAGACTTATGGCTTATTTTTTAGTTATTATGCACTAAATGTAAGTGATAGCATTACATTATATATATATAGTTATATATCAAGACGGATTTTGACAGTTAAGGCAGCAGGTCTCAATCCTCACTCTGGCAGTCATTGGAAGAGGTTGTCTCACAGGCGGTGTCCCTCAACTATCGTGTTACACATCTTTTGGGTTACTAAATATTAGTATTACATTTTCAAATGCACATTTAGTTTTCAACTTTGCTTTCAACTTTGCAGTCCCGATGGTTTGGAGAGAGCCGCGAAACCACGCAGATGATTGTTATTTTTGTTTAACTAATATAACTGGTTTCAATACATCTTCTAGGAAAAAGATCAAACATCCCAAACTTCGATCTGCTATGAGACCCGTTCCTCATTCAGATGATCTTCCTGTACCCACACCTCCAGTAAATAAGGATCTTCTTTCCTCATCAGATGAAGAAGCGCCTTCAAGAGAGGATTCTGCCGAGTCAATATCTTTGGAAGATATTGAGTCTACATATTCAGGAACGAGTGGCAATGAGCCACACTGGATCACGCAAGAAGACCTGAATGATCTTGCTCGTGATTTTTATGTCAAAACAGCAGTCAGAGCTCTTGGCTTCTCGGCTTAAACAGTGGAACCTAGTCCAGGAAGATGTAAGGATCACCAGTTTCAGGAATCGGAACAAAGACCTTGTTTCCTTTATCGACATGGAAAACAAGTTGTGCTACTGCACAGACATACCTGGCTTGTTTACGTCCCTTGGTTTGCCACATAATCCTTCAGACTGGCGTCTTTTCATAGACTCTTCCAAGAGAAGTCTCAAGGGTGTTCTTCTGCACAACGGGAATAAATATCCCAACATTCCCATTGCACACTCTGTTCATCTAAAGGAGTCCTATGACAATATGGAGCTTCTTTTAGAAGCTATTAAGTACAGCGTGTATCAATGGAGTTAGTGTGGGGACCTCAGGGTCATTGGTCTTCTTATGGGTATGCAAGCGGGCTTCACCAAGTACTGTTGTTTTCTCTGTTTCTGGGATAGTCGAGTTGTATCCCAGCATTACAAGCAGAAAGACTGGGGGTCTAGAAGCACTTTTGTTCCTGGCGAACACAGCCTCAAGGAGAATCCTCTGGTGGACATGAATAAGGTGCTTCTTCCTCCTCTTCACATCAAGCTTGGTTTGATGAAGAATTTCGTGAAGGCGTTGCACAAAAATGGTGCTGCCTTCCAACACTTGTCTACTGTGTTCCCAGGTCTTAGTGCTGCTAAGCTCAAAGAGGGCATCTTTGTCGGACCTCAGATCCGAGAAGTGCTGAAGGATACTGATTTTGAGGAGCTTCTTAACTTAAAGGAACTGAGAGCATGAGAAGCATTCAAGTCAGTCTGTAGTGGCTTCCTTGGTAACACACGCCTATCAGATTACCAAGCCTGTATTGAGAAGTTGCTAAAGTCTTACGAGGATATGGGGTGCCGAATGTCACTCAAGATTCATTTTCTCCATTCCCACCTCAACTTCTTCCCGCCAAACCTTGGAGCAGTGAGTAATGAGCATGGAGATAGATTCCACCAAGACATTACGAAGATGGAGAGCAACTATCAAGGCAAATGGAACCCTGGCATGATGGGGGACTTCTGCTGGATGCTCTTCCGTGACATCCCGGAAGCAAAATACACCAGATCTTCTAAGAAAACACACTTTGACTGTCTGTGGTACTATGAATTGTGTAATTATGTCACCCAAGTATATTGATTCAATCAGTGTTCTTTATCTATCCTGTTTTATCTATTATAAGCTGCTGCAACTCTTGAAATATGCACATATATTCTCTGTTTATGCTAAAATGAGACTATTTAAAAGCCAGAAAACTAGAGATGATAGAGCAAAACTATTTATAAATTTGCATTCAGCACACCCAAATTAACAAAAAACACCTACCCCCATTCTTGGCTCAGACCAAAAATTTATTTTTGTAAACCAGTGTAATCTATCAAATTGTATTTTCAATACAAATCCAATATATAGTATATTCAGTATATAATATGACATTTATATTATCTTAAAAGTGCAGGGAAAATAGGTTGATTAAAAAGCGTTTTTTTCTTTTTGTCCTTTACACTTCATTTTAATCAATCTAATTCTTTAAAACCGGTTTTTGATTGCCCAGTCGGCTGGGGCTGTAGAATACACCGACTGTAAGACCCCCCCCTAACGAGTGTCCCGGATATGACACTAAACAATCTGATGGTGAGGTTCCAGCAGTGCTGGAGCTTTGGGGAATGCGGAGTACCCCTTTATTGCCATGGCTCCCAGATCCACTCTGGCCCGGAGTGGTAGCACCTGATAGGGCACTATCTATTGGTTAAATAGAACTAACAGCATACTTATGCAAAAATGAATTGTTTGAGTAAAACTGAATAGCTTGAAATAAAAATGTTTTTGACAATTAAACCGTACTTACATTTAAACTGCGTGCTTATGCTTAACTGAATTATTTGAAATAGAACTGTTTTTCGACATTAAAACTGTATTTACGCTTAACTGAAATGTTACATATAACTGCTTGAGTAGTTTGAAATGGAAATGTTTTTGACAATTAAACTGTGTACTTATGCTAAACTGAATTGTTTAAAATAGAACAGATTATTTACATAAAAATGGATTTGGCGTTAAATAACCTACAAAGGTTGATATGCCATAAAACCCAATAAACCAAACCAAACCAACCAAACAGGTTTTTGACCAGATGGAATAATGAAATAAGTGACATATTGAAATAAATTTCTCTTCAAAATTACATGTTTATTTTTCAACATTAGCATGTTCAAACATGTATCTATATCCACTAATTGTGATTCCTCAAAGTACAAGACCTTATTTGTCTATCAATCTTTGTACATTATCTGAGGATGTGTAAAATGAAAATAAATATAGCCAGCCCCGTCTGCTGGTGCTGTAGAATACACCGACTACATCTCTGCAGAGGGGTAACCCCACCACCACCAACACTAAATTATCTGATGGTGAGGCTTCGGTCCTGGAGCTTTGGGTAATGTGGAATACTCTTAATTGTCATTGCTCCCAGGTCCACTATAGTTCGGAGTGGTAGCACTTAATAGGATCCCATCTGAGGATCAAATAGAACTATTTGACAATTAAACTGTGTCTAAATAAATAACATGCTAAATTGAATTGTTAGGAATGGAACTGTTTGATCATTTTACTGCGTGTAAACAAATGACTGATGTTTAATTAAATTGTTAGTGATACATAGCAATACTTGGAACCATTTAACTGTGTGTAAATGAATGCAGTTTTGAATAGAATAATTAATATTAAATAACAATACTTGTAACCATTTTACTAATTACCAGTGAATGATTAATATTGAGTTGAATTTATTGTGTTAGATAGAAATTATTGAAACCATTTAACTGTATAAAACAATAGCAATACTAATACGCAAACAAATTAGTTCTAACTTACTTAAAAATGAAATTACTGACTATTCACATACAAATTATATATGTATATCTATTTAAATGCGTGCGAACAAATGACTGATGTTAGATTGTTACTGTTACAAAGCAATACTTAAAACCATTCAATTGTTTAAAAAAAGTGGAGGTTTAGGCTCGTTTAAAACTTTTATCAAGAAATTAAACATAGCAATATAAAACGAATATTTATATTGCTTTAATAACTTTGAAGAAAACGTCCGTTCTTTGCAGTTTCAAAACATGTCGAAGCCATTTTACTATAGAAATTAACATTTCATTATTCCTTTTTATGTATCGAAGGAGGAAATAGAAGATTCATTTGAACGATATGTTATTTTTTTTCAAAGAGGTGAACGAATAAGATTAGTATCTGAGGATTTCTTTAAAGAAATGGTTAATCTTTTTGCATCTGAACAATATGAAATAAAAACTTGAAGGAACATTTTTTATCAATTTTATATGTAAATTTCCTTATTTTTCATTGTTTTCCAATGATTATCGGTATGACAGTTCCAAATTTCAAAGATCCGACGAGATCTGGTTATTTTTTCAAAAATCATTTATTTTATTTTACTTGAGTGAGTCAATGGTTTTGTAATAATTTAGTACATGCTAGTTTGCTGCACCAACGAGGTGCATACAATAAGTTTCCAGACATTTTTCGTATGGGCATTTAAAATTGTCATAGACTATTGAAAATTCAGTATATTATTGCTATACATCTTATGAGATGGCTAACCAATTTTTATGATTTCAGCATCAAATGAACAGCTACAGCAGCAATTGGAATACACCCTACAAAATCCTGATCGTCACTGCTGGTGAATTTCAAAAATGCATTCTGACAATTTAGAAGAACGATATGCAATAAAATTGTGTTTTAAACTTGGAAAAAATGCCACAAAAACGTATGGAATGCTTCAGACTGCTTTTCGACCATCTTGCATGAACCGAACATCAGTTTTTGAGTGGCATAAGAGATTCAAGGAAGGCAGGGAGTCTGTGAGGGATGATGAGAGGTGTGGGAGGAGTAAGGAACTCAATAGACTAGAGGTGATTGGCCAAAGGGTTAGGGTTACTATGTTGAGGTTTTAAGGGAGTTCAGGAAGAGATTTCCGTCGGAAGAGGCCAGCACTGTTCAAATCGGGTCAGTGGCATTTCCACCGGGACAATACATCAGCCCTCAACTTCATCCTTGTCACAGACTATTTGACCAAGATTGGCATCAAGACAGTTCCTCAACCTCCCTGTAGTCTAGACCTTGCTCCCTGTGACTTTTGCTTATTCCCTAAGCTCAGAGGCTGTCATTATGAGACAGTTGAGGAGATGAAAGAGGCTGTGACCAGGGTCATTGATACGTTCACACAAGATTACTTCCATGGGGCCTTGCAGAAGTTGTTGGAACGGTACAAGTGTATTGCAGCCGGAGGAGATTACTTCGAAGGGGACTAGAGTTTCATATGTATACTATCAATAAAAGTGCCCATACGAAAAAACTCCGGAAACTTAGCGTACGCACCTCGTATATCACGTGACAGAAGCGTTTCAAGCCATGCAAGGTACTTACTGTGGTCGGTAGTAGCTGGTTGTTAGTACCATGACTCGTTGTGGATTTCTTCATTCCGCATATGATTTGAAAGCCGCTCAGATGAATATGAAACATAGTCTAATTCGGGAACGTAAGCATAACGAGTTCAAACTTGACCATAACGCCATAAAAGCAACCAAAAACGTTTGTTATTCAAAAGGTAAAGGCCCAGTTAACCACATTACAGTAACCAAATGATTCAAGAAATTTCGCTTAAACTGCGATAACTTCGACGATCAGACAAGGTCTGGAAGGCCTAAAAGCGTAGCGCTGGGAGAATTTCGGGCAAGCTTGGCATCTCACTATTCAATATGGCTCGTCATTTTCATTATCTCGGCAAAAGCATCCGGAGATACTGAATTGTGTCTCATGTTAGTAAAATATTGCAATACTTTTGACTTACCCTAGTATTTATCTATTCATCTGTCTTCGTTCACTTACCTTCAAATTCCATCTTTAGTTCGTCGGTATCTGTTCACTGATAATTTTTCATATAACTGATTTCTCGATAGCAGCCATGTTTGATCTTCTTGCCTAGAAAGAATTGTTTGCCTAAAGGTAAAAATACAAACTCAACCATTGCGTTTGATTCTTCAAAATAAAAAGAACTGCTCCTGAATTTACTGAACTAAAGCTCCTTATTAGTGTTCATAATATTCTAATTTTTTTATGACACTATTTCATTCGTTTGAGCAGTTTTCACTTCACTGTTATTCTCATCAAGTTACATCTTTTCCTTAGTTTAGCATAAAATAACCCAAGACAGGTTGACATGTCATTAAAATCAATCAGCCAATCAAAGGAATAATGAAAAGATTAGTTGATTTTAATCATATTTACCAACCCCTCCGCTCAGGCAGGATATGACACAAGGTCAATTTTTAAGCGGAGTTTAACAGGTTTGAATTCAGAGATTTCCTTCTCCTAGACTAGTTGCCTTACCAAGGCTGAAGACCCTAGTCTGTCCTACTATTTACCCATAGCTGGAGGGAGAATAATTAGATTCATACCTTTCCCAAGGGTATTAGTGGTATGTGAAATGCAATCAGTCTCGTCCAGGATTTGAACTCGTGTCGCCATGTCCATTTCCTACGACGATAACCATTACACCACGGACACTTCCAGTTGATTTTAATTGTATGTTAACCTGTCTGGGGTTATTTTACGTTTGGAAGTTAGGGAATCGCGTTCATTGTACGTTTATATCTATATTTTTGTGCAGTCGTTTCCTAATCAAATTCGAATAATTTTAAACAAATCTATTGAACACATAGATGGGACCATAACAGGTACTACCACTCCGGGTCAGAATGGATCTGGGAAGTTCTAAGCTTCACCCAAAAAGAAGTGCATAGTTGAACATTTTTGTTGTTGAAACACACACAACCACTTCTACTAAAACTTGAAAAATATGAATTAGTTTGTTGAAAAACAGAAGTTAAAAAATATTTTCTTGCAAGAAAAGATAAAATTATTCAGATCGTAAACATTCTTCAATACCTATTACAAAAATATTCGTGCATTTCAATGTTGTATTTTTGTTTAGCCATAATCTAGTTGATATATTTTGTGTATGTAAAAGATCTGTGTGTGAGTGTGTCATTATGTTAGGGGGAAAGTATATTTATGTACTGATATGTAAACGGGTGTAGCTAGAAATTTCATCAGCAAGGGAAAGATTATTAATACGAGCACGTCTATGTAAACTAATTTTCTTTCAACTCAAAATGGTTTAGTGTTATTAAAATTAAATGCAATCTTGAAAGAACAGAATGTTAGAAAATTCATTCAAAAGAAATAAAAGTCTGAATCGGTTGCAGAATAAATCTGTAAAACCTACTGGCTGGTGTTGAGGGCGACTCGAAATTAGACAAAAAAGTTGATCAATTATGATTCTAGTGGGTTAAAATGTATTCTAAACAATTTGGGAGGGAAAAGATTTCTTAAATTATTTTGGGTTTTGATACTCCAGATTTTTCACCAGTCAAATATTGTTGTCAGTGTTATATACAGAAATTCCTTCCGATTTACAAAAAACATTCCAAACTAACTCACAAACAAAAACAATAAACAAACGAATAAAACACCACAAACATATATTTGAAAAGCCGGATGTTGTCTAGATGATGGCCGAAACCAAAATCAACAAAATACGTCGCTGCGCAGGTAGGCTCCGCGCATCCATCCGGTTGATAGGGGTGAGTCTGTAGTGGGTGTATATAGCGAGTGAGAGTGAGTTCTCGTCCATATTTTACGGGTATTACTTCACGATTAGTTCCACCGCATATACAACACAAATTTTTACAAGCACGTAAAACAAATGGAATATGACAACAGCGAACATTAGGAAACAAACAATTTAATATTCATAACAAAACAGGAATGAAAATAAATGAGAAACATAACGTGCGAGTGGCCTTTTGTAGAAATACAGTTATGGCCAGTTAAATAAAAATAAGATTGTTCACACGTGTGTGCATGTTTAAATATTAATAAAGTCTATCAAATAAATGGTTCCATGGTTAGCCGAAATCAGTTGGATAAAAATAATTGTCTTTACTTACATATGTGGGTATGTGTGTGTGTATATGAATGATGGACCGTACGTATGGGTCTTGGCTTTCATTAAGTCTGCACGTGTGTTTTTTTTTAAGATTTTGGCGACAACATATCGCATTGATAAAAGAAAGTCGAATGCCTTTTCCTTTAAGTCTTTTTGGTAGGAAGAAATGAACTTTTGACCGTGGAAGGAATGAATTGAATGACTGGCTTGGCTGTTTAAATTCTTCGTTATTTATACTTTAGTAGTGGATCAAAAAATAGTTTTATTGCAGGTCCTAAAATTTAAGCGCATAGACATTTCTTGACCAATTAGATTCGTATTTTTACTTATTTGTTTTAGAGCCTAAAAAAAAATTCTTTTAATTGGTTTCTGACTCAGATTTTCTAGAATGTTCTTATACTATGTTTTTAGCTGATTGGTTGAAAAATATAAAAATGTAACTTCAATGCTAATGCGGTTTTGATCCAAAATTTCTAGAATGTTCTTATGTGTGTTTTTGTTGATTATTTTAAGGCTAAAAATATGTGTATTCTATACAACCATACGCTTATTTATAACATCGGTGAATCTCAAAACGATTTTAAAGGATTTGTGAATAAACGCAAAAATCATCATCATCATGTCACGCCATCAGCACGGATATACTTGAGCCTCTCTCGCCACCCCTCCCTATCGTCCATTGCTTTCAGCAGGTCTTCAGGGCAACATCCCGTATCGGCACAGAGCTGCTGTATGTAGGTTCGAGCTGGTCGTCCTGCCTTTGCTCGTCCATGTGAAGGGGTCCACAGGAGTACATCTCTTATGAGCTCGTCCCTACTTCTCCAGCAGTGTCCCGCATGTCTGGTTCATCTAGTTTTGATAGTTTTCGTAATGCGTGGTAGGTGGCCGTCTGCTACTACTTTATGGGGTTCTGCCTCCGGGACTTGTTCAATATTGCTCGCAGCATTCTTGTGTAGTTGCCGTCAAGCTTTTTCTCCATACGTTTAGTTAGCGTCCATGTAGTGCATCCATATAGCAGTATTGACACGACCACTGCTTGGAAGAAACTGCGTTTTATTTTATCGTTTGTGTCTGACTTCAATATGACCGATAGCCTATCGATAGCTGTTCATACCTTTGCTAGTTGCGTTTTGATGTCTATCTCGGTTGATGAGACACCTGCTTTCTCCCTAGGTAGGTGAACTTGTCAAATGCAAAAATACAGATACAAGAATTACAGCTTCGCGAACTTATTTTTTGGCACAAAATTTAACACATTTTTAAGTATGAAAATCAATTAATCCCCCTATATGTGTATAAGGGTTTATAAATAAATCCACATTTTATTACATTAATCAGAGTATCTTTTTACTCTTGGCCTCCACCTCAATGTCATGAATTTTGCATATGTTTTGAAATATTTTTCTATTATAATTTTAATATTAAAAATATGTCTAATCATTTAATTGAGTTGGTGTATTACGGACAGAATATAATATACAAATACATATGATATTTTTATTATAGAAAATGTTTCTATTATAGTAAATGTTTGAATTATCTCTTAAAAGGAGCGAAATGTTTTATTTTAACGCTCGAGTTTGAATACATTTTCTCGGTTGTAGTTGGTTTGTTGATTTTACGGCATGTCAATCCATGTTGGGTTATTTAATGCTAAAGTAAATTCAGTAATTATGATCACAGTACAAAATGTGTCTTCGCATCTTAAACTGGAAAACACGTATCTCACAAAGATCTATTTAACCTTTAGATGGGACTCAAACAGGTACAACCAGTCCGGGTCAGAGGACACCTAGGAGTACGTATTTACCCAAATCCTCCGCCCTGAGCATCTCAAAATGTTTGTTTCGCACTAATGCCGTTGGGAAAGGCATGAATCCACCTCTTCTAACCCAACCTATTGGTAAATAGCGTGTCAGACTGAACTCTTTGGTCTTAGTAAGGCAATCTGCTTAGGAGAAGGAAAACTCTGGATTCAAACCAGCAATACTCCACCTAAAGATTGAACTTATGTCACATTCTACCCGTGGCAGATGGATTGTGTAAATATATACAGTAGTAATGGTCCACTAAGCTAACTTGCCAACTACTACTCCATACCTTCATGATAATTATTGAATCTTAAATATGGTGTGTTCAAGGGAACTAACTCAGTATTTTTTCAGGAGTTATCAACATCGAATATTTATTAATTCATATGGACAGGTATCACAGACAAAAATAAATATGCGAATGCAAGTCTTTATCATTATTATTTTACTCTTTTCAGATGTTTTCACACCAGCGTTAGCTGATGGTTTCTTTCTGGCGTTTAAGAGACAGTAAGTCTCTACAGGTCTCTAGGACTCTTCTCAGTATTGTGGCCGATCTTAATAATGCTATTGTTGGGATGATGTCCACTTGTCCTTCTATTTCCAAGACCTCCAGTCCATGTACCAATCCTTTGGTGATTGTACGGAGCGCACCAATTACAATTGGTATCACCGTCATGTTCATGTTCCATAGTTTTTTCAGTTCTCTAGCAAGGTGTTGGTACTTATTTCTCTTTTTGCTTTTTTTTTTTTTTTTTTTTTTTTTGTTTTTTTTGTTGACTATCATTCGGGCTGATTGTCTGGTCGAGATTAGATGATCCGTTTGTATATCAAAATCCCAAAGACTTTTGTGCGTTTCATTTTTTAGGACGGATTCTGAGTTGTGCATATAGCATTTGTTCGTATTGCAAAATTTAAACTTCTTGCACAATTCCCTGTGGATCACCTTCCCCACTCAGTTGTGTCTAGTCTTATAGTCTTTTCATGCTAATTTGCTGTATTTGTTTATTATGTGATTCATTGTTTCGTCTCTATCACCATATAATCTATATCTACAATTATGTCGCGTCTTATCTATTTTTACTTTGACATAGTTGCTCCTTATGGCGTTGTTTTGTGCTGCTATCAGAAGAGATTCAGTTTCTCTCGTAAGGTTTTCCTTTTTTAGCCATGTCCAATTAGTATTATTATTTTTCTCTTTTGAGAGTTTTTCCCACCAGCATTAGCTGATGGTTTATCACTGAAATTTGAGTGACTGCAAGTCTCTTGAGGTCTCCAGGACTCTTCTCAGTATTGTCGTCGATCTCAACCAGGCTGTAGTTTGAATGATATCCATGCGTCCTTTTCTTCTTCTTCTTCTTCTTCTTCTTCTTCTTATTATTATTATTATTATTATTATTATTATTATTATTATTATTATTATCGTGGATGGAGTCGCTGTTTCTTCATTTCAAGAGGTATAATCAGCTTTATTTCTATAAACCCTAAATGTTATGACGGGCAACGGATGCTGACAATAAAACTCTTGGCGATGGATCTACGCACTGAAATTGTTTCATTGTTTGGCATAATTCAAAGAAAACTTTCTTCTTTCAAGAAGATTACGTACTTGTACTTAAGTAACGTAGCACAATAATAAAATTACAATGGATAAACAAGGTGCTTAGCGCATTCGTTTGTCTCGAAAATGTCTTCTTGATTTTATTGATTCGGACTGCTTGATTGTTCCAAAGAACTTGGAGTGCTTGTTTGATTTTCATTACAGGAGATGTTTACCAAGCTGACTTTACTTCTTCAGCCCATTTACGATACAAGATTTTGTTTAATTTTGTGTGCAATATAAATACCATTAAAGATACATCGTATTAGTTAGCTGTAATTATGTTGGTTTAAGAAAATATGACTGAAAACTGAAAAGTGAGTTGCCGAATTTTACAATTCATTCGTTTATGTTTCACCGATAAGACTTCCTCTGATCTTACGAAATTATTTTTTAAATGTCAGCTTTTTAAAAAAAATGATTTCTTTTTTGCAATTTTATAAATGTTCACTTCCAAACAACAAAACAACGATACGGTTTCTTGAATATATCTCCGTCTTTTAGCTAAATTAATAGTAAGACAAAATACAATAATATATGATAAACAGAAAAGAATTAGATCTGATCAAACAAAAGTAAGCAATTGTAATATCTTTCTTCTTCAATCATAATCTATAGTTATATCTTATAGTATTATCACTGAATCACAAACTATATTACCCTTTAACAATAATCTTTATTGATATCTTATTGTAGTGATGATTGTAATCACAAAAAATATTTTCAAATAATTTTCAAATTAAAAGCTACCACACAATCGGCGTTCAGCGTCTGTTTCCCTGATAATTTACATTAGCGAATTCTGTTTTTATTTTTAAAAAAATAATTTCCTTTTCTAATGAAGCCGTATCGGCGAATTATGTTACCAAATGAACAAACTGCTAATTTCAACCAATCTGTTTTTAGTTTTCAGACATATTTCTTAATTAAGTTGTCGGATATCATTTTCTAAATTATCTTATTAATATTTAATTAATATAAATAATTTGATAAAATGAAATTAATTAAATGCATTTAATCAATTTAATATTTCATTATGTATACTTGATTGCATCGTAGAGTGCTTACATATTTTGTTTTGAGGCTGCTGGCTCATCTTCTTTTTTTTTTCACAGCTCTTTGATATAATTCTTTTTTCCCCATTACTTATAGTAATATAACCTTTTCTTTCTTGTTTGCTTCTGTACAGTTTATCCTTTCTTTCTGTACTGCTGTCTTTGATGACTTTTTTTTTAGAATGACCTTTACTTACTTTTTTTTTTCTATTTTCTGTTTTCACACGAGTCTCGTTGAGAAGTTAACGCTTCATACTGATGTTTATAATTCTTTTTATTTATTTTCTCTTAAAACCTTGAAAAACGTGTTGCCTCGTTTTCTTTGTCTGACCAATATGAATTAGAGGTGAACGTTCTCTTACAAAAATCCTAGTTAGGATAGTCATGACACAGAATTAACGGCCTTTGGTGACTTGGTAATCACAGGACAAGCACATGGAATCAACGTCACTAAGTAACTGTCAGTTTCTCGCTTATGCAATCATTAGACAAAGACCTGCCAAGAAACTGAAAGTCGATCCTAACTTAGATATATATGGACTTCATCGATATTGAGTACTCTTCATTTATGACTATCGCAAACTTTGTATATATATATATATATATAAACTCAAAACCTACTGCGAGGTCACGAATACCAGACTGTACCAATACAACATAACCCTCTCACTCCAAACACGTTCAATTTCCCGTCGATGCGCATCTCAGTTCAGATCCTGTGTTCCGAAATGTCACTCTTTACACAGCTGTCGGAATAGTGAAGCGTTTACAATTCGTAACTAGCCAGGTGGTTCAGACTCAGTCGTGGACCGTCTGGCTTGATATTTTTTTAAAATTGTTGTGATTGTTATAGGCTAAAGAAAACAGGTGTTTCCTCAACCGATAAACCGTGGTTATCTCCCCTGGTGACGAATGTTCTGAATAGGATAAGTCGCCCCAAATTCCAGAAGAACAATAATACCAGTTGATTGAATATAACCAGTTTAATAACAGAATATTAAGAGAAATACAATCAACTGTCTTATGACATCAACAATTATACAAAACAGAATACAGTGTCTGGACTGTTTATATGTGTGTCAGTCTTAAGTTAACTTTAGCAACCTAAGAAATGTTTCAGTCATTTACTCTTGACTGCGTAGGCATGTGAGTTGATAGATTGGCGCTTAAACGCTTATGAAGAGTTATATCTCGGCCGACTGCTATCAAAATTGCGTGTGTGCTCTGTCTCTCTCGATACGAGTCGATCCGATCTCTTCCCAGTCCAAACACCAATTAACTTTTGACGTTAAAACCCGGTCTTTATATGTACATCTCTTCATAACCCAAATCTATTTCCACGCTGAACATACAAATTAGCTTTTGTTCAAGTCAAATTTAAGAGATATTTCTGTAACATAATGGCCGAGGGATTTCGGTTTATGCCTTTGGGTTTAGTTAGGCTGAGAACCTTTCGGCTCAGTGCATGGGTTACTTAGGTGCAACATTAACACAGGTGTTCACGCGCGCACGCAGAACGGACGTGTCACTCAGAGATGTAACAATAGCCCAGTTGGGAAACGGAGGCTAGCGAGTACGAATGACGTCACATACCGGAAGTGCGCGGAGAATTTTGGGAGATTTTGAAAAAGTCAGTTAGTTGAGATGAGACCAGCATCGGGGGAAGAAAGTTGGTTTTCGCTTGCTCGCGGAGACCTTTGTGGCGGGTGCCACACGTGTTGGGGAGGGGGGCAGATGAAAAAGCCAGAATAGAAAAATTGTACTTCTCTCTCCTTATGTCGAAGAACCTTTAAACTCAAAGGTAATAAAAATGTTTTGTACCTGAACAAAGTCGTTACGTATTTTTCGAATTTCGAGATTCCTATGTTCTGTGTTATATATATATATATATATATGAACATTATATGTCCATTTCGCATATCCGTATCATGGGTATGGTACATTTCCTTTGCACTCACGAACTCAAAGCAGTATTTCTAATATTGTCTGCCCATATTTCGCGGTCACTGCTCGCCCATCTTTCAAATCCAGCAACACAGATAGACCTCTCACTATACGGTGTCTTCCAACAATCAGCTTGTACTCTGACAAATTTCAAAAATCTGATTATTTACAATTACCCAAACTAGACAGCAGTGGAGAAAATTATAACTACGATAGTCTCAATAACAAGCTAACCCGGTTGTATTATCATCTGTTAACTTTGTCATATATATAATAATATTTACCTAACCCCTCCGCTCGGGCAGGATATGACACAAGGTCAATTTCTTAAGCGGAGTTTAACTGCTTTGAATTCAGAGATTTCCTTCTCCTAGACTAGTTGCCCCATCAAGGCTGAAGAACACAGTCTGCCCTACTATTTACCCATAGCTGGAGGGAGAATAATTGGATTCATACCTTTCCCAAGGGTATTAGTGCTATGTGAAATGCAATCAGTCTCGTCCAGGATTTGAACTCGTGTCGCCGTGTCCATTTCCTACGACAATAACCATTACACCACGGGCACCTCCATATATATAATAATAAGTAAAGTCGGCGATCTTAGTCGAGGGTGACCCGAAGGCTCCCTTTTCAATAGCTACTACACCGAGGTGTATGGGAGGGTGCAGCTCCATTCCCTAGATTACTTCACTTTATCCTTGATCCTTACTTTATAATGCTGAGTGTTAAGCAAGGCGGCATCAAGTACCATTTTTTGAGTCTTTGGTACGACTCTACCTGGGATTGAACCCCGGTCAACCGGACGATTGGTAAATACTCTACTCGTCAAGCCAATGGCCCGGTTATATAATAATAAGTAAATATATATTATTTATATATATATTTAATAGCATGGAAGCTTGTCTACGACCACAGGTTTCATACCGTCTTCTAAATGACAATTATGAGGCAGAGAAAGAAAACCAATATATATTTACTTATTATTATAAGCTCTGTCACAGATATTGAGCACTCTCCAAATTATACCGCGTTTGGTCTGCCACAAAACTACGAAGTAAGACTGTGACAACCAATACTGTTATAACATATATATATATATATATATATATATATATATATATATATATATATATATATATATATACCTTTTCCAGTTCAAAATGGGAGTAGTTCAGTTCAAAATGGGAATAGTTCATTTCAATATGGAAATAGTTCAGTTCAAAATAAGAAATTTAAAATAAAAAAGAATTAAATTTATAGATATCTTTGGTGCTACAACAAGGTAAAAAAAATGCTATTCCAAGGTGATGCACCGGAAGGAGGTGACACATTCCAATGGCTGTTATGAGAGGAAATCGCGTAGGCGGAAATTGGCTGATGAAATGGGACGAGCTAAAAAATTCCCATGGTACTTTCATAGACTGATGCACCGGAAGAGAGTGACCTGTGAACTGCATGACAGTTATTTCCGCTTGATGACTATTAAACATTCAATTTCAAAGATCGAGTGGGTGATCGTGTGGGCGTTGAATTATTATATAATGCAGTCAAGACGGAAGTCAAGTGCCAGTTGGAGGCGAGATGTGGTAAGGAAAGCCACACCAGACCGAAGGGGCTTGGGGCCCTGATGAGTTGGGGTCCAGAGAAGACGCTGATAAGATGCAGTAAAGAAAGCCAGCACCCAGCAGAGTGGACCCCAGGACCTCTGATTGAGTATCAGGAGAACGAGAAAGACTCAACCCTAACGGCCATAAGTTTGTGGTCAAAATATTTCAGTTCTGTTCAGTCTCCAGCTCCCTCTCACACGCAAACCTTGAGTAACCCTTTTCGAACCCTTGCAATAAAGTGAGAGATAAATATTGTTAAAGAAGTTTTCCTGCGTGCGTCCTTATCATCAATCTAAATCAATCTAAATTCCCAAGATCACCTGAACTAGAGCCTTACCATCAAATGTAGTTTAGTATAATACACTGAACACTTCTACGGGGAGAGTCTGAGTATTCTAAGCCCCACCGACGGAATAAAGAGAATTTTGGGGTTTTGAATTGTTGGCTTTCAGACAAGGGAATAGAGCTGACGTCTGCTAATTAGATTTTTAATTATTAGGAACTCCTAATGGGTACGTGTGGGAGTTGATATAGACTTTTATAAAATGTAAAGACTCTCCTACTTGCGTTGATTGACAGTGAAAAAGCCACAAAAGCTGGTTGATTCGTTAAAATGATAGACATGGGAACAAAACTGAAAATGCGTGTTTGTCCATTTCTTCTACCATTTCTTTTATCTCATGAGATCAAGTGACAACAAAATACATGAAAAAGATCCAAGATAAGGTTCTAACTACATCATCGTGGATATGGCTATGCCATAGAGTGACGACAATACAACAAAGTTTGGTGGTATCGTGAGATACTGCTGAGGCGTTACGGGCTAGTGGTAATGATACTTCAGCCCCGAAACAATGCCCGAATCCAGAGTCATCATCTGACGAAGGCTTTGTTGGAAGCAATCCTGCTATACAAACATCAGTCATTGTAAAAACCTATGTATCATCATCAAACGTTCCTTAATTCTCTCTTTCTCTCTCCTTCTCTTTCTCTCTCTCTCTCTCTCTCTCTCCATCTATCCTTATCATTCGTCGCTCTTGACAGGTCTTCTAAGCTGCATCCTGTGTCCGTACAGAGTTAATGTGAGTCTTTGCTGGTCGGCCAATACGTAGTAGCTTTCTAACTTTTTCTTCATGCATTTGGTTAGAGTTCATTTGGTGCAACTGTAACACTATGTAGGTGGTCCGCCAAGAAGACGATCCCTTTATCTGTTTTGGCGCGAAACCAAACAAAGGCCTGGGCCCGCGATCTCGATGCGACCGGAAGTAGGAAGGGGACGCCTGAGAGAGTTTGACGAAGGAACTGAGAGAAGGGGTTGGCGAAGGGTGACGCGAGTGGTCAGTCGACACCGGACAGCAGAGAGACCAGTCGGATGAAATAGGGTCCAGCCGCAGTGAGGGAAGACCAGTCAGCACTCCTCGTGGGTTGTAGAATTTTCGCTAGAAATCCACGCTAGCGTTAGTCAACATATGCACATAGGGAATGCAATGTTACATAACACCTCTTCTTGCACTTTGAGTTAACCCGAGCTCATATTGTTCGTTTGTTCGTTTGTTCTTTTCCTCCCACTCCCTTCATCGTATTTCTTGTAGCTATGAAGAAATGTGCGATACCCCTATCGGAACCACTAGATGATCACCGGCCAAGAAGTGAAATGGTTCGAAGAAGTTGATGTGTCGGGGAGCCGAGGGGGTATCGTCACACAACTCTACTGCAGTAGGGGCACAGTTTGAGCTTGGAAGAAATCCTGTTTTATTTTACCAGATATATCAGATTTCCGTCAGGTCAATAACCTGTCAACAGCATTTCAAGCCTTCGCTAAGCGTACGTTGACATCACTTTCAGTAGATAAGATGTTCCTGCCGAAGTACGTGAACTGGTGTACTAATTTTAAAGGCCTGCCACTTAAAGTAAAGATGGTTCATTTTTGTTCGAAACGCATGTACTCTCTTTTATTTGCATCCGCGTAGAGACCAATGCTTCCAGCTGGTTGCTCTAATTTATGTAGCAGGGATATCTACGGGATATCGTAGAATTCTTGCCTTTTTCAATATTAAACTATTTTCTTTTATTAGATCTATCGAAGTTCGTGGTTTAGGCAGAGTATGAACAAACATGATGCTAATGTATCTTCTAGCAAGATTATAGCGACAGTGATGATGAAGTTAGTGTCTCAATCGGGTGAGTAAATCATTGCTTTCATGTTTTTGTAAAGCATCATTATAGCAGTAATAGTTTCGTTAAAGAGACCATATGCAAGTGATATTTGCACTATGTTTCCTCTGCGTATGGAATCAAAAAACTTGCAGAAATCTACGAACAGTAGTGTTGCCTCAAAATTCTTTCCCCGTATTCCTTCAATGATTCGACAGATTGCCTGGAGCTGTGAAGCTGTGGAGCGATTCCTTCGAAAGCCGTTTTGATTCTTCCAGAGAGTTTCCTCGATTCCATTGGCCTAATGAGTCGTGTATTCGTCTATCGTCCGGGAGACCGGGGTTCAATCTCAGGTCAAGTCATATCATCGGGGTGGGAGCTATTGAAAAGGGAACTTTCGGGTCGCCCTCGACTAAGGTCACCAACTTTACTTTTACCTTTATTTCTAACTAAATTGCAGCACAGTCGGGTGGAGTTATAGAATACGCTGACTACATTTCTGCAAAGGGGTTAGACCGTCCCAAAATGAGTGTCATGGATACGACACTAAACCACCTGATTGTGAGGCTCCAGTCCAAGAGCTTTGGTAAATGTAGAGTACCTCTTCATTGCTATTACTTTCATGTCCACTCTGATCCAGATTGGTAGTAACTCTTAGGGTCCCATCTATTGAGTCAAATGGAACTATTTAATCGTTTGTTATATAATTACGGAATGATTTTTTATATAAATCATTTTTCGTTAATTATATTTTATCATTCAGTTTGGTTGGGCTTTGAACTATTCGGCTCTTAGTTCAGGTGCACAGACATTGGGTACAGTTTGCGCTCGCGCCGAGGATATGACAATCAAATTGTCATAATAAACCCCAGATAGGAAATCATATATATTTAGTATATATGTATAAACAGGATTTGACATTAAATAACCTGCAAGGGTTGATATGCCATAAAATCCAACCAAACAAAATCATATATATTTAATATATATGTATAAACAGGATTTGACATTAAATAACCTGCAAAGGTTGATATGCCGTAAGATATAACTAACCAACGAACCGAACTGAATTTAACATCATTTTAGTTTTTTACCGAAAAGTTGGCCTTCTAATTTTCATTTAATCTAATTAAACTTTATATATATATATATATATATATATATATATATATATATATATATATACCTTGAATACACGCGCTTAAACCGGTGCCAATATGTGTCGTCAGTGATGTTTTAATCTTCTGGGTCATTGGGGAGTTTCGGGTCTTTCAACATCATACTCCCCTCACCAGAACGACCCCCTCAGAGATGATCAAATTCTGAGTCACCTACCCTATAGAATTCTGAGTCACCTACCCTATAAAACTCACTCCCCCATATATATATGGGGGAGTGAGTGTGTGCGTATGTCTATATGTCTTTGTGTGCATGTGTGTGAATGAATGGGTTTCACTTCATGTTAATGCCCTAGCGAAAGGCATGAATCCATATATTCTTACCTCAGCTTAGAGTAGAATAATAGTTCAGATTGCCCTCCCTCGCTTCGGTACGTCAATTAGTCGAGGAGAAAGAAAAACTTCGGATTTAAAACTTAAGTAGAATTGTTCGGAAAAATCCGTGTTACATGAGCGAACCATTCTTTTATTATCAGCTCATCCAAAATAAATCACTAGTTCTACACAGACGTCAATCACTATTAAAAAATTACCAATTTAAGTAAGTTGTAAGTCGTAGTCGAGGGTAACCCAAAGGCTCTCTTTTCAATAGCTACTACACCGAGGTGTAGGGGAGGGCGCTACTCCTTTACCTGGATTGCTCCACTTTACCCTTGATACATACCTTATATTGCTGAGTGTTAAGCAAGGAGGTATCGAGTACCATTTTTAAAATCTTTGGTATGACTCGACCGGGGAGTGAACCCAGGTCTCCCAGGCCAGTGGCGAACACTCTACCCACTAGACCAATGAGCCGGTAGCTTAGTCGAACTTGTTTGTTTTAAATTCATTTTTCGTTTCTCAACTGGTTTTGACCTTGGGTCATCTTCAAGGGAAAAGTTCGAGGGAAAATTCTTTCAAGTTTTCATGTGCATTAAGAAAAGTAACGGAAAATAAACTTGTGACGTAGCATATCCACTTTTTGAATAAAAATTATTTGCTGGTATTGAATTATTTTAAACTGACCTTTATATATTTGTTGTCACGACACTTGGCAAAAGAGCTCGCAAAGATATATGTTAAGTATGGCCGCGTTATATTTCAAATTAGCCTTTCTCCTCGGTTGGTTTACTTGTTTATTTAGGTTTTTATGTGCTACCCCCAAATCTGCCCAATCTATATCAAATCAGTATCATTCAGTTTGATGTTAAATCCATTTCGAGTCAGTGTTTGGGGACATTTTATAAATTTATCTTCGTATGATTTTATAGTTATTGTAATATTGTTTAATGTGTTTTTGTAGTAGGAACCTTACCCATCTCACCATAATGGACTCTTCTCACCGTTATTAGTACAGAGATTTCGCTGCCAGAAGGGCAGATCAATATCGGTGTTATCCTAACAGTACGAGACTTCTTACCTTTTCTATGTAACTCTATCTTTCTTGTGTAATAGAATCTGTTATCTAATATCTGTGTTTGTGTTTTCATTAGTGACCCTTTCCAGGGCCACAACAGTTTTTTCCCGATTTTTTTTTTTTTTGTATTAATAAACATCGTAACTGGGTGAGCGGAAATTTTGTTCTACAAGTATTATTTTTTTGTAATCCATTGATTTGATTCTGTGTCTATAGTTATTCTGTGTCTATAGTTATTCTATAACAGCGCTATTCAAAGTGTCGGTATGCAAATCATCAACTGCCCGCAAATTTCCAGTTTCTCATTATCATAATATATATAACATCTATTGTTGAGCAGAAAATGGATAAAAGTTGATCATTAACAAATAATGATATGGTACACATATAGTGCCGCTCCGTGACACACAAGAAAATTATCCGGTTGGTATGGCATTTCAGATAGTTTGAGGAGAAGCATTCGTCTGAATTATATATCATATTCGTGATCAGCCCCTGTATTTTATGCCCGTTGCTCAAATGCTCAAATGTACATGTTGAAATTACGGACCATTGCTTTCCTCTGGCAGCTGTTTGCTGACATGGAAAAAAAACAGTAAAAAAAAAAACAAAAAAACAAAAAAAACAAAAAAAAAACCCAGCAAAAACAAGCCCCCCCCCCAAAAAAATTAAGATCTCTTCACTCACAAAGGAAATTAAACAAGCGACAGCGCATAGAAAACAATGGATCATAAAACCATTTACCCTCCAAATCTTTTGCAACATTTTGTTTGTATGGTTAGTGGGCACGACAGCAGATGGGCTTTTGAGATGTGCATAACACTCCATTTGCTCGTTCTCATCAACAAAAATGTTCAGAGGAACAAATGCCATTTCTTTTCTCTTTTCTCTCTTATATATATATATATAATGGTTAGAATTCAACGCCAAAAGTGTCTCCACGCCACAAAATCTTTGCAGAGCAATATCATAATATATTAACAATTATAAAAACTCACAACTAAGAGTTTCATGTCTTTGATCTTGTAATCCACACGCCGAACATATTCAATATTCACTTTTACACTTTTTTGGGTCTCATGGCTACAACATAGAGGACATAATATGTAAGTAAGAAAGTAAAGTTGTCTCCCTTTAGTCGAGGGCGACCAGAAGGCTCCCTTTTCAATAGCTACTACACCGAGGTGTAGGGGAGGGCGCTACTCCTTTACCTGGATAGCTCCACTTTACTCTCGATACGTACCTTTTAATGCTGAGTGTTAAACAAGGAGGTATCAAGTACCATTTTTAAAGTCTTTGGTATGACACGACCTGGGATTGAACCCAGGTCTCCCGGAACATTGGCGAACACTCTACCCACTAGACCAATGAGTCGGTCTGTAGTGTTGCTCAATCCGGTACCAAATTGGAAAACCCATGTTATATAGCCGCATACATACAATTATACGTATACATACACATATGCAAATACAAATATATGCAGAAACATAGTCAACAATAATGTACGACTTCAATGAACGAACGAAGACATTTCTTTATAAAAATATACCTCTCACTTTATTTATCGAAAGGGTTGCGAAACGGTTGATGTTGGTTGTGTGTGAGAGGTGAGTTGGAGACGGGGACAGACTGCTACATGTTGACCCAAAGTTCTTCTGACCGTAGCAGCACTTCTTTCGCATTCTGGCTGGGCTGCTCAACCGTGGGTCACTGAGGGTCCAAGCCCTCTGTCTGGAGCTGGTTCTCACTTCGCGGGCATCCTGTCTCCAACTGCGACTGGAACTCCAACTCACTAACTCGAACTGACTAACCCAAGCCGTCTGTGGCACCTCGTTATATAATTGTTTGACATCCACCTGCTTCCTGTGGGCGTACGCATCTGCACTGAATTCAACCATGTCCACAGGTCAAGGTGATATTCCGACATCCTCGACCGGATGCACCGGCCTCGCCGTTCTTCTGCTTATTTACACAGGTGCATCTCTTGATTGACGGCTCGGTCGAGGGTTAATATGTTACACACATACTTTCTGTACTGGTTGCATGAATATATATATATATAATATATATATATATATGTATATATATATATATGTGAATAAAATTGACAAATTTCTTTTATGTCAATCATTTTTTTATCGTTCTCAACTAGGATTCTTTTGTTTATTAATATGGGTTTTCAACTTTAAAAAGAAAAATTAGACATCTGAACTTGATATACATAGAACGTTCTCTCTCTCGTTAATTAAACATCAGTCATTTGTTTACACACAGGTAAAAAAATAAAACCGTTCCATTTCAAACAATTCAATTTAGCAGAAGGCATTTGTTTGCACAGAGTCAAACAGTTCTATTTGACTCATAGATACAACTCTATCAGGTGCTACCCATCCGGATAAGAGTGAACCCAGGAACAATGGCAATGAAGGGGTACCCTGCATTCTTTAAACTGTAGCACTACTGGAGCCTCAGTATCAGATTGTTTAATGTCATATGAGGACACTCGTTGGCGAGTGGGTATTACGCCTCTGCAGAGAGACAGTCTGTGTATTCAGCCGATTGGGCTGGTTTATTTATGAAGCTAAAATGCTTAATTATGAAATAAAAGGTGTTATCATGTATTATCGGCAATTAGTTTACTTACTATTACATCAAAGAACACGGGGAACATCTTTTAAGTGTATTAATTCAGTAATTTTTTCCAAGGCTAGTATATATATATATATATATATATATATATATATGTGTGTGTGTGTGTGTGTGTGTATGTGTGTGTGTGTGTGTGTTGGCGACCTTAGTCGTGGGCGATCCGCAGCCTCTCTTTTCAATAGTTACGACACCGAGGTGTAGGAGAGGCAGGTACTCAATGACATTATGAAATCGTCATAGAATTCAAATTAACATCACTAGATTAACGAATATTTATTGATATTTTGTGCTCTGAATTCGCTCGTGAGTTTCACAGAAATTCTATTCTCGTTCAAGTCCAGTGTGACGGTGTCGATTAATTCCTGTTTTATATCAATAGATTAAAGCTTAAAGGAGTGTTGTGAATATAACAAAGGATTACACAAGTGTCTTCATCTTGATCCGCCATTCTCATGAAGTAATAAAAAAACTAAGTCTGGGGGTATTATAAGATACTGCTGTGGCACTCTTGGTTAATGGTGATGAGACACTAACGCCACCAAAACCATACCAGAGCCTCAGTCATCATCTCAGAAGACTTGGGCGCACACCTGTAATGTTGTTTGCAGCTGCATATATATGTATATATATATATATATAAGTACTTCAAGTAGCCGATAACGTATACGTAAAAAGATATACGTAAAAGATTCCTTTACTTACGCCAAATATGACGATGGTAAGATGTCCGACAAACGTAAAGTCACCCGGGTTTCGATCTCAGCTTGATGCATCTCACCGGTCTAACCACACTGAAGAGTTGTCATAAAACGAAAGAGTTTGTCTGTGGAGTACAATATATATATATAGATAGATGGGTAAGACCTCCCTATAAAAAAGGGGTAGCCTGGGTACGACACAAGACTACAATTCTGAAGCTCTGGGGAGTTTGGAGTCATCCTTTCATCCCCATATCTCAAAGATGCAAACTAAAAATAGTGGAATTTGTTTTAGTGTGGTTTGGTTTTATGGCACATCAACCTTTGTAGGTTATTTAATGCCAAATCCATTTTATACATATAAACAGTTCTATTTCAAACAATTCAGTTTAGCATAATTACGCAGTTTAAAGCTTAAAAACAGTTCTATTTCTAACTATTCAGTTAAGTCAACAATGTTAATTGGTTCCAAGTATTGTTATGTATCACGAACAATTCAATTAAACATCAGTCATTTATTTACACACATTTAAATGTAAAAACAGTTCAGTATAGCATGAGGACGCAGTTTAAATGTCAAAATAGTTCTATTTCAAACAATTCAGTTTAGCTTAAGCACATAGTTTAGTTCTATTCGACCCATAGATAGGATCCTATCAGGTGTAACCACTCCGAGCCAGAGCGGGCCTGAAAGCGATGGCAATAAAGGGATACTCCGAATTCCCCAAAGCTCCTGCATTACTCGAGCCTCACCATCAGATTGTTTAGTGTCATACCAGGACACTCATTGCGGGAGTCTTTTCCCTCTGTATTCTATGGCTTCAACTGACTGGGCCAGACACATAGTGTGAGTACCTGTTTGGATCTCATCTATGGATCAAATAAATGTTGGGTTGGTCGGATTTCATGGCATATTAACCATTTAAGTTATTTAATGTCAAATCCTGTTTATACATATATATTAGATATATAACATTAGTAAACATTTTGTTGATAACACTATTCATTCAGTTGCACACAGTTAAAGTTCCAAGTATTGCTATATAATCCCAATAATTCAATTTAGGTATACAGTTAGAGTTTCAAGTATTGCTATTAAACACTAATAATTCTCTTCAATATTATTCATTCGTTTGTACACAGTCAAAAATGATTTCAAGTATTGCTATATATCACTAATAATTCAATTAAACAGTCATATTTATTTACACTAAGTTAAATGGTTAAATAGTTATATTTCTAACAATTCAATTTAATTCAAGTCATTTGTTTACACACAGTTTAAATGTCAAACGATTCTAATTAACCAACAGAGAGACCTTTACAAGGTGCCATTATGGAAAAGTCCCTGGGCAAGCTGTGTTGCCGTTTACTATCTGACACCATTCTGTTTTTTTTTTTTTTGTTTTTTGTTTTTTTTTGTTTTGTTGGTATAACATTTTTGATAAGAAGACCGTAAAAGAATTCTATGAAAGAAGATAGCAACAGATAGGAGATGAAGACATGTTTTTATATTTTTCCTTTATTTCTGGGTTCAACAACCATTCAGTGGGTGAGGAAATTCTCCCTGAATACAATTGAAATGGTTGAACCCCCCAGTCAAGGTGTCTAAAAATGCATTAGTCGTTTCTTGGGTATATATGTGTCCTTATTCTGTATTTAATGCTTTAACAACGTGTTAGTCGCTTTTGGGAGTTTGTCCGAGTCCAGTGTTTTAGTTCGTAGTTCGATAGGTCCATTTTGATACTTTTTATATTTTGGCATACAGTTAACCGAGACGGCTGCTACTTGTGAAAGGTGGGCCAACGTGGCGCTTTAGAGCGGCCGCGTGGTCTTCCGCTAGCAGCAAGGGAGATATAGATGTTGTCACTCCGCCGGTCACTGCTGAAAAAGAAACAGATTCCTTCTTTTGTCGGGGCGGTCCCTTTTCTTTGTGCATGCGTCGCCCCTCTTCCAGTCAGAGGTATCTGGGAGTTTTTGCATACCTTAATAATTATTTTAATTCAACTTAATTATTCATTTATTTATTTATTCCCTACACCACCACTCCAGGTCAGAATGGAACTGGGAGCAATAGAACTGAAAGAATATTCCACATTTCCCAAAGCTTCAGCATTACTGGAGCCTCACCATCAGATTGTTTAGTGTCATATCCTGGACACTCGTTGGGGGAGTCTTTCCCCTCTTCAGAGACGCAGTTGATGTATTCTACAGCCTCAGCTAACTAGGCTATCAAAGAGATCTGTTAAAAGTTATTTTCCTTAGATTGGAATACTTGAAACCATATAACTCTGCGGAATACCAATTTGCTTGCTTTATTATTTCTTTTTGTTATCTATCTTTTTTTTAAATTTATTGTTTATTAATAAGTTATTTAGCATGATATTTGTCTTATTTAGTGTTTGTTAGTTAAAAAAAAAAACGCTGACCTGAATAGCGAATGCATCAACATTTGTTTTTCCTGGAATATTACCACAAAGTTCAAGCTGGCAAACAGATATGTTAACGAATGGGAAGTATTTTCTAAGAATTTTTTTCGAAAGCCTATCTAAACTGAAAGTGATTTTTATTTTAACAAATTAACTCCATAACGTAAAGTGATGTATTTTAAAAAGAAAAAGGAATTAAGTTATATGTCCTCTTCGACCAAATGTCAGAGAGTCATATATTACTTCGTCCGTTCGGTTGAATGTCTGTCGATAAAATATCCGTCCGACCAAATGTCTGTCTGTAACATGACCACCTGGCTGCATGCACAACTCGTCAGTATGATTATTAAACAGTTCAATAGCGCAGGGGGATTAAAACGGCTGATCACTTTATTTAGCGGTTAGCACTAAAATTCGTGTCTAACAAAAATAGAAATGATTCTCTTCCCCCTGAACTACACTTACAGCCCATAGGCACACACACGCATACAGAAATGCTCATAGTACATAACATATATAAACACCGACTCATTTGTCCTATATATATATATATATATTCATATGTATATATATATATATTCATATGTCTACAAATATATATATATATATATATATATATACAGTAGCGTCCAAAACTAAGGGACAAAATTTTAAAACCTATTATTTGTTAGAAATAACAACTGTGAAAAGCTGAAATTTTGACAACTGGTAGTCGTTATCATCCATAATAACATATCAAAATTTGAATCATTTGCAATGGATAGAAAAAGAATTATAACAATTATTTATTTATTTTCAAATTTGGAACGTCCAAAGTAAGGAACAAAATTGAGAAAAACAATTATAAATAGGGCAATTCGAAGGAAACTCAAACCTAGTTTCAATTGCCATTATAAATTTATTTCGCCAAAGAATATCATTCTACTTTCTGCTTCCTCAGATGACTATATATGTTTGACTTGAGATTGCAAAACAGCAAATGTGGATTACAGTCTATACGTGTATAAAAAAATGAGAAAACCTCTATAAATTCTAAATTCTCAGGAGCGGACAAAAGGGGTAAAAAAAAATAATGTGTTTGAAACATTAAGAAACCAGAACAAGGTGGTCCTGGAAATCGACTCATCGCAACTTGAACATATGTCAGATCTTCCATAGCAGGTGGAATTTTCTGAATAACTTAAGCTTGTAAACTAAATGATTACCTTATATATATATATATATATATGTGTGTGTGTGTGTGTGTGTGTGTGTGTGTGTGCGTGCGTGTGTGTGTGTTTGTGTGCGTGTGTGTGTTTATATATATATATATATATATATATATATATAAATTGTGCTTGATACCTTCTTGCTTAACATTCTGTATTATAAGGTACAGATCAAGGGTATGTAGAACAATACAGGGAACGGAGTAACACCATCCCGTATATTTTGTTGTTGTAGCTACTGAAAGGAAGCCTTTAGGTCGCTCTCGACTTCCGTCGGCAAACTTACTATATATATATATATATATATATATATATATATATATATATTTGTATATAGGGAAAATCAACTTATTTCCGCATTTAAAAAATTGTCAATTTTTGTACAAAAATGGACGAAAGGAATTTTGATTTTTGTATCTATTTTTTACATTTATTGACCAATCGGCGCCTTTGTTTGAAATGCCACCATTTTTAAAAAATTTCTTTGAGATGGCTGACGATAATATGTGGATTGCTTTGCAAATTTTGAAGGATCAAAACTCAACATAATTCAAGAAATTTTGTCCCTCCGACATTGTTAAAAATACATTTTAACCAGTTAGAATTATAGATAAATCAATACACTTTTTATCTGATTTGGAGACAATCTGAATCTTATTAATAGATAAACCTTCAATAGACATAGATTAATTTTCTATTCTACTCAAAACTTTCGTCTTTATTTTTCTTGGTCTAAATTTCTGCGATGAAGCTTGATAATTATCATTATTTAGAATATTCGAACTGTTGACCTCATCTTTGTTATTATACTCACAGCGATTCAGCCTGCAAGTGTTTCGGTGGCCCACACGGAACCTTGAACTGAACCTTTTATTTAATCGACGTGGGTAGACTTTTCCAATTCTGTTATACATAACCAGATACAAGTGTTAAGTTATAGTAAGTATTCCTTGTTATTCTTACCTGTAGTTGGGATTGAACCTGCAACCTCCAGATGATTTCACACAGAAGTACTTTCCAACCAAACTTCTTATCCACTACGTCATGTCTCTTTGCCGTTTGGCTGGAAAGTGCTTCTGAGTGAAATCATTTGGCGGTTGCAGATTCAATGGCATAAATATATTTTTCTCTACATACTCACACAAAGATCTTATATATTATCTAGATTTAAAACAATACAAGCTACCATTAATTTTCTTCTTATATATACTCTCTAATTATTATTAGGCCCAGTTGGCTGGGGTTATAGAATAAACCGAGTACATCTCTTAGAGGCGTTAGACCCTCCAACTCGACGATATGACACTAAACAATCTGATGGTGAAACTCCAATAATCCTGGAGCTCAGATGAATGTGGGGTACTTCTTCATTGCCATTATTCCCTGGTCCGCTCTGAACCAGGGTGGTAGTACCTGTTAGGGTTCTCTCTATGGGTCAAATAAAACTGACCATTTAAATTGTGTGCAAACAAAGGACTTATGTAAAATCGAATTTTTAAAAATAGAACTGTTTCACCATCTCACTGTGTGCAAACAAATGACTTATATAAAATCGAATTGTTAAAAATAGAACTGTTTGATCATATAACTGTGTGCAAACAAATGACTGATGTTTAATTGATTTGTTTGTGATACATAGCAATAGATGGAACCATTTAACTGTGTGCAAATAAAACTATTTATGTAGAATACTCGAAACCGTTTACCTGTATGCAGAATAGAATTATTGGTATTATATAGCAATACTTGGAAACATATGACTGTGTGCAAATGGATGAAAAGTTTTGAATGGAATAATTAGCAATACTTGAAACCAATTCACAGTGTGCGAACAAATTATTAATAGAAATAGAAATATTATTATTAGATCGCAATAATTGAAACCATTTAACTGTGTATAAACAATAGCGATGCTTGTGTGCAAGCAAATTTATTCTAACTCATTTAAAAATAAAATTACCAGCAAACTATTCACTTGCAAATGATATATGCGTTACATATCCACGTCCATATAGGTCCAAAAATACGACCAAGATATGAATACGTGAAATGTACATATGTTCATAGAATATTCGTAATGTTCATAAACATATAGGAATCCGAAAAACACGAAACACTTACGACTTTCTTGGTTCAGGTACGAAACTTTTTATTACCTTTTTGAGTTTAAGGTTTTTCGACACGAGGAGAGAGACACACGATTTCTTTCTATGCTGACTTTTCCATCTGATCCCCACCACGTGCGGCACCCGCTGCAAACTACTGGTCTGGCTTCGGCGAGACCAAAAATCGACTACCCTTCTCTTGACTAGAATCTCAGCTAACTGTTTTTTTTTTTTTTCAAATTCCAAAATCCTCAGCGCTTCCGGGCATGACGTCATTCACGTCCCCTGTCGTATTTTCTATCTGGGGTTTTTATTGTGACATCTCTGATTGTCACATCCGCCCCGCGCGAGCGGACCAGGGAATAAAGGCAATGAAGAAGTACTCCACATTCATCTGAGCTCCAGGATTATTGGAGTTTCACCATCAGATTGAAACCATTCAACAGTCTGCAAATAATAATCATCATCATCATGTCGTACTGCTAGCATGGATATCCCTGACCCTCTCTCGCCACTTCTCCCTATCGTTCATCGCCTCAGGTAGGTCTTCAGGGCTACATCCCGTATCCTCACATAGCAGCTGAATGTATGTTCGAGCTGGTCGTCCTGCTTTTGCCCGGTCATATGTGGGGGTCCATAGGAAAATGACCTTATTAGAAACCATTCGATTATGTGCAAATAATAAATAGCAATACATGACACCATTTAATTGTGTGCAAACAAATGAGCTTAGGTTCGTTTAAAAGGGATGTTACCTCCAAACTATTCATAAAAAATCTTACGTATAAACAGGATTGGGCATAAAATAACCATCACGGGTTGATATGCCATTAAACCAAATAACTTTACCTAACTTTAAATATCTACTTCTAATAATCGTGCAATACAGAGTCTGACAGAATGATATCTCGGTTTTGGAACGTGAATAAAAACAGCGACATAATTCTTTTTCCAAATTTAATCTAATTGTATTCGGCGACACCAAGCTGCCATAT
The DNA here is from genome assembly GCA_963585895.1 of Sepioteuthis lessoniana. Taxonomy (NCBI): domain Eukaryota; kingdom Metazoa; phylum Mollusca; class Cephalopoda; order Myopsida; family Loliginidae; genus Sepioteuthis; species Sepioteuthis lessoniana. The sequence goes on from OY757923.1 coordinate 12,035,434, forward strand.
GATACCAGTATAGGGCATCCATTATAATCTTATAATTGTAACATTTATAATTCAGGGAGGAGATTACAATGACGCCAGTTAGAATTGCGAAATTTGATGATTTGACGGAGAAATTAGTGTTTAAAATATGGCTTACTTATTGCTATTTATTGTAAATATTGACTAAAGTTTACATTTTGGGATTATTGTCGTTTCTTGTATAATTCAAGGCATAGATTACAATTATATATATATATATATATATGTGTGTGTGTGTGTGTGTGTGTGTGTGTGTGTGTGTGTGTGTGATAGTCAGGCAGAAGGTTATCTCGGGTTCGGAATGTAAAAAAATGAGCAACATAGATTCTGTTCAAGATTTAATTTTACTGAACATAATTTTATCTTTTGTTTTGTTATTTTCATCTTTATTTTAAAGATTATATCGTCAAAATGCTTGTCTTTATCCTGAAGTTTTGTCGTGCTTGACAAATCCCTACCTCTCGTATTGCTGCAATTTCATAGCGAATAAAGACTTTCAGTTCGTCAGTCATCTGCGGCCTACGTTCTTGAGCCTTCAGATATCACCAGTGGATGTAATCCTACCAAAATAAATCTGGTGAGCAAGCAGTCCACTGGATGCCAACATGCAGTAAGATGATGCGCCCTGAAAAAATGACAAAGTGACAGAGTCGAAGCTGTGAGCTGGTGAGACGTATTTCTTTGAGCAGCAGCAGCAGCAGCAGCCATACCATTTCAGTTGACAAGATGATGATGATGATGATGATATTTGGTGTCATTCCAAGGGATTTGAACTTCTGCAAATCTATTCTTCTTAGAGTACCTCAATGTCTCTTTCCTGATCTGTTGGATTTTGGCTCAGTCTCTTTACTGTACAACTGAACTCCTCTAATCTCTCACCATTAAATCATCGGGCCTCCTTCTCTCGGTCTCATCACTGGATATATGTATACTAAGTTATCTTCTTACATTCAACTAGAAAATACAATAACAAATAAAAAAATCGAAGTTAGTTTTGAAGTAAACAAATGCCAGATTATTGAATAAAACAATACTGCGAGGGGTGCTGAAAAAAAAATCAGAACACCCTTGAGTTGGTATGTACAAAAATGCGCACCAATTTAGGCGCCAAAAAAACGCCGATGTTAAAACGTTCACAAAAAAAAAGAAACAGTTAATGAACCGATTCTTAAAACATTCTCTGAAATATATATATATATATATATAATTAAGAAAAAAACAACAAACCGGTCACATTAGGATCATAAATTTATTTCCATCCTGTTATGCGTTTTTGAAAAATCCAAAAACACGAAAAAAAATTTAACAGGACTTCTTCAGATTTTATGGATAAAATAAATCAGAATCGACACAGGACAGAAGGGTGGGAGGGGATAGAAGAGGGGTGAAGAGTTATCTCCTCATTTAGCCCACTTCCGGTTTTTTTATTGTCGGTTAGAATTATAGTAAATTAATTTAAACAATTTTTTTTTTAATTCTAATTATTTTTCAACCTAAAAACTACAGATTTAATATTAAATTAGAAAAATAACTTTATTCAATAATTTTACGTAATGATACAGTAAAATTTATATTAAATTAATTTCAGGATTTAATTAAATTTAACATTTTTTTTAAATCAAATTTATTTAGAACCTATTTATCAGTTACACTTTTAATGATTAGTAGGTATATATGATATGTTTTTTCGCATTTTCTATCTAACATTTTATTTTATTTATTCCTGTACATTAATTCTCAGTTTAATCCTATGTTGTTTTTTTTTTAAATATTATTTATGTTAATTTTCTATAGTTTAAATTTAGCCCTATGTCTACACCTATCAATTAATTCACATCTCTTATTTTATAATTTTTCCGGCTCTGGATAAAGCAAAATGTGCATCTTTTCTTCTAAACACAGGTTACATCTACTATCGAAACATTTTGGAATATTTGATCTTTTTAATATATATATATATATATATATATATATATATATATATATATATCACTCAGCATTATAAGGTACGGATCAAGGGTAAAGTGGGTCAATCCTAGGAAAGGAGTAGCGCCCTCCCCTACACCTTGGTGTAGTTGCTATGAAAAACGAAGCCTTCGGGTCACCCTCGACTACGGTCGCCAACTTTTCTTTTACTTACTATATATATATATATATATATAAAAGAAATTTCACTAAAATTTTGGAGTTAATATTTTGGAGTTTTCTTTTTTTCTTTTTTCAAGTCACCCACCCACAACCACCGCTTAGTTAATTTAGATATTTCTATTTCAGTATATTTATAAGTATGGTTTTCATATTTCTTATAGGATAATTCATTGGATAAAAACGTTTTGTTTAGATTTTTTTTAAAATAATGTTTGTAAACGAAAGCCTTACTTTTGAGATATCATTAAAGAGGAAATAAAATTAAATATTGTTTTTCTCAAAGCAATTTTTGGAGGCCGTCCTCATGATGTAGGAGCTAATGTGATAGACTGCGACATCGTAGTAAGTGGGTTCGAATTCCAGTCGGGCAATAACATTCACTTTCGGACTTATACCCTTGGGAAAGATATAAAACCCTTTATCCCTTCAGCTATGAGTTAAATAGTACCACTACTCTCCTACAAGGATGGATTTAGCATTGAATAACCCGCTAAGTTTAATCGGCCACTTGACAAAGAAACCAAATTAAATCAAAGCAATTTTTGACTAATTTGTTGTTTTTTGTTTTTTTTTGTGGTGGTGGTGGTGGGGTAATCTTCATTAGAAATACACACAGTAAAATTTGCCCAGTCGGCTGGGGCTGTAGAATATGTGGAGTTTGAAAGTTTTTCGCGTCGAGGTCACCAATGTGGGGTTTAAAGGTATTTAGGAAGGTCAGTGGCTAAGGGCAAGACTGTGTTGCCGTAAGATATCTGACTCCATATTTTGGTTATATTATTTTACCCCACGTTGACTGGCTGGCGCAATGCCTTGCCCAAAGAAAGTCCAAAAGAAATATACAAAAGGAAAAGATAAAAAACAGATAAGAGACGAAAACACTTCTTTCATACTTTCCTTTATTTACTTGGTGAATGGACTAACCAACGCTACGTCCCAAGACACAGCGTGGTGCCCAAAACACCAGATAGTAAAATCGGTGTTGTCGGTTCGACGTCACTACCAGAAAAAGAGGTCGGTTCACAGAAAACCTGAGTATTTATCTCTCTTCACCGGCTCCAAATTCGCCACTCCAAAATCCTTCTAATTTTGGCGCGACCGCTTCCCATTGGCTACTTTACATTTTATTATTTTTCTTTTTTCTGATTTTAACCGGATGGATGCGTGGAGCCTTATGCGTGGCGACGCGTTTATACATTTTGTATCTGGCAGCCGACGAGTCAATATCCGGTTGGGAGTTTTTACTGTTAATTCCTAAATCCCCACAAATACACCGACTGCACCTCTGTAGAGCAGTAAGACCCCCTCACAACGAGTGTCCTGGATATGACACTAAACAATCTGATAGTGAGGTTCCAGTAATGCTGGAGCTTTGGGGAATGCGGAGTACCCCTTTAATGCCATCGCTCCCAGTTCCACTCTGGCCTGGAGTAGTAGCACCTGATAAGGGCCCTATCTACGGGTTAAATAGAACTATAGCTTGAAATAGAAACGTTTTTGACAATTAAACTATGTACTCATGCTAAACTGAATTGTTTGAAATAGAACTGATTGTTTCCATAAAAATGGATTTGGCATTAAATAACCAAGAAAGGTTGATATGCCATAAAACCCAACCAACCAACCAACCATCTAACCATACAGTAAAAGAAAAAGACAAGGAAACATGTTTACATTAATTTTTTAGAGGAGCTTTCTAAGTTGACAATTCTTTTAAAAATGTTTCCTTGTATTTAAGAGACTGAGATTTTATAATTCGAATGTGACAACGTCGAATATATGAATATGACAGAAATGGTTTATAAATTTCTATTCTTTCGGTGAATGGGCATGTCCGTTAGGTAGCTTCGTGGTCACATGACAATACTTCCACCACCCACCAAAAAAACATTCTTACTCTCTTCTGCCTTTATTCTTTGTAAACACATTGTCTCGTCTCCTTGCAATGGTCATTGTGCTCCTCATCACGGAGAGTTTTTCGTTTTTCTACCTCTTTTATATATCACTTGAACACAGAACAATACGAGCAGATCTTTATATGTTGGGATATGTCCGTGCATTCTTTTCAATAGTTTTTGTATGCATATTATTTGGCTTGGTTGGGTTTTATCGCATATCAACCATTGTAGGTTATTGGTAAATCCTCTTTATAGCTGTTATATACAGGGTGAAACGATAAAATTGTCGTCCTAAAGAAAACAACACTACAGCTTTATTTTAAAACTCTTATTGAAAAAATCAATTCAGGTAACTTGCTAATGTAGTAGAGCTGACATCAATTCAATGTAGCCGCCTTCAGCCTCAATCACCGCCTCGATACAGATCCGGAACTGGGAGCATGCCTTTTCCACAAGTGTTGGCGGGAGCTCGGCGGATGGCAGTGATCAGGCTGGCTTTGGTGTTGTGGGAGGTCATGTTGGTGATATTCTCGACATATGACATAACGAAGTAGTCCAACGGGTTCAGGTCGGGGGAAGGGGGCCAGTGAGAGAAGGGTACAAAGTCGTAGCAGTCCTTCTGAAGCCAAGCCTGGGTCTCTTTGGACTTGTGGGCCGGCGCCGAGTCCTGCTGCCACACCCAGGGTCTGCCACCGGCCACCTGATTGCACCAGGGGATCACCACACTCTTCAGCACATCCAGGTACACTTTGGTGTTGACTTTCAAGCCGACTTCGAAGATGTGAGGTGGAATGAGGTGGCCCTCACTTGAAACCACACCAAAGACCATAACCGTGGCCGGAAACTTTGTTTTCATCACCCTGGGCACGTTGAACCGTCCGGATTTGCATTTTGAGTGTGCTGGCAATGGTCCTGTTGTCATAACTCGGATCGGTAGAGAGCATGAGTTGTACAGCGGCGCCTGTATCTCTTCTGACAAACCACTTTTTATTTACTTAAAAATAAACGAAATTAAATCCATTCCTCCCGTCCGTTGTTTCTTCCAACCGCACGCTTGTTTATAACATACATATCTATTAAGTATATGATTTGTAAACACATTTTGTTGATAACATTTTTATAAAAGCCTGAGCTCTTTTTTTTTGCACACAATTAAATGGTTTCTAGCATTTCTATCTAACATGAATAATTTTATTCACTATGTATCATTTGCTTTCCCACAGTGAAGTGGTTACAAGTATTGCTATTTAACACTAATAATTCTACTCGACATTACTCATTTATTTGCACACTGGTAAATGGTTTAAAATATTGCAATGTTAAACTAACAATTTAATTAAAGATAAGTCATTTGTTTACACACAGTTAAATGATCCAACAATTCTATTCCTAACAACTCAATTTATTAGTCATTTGTTTGTACTAAGTTTAAATGTCAAACAGTTCTATTTGACCCATAGATAGAACCCTTTCGTGTGCTACCACTCTGGGTCAGAGTGGACCTGAGAGTAATGGCAATGAAGTGGTAACCCATATTCCCCAAAGCTTCAGAACTGGAGCCTCACCACCAGATTGTTTTTTGTTATATCAGGACACTCATTTTTTGTGGGGGGGAGTTCTTACCCCTTTGCAGAGAAGCAGTCGCTGTATTCTACAGCCACAGTCGACTCGGCTGCATGTATATTGTGTATATATCAATTATTTTTCTCTATGTGTAAATGAGCTTATCTTGTCTTTCCTTCCGTCAATTTAGTGTTAGTGTATCATTGGATATACTAATACTAATATTGGTCCTAGGTGAGTGGGGACTCGACTAGATTACCTCCCTACCACCAAGTATTCCAGCAGACGTAAATTTTCGTTGGTATTACAACTCCTTTCTGAAGTAATAACAATTTTTAATCGGCACATTGATAATACGTGTTCATCGTCTCCAGAAAATAATTGTCTGTGAAGATTTCTTTATATTCAATTTTTTGTATCTTTTCGACAAGAAATACTTCCGGTTTTAAAATTTCACTCCTAATATATGCCATTTAGGAGGAATAATCCTCAGACATAAAACTCAAAATAAAATAAATATAATTTCTTTTGCTGTCGCCTTAATTCTGAAAGTTAAGACGGTATAATTTGCATTTGCCAATGAAATGCTGAGTAATATATAAAAAGGAATTTTAAAAACACAGAAACTGACCAATAAAAATCCCAAGTTAGGTTATTACAGTTGGAAGTAGATGTTTCTTCCTTTAGAGAAAATTTGCGATTGTTTCTTTCAGAAAAAAAAAAAAAATTAAAAACTAAAAAAAAAAAAAAAAAAAAAAAAAAATCCGAAAGAAAAAAGGAAAAATCAATAACATTTCTACATTTGTAATTTATTTTTTAATATTGCTGTCGAAGTTTTTAAAACTAATTTAACGTGTAAAAATGTCGTTCTTGAGTTTATTTTGTTTTTTGTTTTATTATTATTATTATTATTATTATTATTATTATTATTATGATGAATAAACAGTTTAAAAAGAAAAAGAAAAAAAAACCCACTTTCATCCATTTTCACAAACACTCGCTGGTTAATTGTTTCATAAATATCTTTTACTTGATATAACAATTTAGAAATTTGCCAGGAAAGATTATACTGTCAAGGGAAGTAGAGTTATCTCCCTTGCAAATTTATTGACACGGTTATTATGATGAAAAATAAGTATCTATTATTATTATTATTATTATAGTTTTTTCACATCAGCAAACGCTGATGGTCTTCAACTGGAGTTTGAGTGACAGCAAGTCTCCTCAAGTTTCCAGGACTCTTCTCAGTATTCTGGCCGTTCTCTATAATGCTGTAGTTTGGATGGTCTCCACTCGTCCGCCAACTTCCAAGTCCTCCAGTCCCTTTCATAATCCTTTACCAAAAGCACCAATTACAATTGATATAATTGTCACCATGTTCCATAGTTTTTTTTAATTCCCTAGCAAGGTCGAGGTACTTATCCTTCTTTTCAGATTCTTTCAGTTTTATTCTATGGTCAGCCGGGACAGCAAAGTCGACAATTTTGAAAATTCCCTCTTTTTTGTTTATTATTAGGTCTGGTCTCCTGGCTGAGATTTGGTTATCTGTCTGTATTTTTTTTTTTTTTTTTTGTGTGTGTGTGTAAGATGTCACTTATTAGTCGCTTAAAACGTCCATATAGTAGTTTTTCTTCCCATTTTTATTTTCTGGTTATTGTCGTTCTGCTGAACCTCGTGTTGTCAGTATTGTTTCTGGTGGCAGTAATCAGTCTTACGCTGCGCTTTTCTCTGTAGTCTCCGAGTCGTTGTATTGATGCGTCAACCCTGTCTTCAATGCTGGTAAGTCCTCTTCATCCTTCTTTTCTAGACACATATAGTCTGGGATGTAATGCCTCATGCACGATCATTTGTTTTCTTTTTCTCTGGTCCATTTGTTTAAGCTCTTCCCTAGTTCACTTCAAGAATGGTCCCGAATATCTTATGAAGTAAACAGCCCAAGTATTTATCCCTTTGACAATATTTCTGCTTTAGAGTTTTGTCTCGAGTAGTTTTCTGGTTCTTCTGAGATACTCTTTTTTAATTTTCTTTCCCCCATTTCTACTAGTTTGGTGGTGTCATCTTTCAATATTCCCAAGTATTTGCAGGATTCCTTTTCTCCGAGCGTTCTAATTTTTTCTTGTTTTGATAGTTCCATTCTATCCGTCAGGTATTGTCTCCTGCTTTTCATTATTAGCATGACACATTTTTCTCTGTCAAATTCCATCCCTACCTCCTGACTGTATATTCTGACTGCGTGTGTTATGTTTTGACCTTTTGACCCGGCCAAAAATGCCATTCAAGGTGATGCACCAGATGAAAGGGACACATTCTAGTGGCAGTTATGAGAGGAAATCGCGTGGGCGGAAATTGGCTGATGAAATGGGACAAGGTGAAAAAAAGGCCCATTATACTCTCATAGGCTGACGTACCGGAAGAGAGTGACCTCTGAACTGGATGACAGTTATTTCCGCTCGATGACGATCACACAGGCCATTCCAAAGAAAGCGGAAGTGACACATCCCGGTCCCCAGATATCGGAAGTAGTCGTGGAGGCGTGTCCATATCAGCGCATGGGAGTTTGAAGGTAATATAAGGCCGACGAATTGAGGACAGTGGAGCACAGACAGGCGAGTAGAGTTGAGGAGGTAGACGAGCTGTAGTAAGGAAAGCCAGTGCTCGGTTGAGCAACCATGGAGAACGAGAAAGACACAACGCTGACGGCCATAACTTCGGGGTCAAAATATTTCAGTAATGTTCGGTCTCCAGCTACCTCTCACACGCAAATTTTGAGTAACCCTTTTCGAAACCTTACAAATAAAGTGAGAGGTAAAATATTTTATAAAGAAGTCTTCCTTGCGTGCGTCGTTTATTACTGCGACTTTATCATTGTGCGTCGGTTTAATTATTTATTGTGTCGTTATGATGCTGCATGAACATGTATATGTGTATATAAGCATATTTATTATGTGAGTATATAACATGTGCGATTTGGTGCCTGTGCCAGTAGAGTTTTTCAAGGACTCAGAATGAACCTGGTTACCGTAAACGAAAGTTTTAAGCATCACAACATGACATCAACGAAAAGGACAAAGAAAAATGCTGGAATAGAAAGAAATAAAAAGAAAAAAAACAAGAACAAACGAGCAACAAACAGATGAACAGACTGACGCGAAAAGAAAGAAAGAAATAAAAAAAAGAAAAGAGGAAGGCAACGTGCTGGAAGAAAAGAAGAAGAAAAAAAAGAAAAAAAAAGAAAACAAGAAACAAGAATAGACCAGCTACAAAAACAGAAAAGTGAAAAAGAGAATAAAAAAAACAAAGAAAATTAGTAAGTACATCCCTCATTCATATAATTCTATCTCTCTGTCGATTAATTTGATTATAATAGTGAAAGATTAGTTGTAATGACAAGGGCCTTTCTAGAAGCATAAAACTGGCAATAGTGTTGTTTTTTTTTAAATGTGTGATCCCTAGATAAAAATCGAGATTACTGCTATGTGTAAGATTGTATCGAAGTGAGGGAGGAAAAAGGAAGGAAAAAAAGAGGACTGGGGCAGTTGCTGTCCGTTTTTTTATAGACAGCAGTAATAAACAATATTGTCATAAATGAAAGTTACAATAGACGGGGTCTTTGTGAGTAAAAACTGATAGTAAATATGATAAATTTTATGAATGGAATTTTTTTTTAATTGTAAATAGGTCTTAGTGAGTAAAAATTGGTAGTAACTTGTCAGTGGTCCGGACAAGTGATGATTGAAAATTAGAATTTCAGTCCAAGATCTTTTCGAAACCTTACAAATAAAGTGAGAGGTAAAATATTTTATAAAGAAGTCTTCCTGCGTCTTCCTTGCGTGCGTCGTTTATTACTGCGACTTTATCATTGTGCGTCTGTTTGATTATTTATTGTGTCGTTATGATGCTGCATGAACATGTATATGTGTCTATAAGCATATTTATTATGTGAGTATATAACATGTGTATCAGTTTCCAATTCTTTTTCATTTTTTGCAGTTTGATGTCGACCGTGTCGATTAGGTGATTGGTCTTTTCCCGCAATTTAATAAGTTTGTATTCAGCTGTGCATTTTATGAGTGTGTCGTTGAGGGGCATCATCGCTATTACAAATAGTAATGGTGATCGTACATCTCCTTAAAATATACCTCTTCAGATCTTGCTTCAGCCAAGCTTTTTCCTCCTGCCGTCAATTCCACTATTATTATCCTTATTATTTTGAGAGTTTTCCCAACCGGCGTTAGCTAATGGTTTCCACTGAAGTCTGGGTGACATCAAGTTTCCTCAAGTCTCCAGGACTTTTCACAGTATTCTGGCCGATTTCAATAATGCTGTAGTTTGGATGGTCTCCATTGGTCTTCTCATTTTCAGGTCCTCCAGGCTCTGAACCAATCCTATAGTGACTCTACCAAGAGCATCAATTGGTATCACCGTCACGTTCATGTTCCACAGCTTTATTATTATTATTATTATTATTATGACCGGTTCATTGGCCTCGTGGGTAGAGTGTTCGCCAATGGTCCGGGGAACTTGGGTTCTATCCCAGGCCGCGTTATACCAGAGACTTTAAAAATGGTACTTGATACCCCCTAGCTTAACACTCAGCAATATAAGGTACGTATCAAGGGTAAAGTGGAGCAATCCAGGGAAAGGAGTAGCGCCCTCCCCTACACCTCGGTGTAGTGGCTATTCCAAAGGGAGCCTTCTGGTCGCCCTCGACTACGGTCACCAACTTGACTTGATTATTATTATTATTATTATTATTATTATTATTATTATTATCAGAATTTTTTCTCACCAGCGTTAGCTAATGGTTCTTCACAGGAGTTTGCGTGACAGCAAGTCTCCTCAAGTCTCCAGGACTCTTCTCAGTATTCGGGTTGATCTTAATAATGCAGTGATTTAGATGGTCTCAACTTGTCCCCTAATTTCCAAATGTTCTAGTCCCTTGACCAAGCCTTTGAGGATTGTTTTTAAACGCACTAATTACAATTGGTATCACCGTCACTTTCATGTTCCAAAGATTTTTATTGTTCTTTAGCAAGGTCAAGGTACTTATCTCTTTTTTCACTTTCTTTTGATTTTCCTCAGTGGTTCGCAGGGACAGCAAAATCCACTGTTCGGTAGGGTCACTTTTTTCTCTTTTTTGACTATCATTAGATCTGGTCGTCTGGCCGAGATTTGGCGATTTGTTTCAATCACAAAATCCCAGAGAACTTTATGCGTCTCATTCTCCAGGACAGGTTGTGCATATACCGCATGTTCGTATGGTCAAATTTTAATTTCTTGCACAATTCCCAGTGCATCATATTCCCTACCCAGCCGTATTTAGTCTTATATTCTCTTTGCACTAAAATCTGCATTCACCTATTATGTGATTAATGGTTTCGTCTCTATCAACACATGACCTACATTTTATTGCGTCTTATATATTTTTGCTTAAATATTGTTGATCCCGATGGCGTTGTTTTCTGCTGTTATCAGAAGACATTCAGTTTCTCTCTTTGTTATTATTATTATTGTTTGTTTGTTTGTTTGTTTGTTATACCTACTTGGGCATCTCCCCTTTTTACTTTTTTCTCACATCAACCTTTAAAAAAGAATCTTTGCACAGAACGTATATAATATCTATATACGAATCAAATTCTATTTTGTAAATCATCCAATAGTTTCCCAAAACGCCTTCTTAAATTCTTTTTCGTACCATTATTTCTGAAATCATTTAATTAATTTATTTATTCATATCTTTTTCACTTTAACTGATTTTCATCTGATAAAGCAATTTATTCAAAAAATATTTTACTCTATTAGCCAAAAAAAAAAAAAACAACTTTTAAATCCAGTAGAATCAGTTTTTGCAATCTGCCTTGACAGGAAATTTCCAGTTTGTGGAGAAATATTAAACAAGTGTCCACCATAATTAGAAATTTCATTAATTGTTTTAAAAGTTTCAATTAGATCACCTTTATTCTTTTTTCTGATTTATACTAATTTCTCCTCCCCCCCACTCTCTCTCTCTCTCTCTCTCTCTCTCTCTCTCTCTCTGACTATTATCTTTTGCTATTTTCATTTGTTTTGTCACTCTCTGAATGGCTTCCAATCTAAATTTCCTCTGCAATTTCCTTGTCGATACACTGGAGCTGAGGCCTAAGTACAATATTCTATATTAGATCTTATTATGACTTAATATATCTATATTTTTGGACCAGGCCATTAAATGGGTAGAGTATTTGCCAATGGTCCGAGAGTCTGGGATTCAATCCAAGGTCGAGTCATACCAAAGACTCAAAAAATGGTACATGATACCGCCTTGCTTAACTCCCAACATTATGAGGTATGGATCAAGGGTAGAGTGGAGCAATCCCGGAAATAGAGTAGCGCTCTCCTCGACACCTCAGTGTAGTAGCTATTGAAAAAGGAGCCTTTTTTTTTTACTTTGATATCTTTAGAACAACATTTGCTTCCATTGAAGTAAAATTTCTAACCATCCAGCCGATCATTCCATTTGCCATCTATACAATAGATCAAATATTATCGTGCGCTTTAGATATATAATTAAAAAAATGTCTTTTTTAACGTCATTAGGCTACGGAGAAATTCATTAGCGATTCATCTAATTGTAATATTGAAAACACTGCTTGAGTGTCAAGAAGAAATGGTATTAATTAGCCCCACGTAAATCTCTACATGTAACACTAAATACAAAATATGAAAGTCATTCAATACGAAAACGACTCTTCCCTTCTGATAGATAAGGTTTAAGAGCGTCGTTGGTGGCGCTCGACTTGTAAAAGATCACAGCCCGAATTCTAATATCCTCCGTGGCTCTTTTTTAGGCAGAGAATGTGTCACGTATCTACATTGACAGCATTTACGAGCGTAGGTATAGGCACGGACAGGGTCAGTCTCAAAAGACATCTCCATACCCAACTTACTAGCTGCATATACGTCCAGTTATGCAGGGGTGAAGATGGAACACTTTTTTTTTGATAATCTTTAAATATTTTTTCTTTTACCTGCCCTTTGACTGTCAGCCGGTGGACAACTCACCGTCTAGGATTTGATTAGGAACGAGAGATTTAGGTATCCTTATAAGATAACCGATTTAGCCTACTTGGATGATGCTTTTAGAGCCGGACCTTCATGATTGATTGATTGATTGATTGTAACAGTTATTTCATGCCTAGAGGTTAAGGAATTGTGTTCATTGTACATTTGTTTACATTTTCTTGTTTCTTTTTTGCACACAACTATATAATATCAAGTATTCCTATCTAATACCAATAATTTGCACACAGTTGTATGGTTTCAGTTATTCCTATCTAATACTAATAAATATATATGGTTTCAAGTCATTATTTCTGTTTAATAATTGCCATTTGCTTGCACGCAGTTACATGGTTTCAAGTAACTAATAATACTTAGAAAAAATTGTAATTTCAGATTACTGATCTTAATACAAATAATTTACAGTTATATAACATCAAGTATTCCTATCGAATGCTAAAAGGATTTTAAAGGATAAAATTTGCAATATAAAAGAAAAATTTGGGAGAGAGAATAATATTTAATATATAAAGGAATTTCGAGGGAGTAAAATTTGATATGAAGTGAGTGACACTAAAGCCACGTTTAATATTTAACTGGTTAATGTTTTCGGTGGGGGGCTTTAGAGTGCAATATTAAATGGTAAGTTCAAACAGTAAATTCCGCAGCTTTTTAGTTTGGATACTGGTTCGAAAAGATAAACTGACAATAAAGATTTTGAAAAGGAATTATATACAATGGAAACAAGAAAGAAAGGGATAGAAAAGATAAAGTATTGCAAATTTTAGTGCAATTTGCTGGAACTTATCTGAGAGAGTATCCGGAAAGTTCTTTGAATTTTAATAAATTTCATTTCTTTCTTTTTTTGTTTTGTTTTGTCGAGACATTTCAGAGTTCATTAAATTTCGAGTCTTCTTTAAAGTTCTTTTCAGCAGAATTCTCGGTTGAATTTTCTTTCTGTTGTTTAACTTGGTAGAATTTCCGTAGTCAACTTTCGTTTAATTTTACTTTTATTTCTTGGGAAACTTCTTGCCTTCACGGTTTTACGGTTATTCAAGAAGTGAATGACGAAACCTTCCAGCTGGCTTAAGTTTGACGGGGAATTATGTAATTTGGATATTTTAGTGGATATGTTCTTTCCAATTTGTAGTGAATGAGTTTTCGTCCGTATTTTACGGGTATTTTGCTCTCAGGTTTAGTTCCACCACAAGTACAACACAGAATCTTATAATCACGTAAAAGAAATGGAATATAACACAACGAACATTAAAAAACAAACAATTCAATATTCATAAAACTAACCCTTATGGAAGCCCGAAATACCAAATATGGACACCAACACACATGAAACGAATTAACGTATTTTTGACACCTTAACTGGGGGATTCAACCATTTCAATGTATTCAAGAAAAACTCCCTCATCCACGGAATGGTTGTTGAACCCAGTAAATAAAGAAAAGTAAAAAAGAAACGTCTTCGTCTCTTATCTGTTGCTGTCTTTTCTTTCGTATAATTCTTTTTGGGACTTTCTTGGGTAAAGCATTACACCGACTAACCAACGTGGGGTAAAATAAAATAAACAAAATATGGAGTCAGATATCTAACAGCAACACAGCCTTGCCCATTGCCCCTGACCTTCAGCCACATACCCCACAAATGTTGACAGAGTCTGTTAAATAAGTAGTTCTTTACTTACATTTAGTTCACACTGTGTTTTTTTTTTTTTTTTTTTTTTTGCGGCGACAGTGTGTTGCATTGATAAAAGAAAATTTGCCAGTTTTTTTTCTTTTGAACCTTAATCGCGTCCATCTCCAACTTGGTCATGACCCTTTGGCCATGGAAGAAAGGAATTTGACTGACCGATAGCTGACACTATTTGACTGCTGAATTACTCGATACTGTTTGAGTTGATTAAATTCGTTGTTACTTATAACCTTAGTTGTGGATCGAAAAATCGTCCTAAAATTTTAGCGCGTAGACATTTATTGACCAATCCTATTCGTATTTTTACTTATTTATTTTAGAGCCTAAATATTTTCTGTTAATTGACTTCCAATCCTATTTTTCTAGAATGTTCTTATTCTATGTTTTTACCTGATTGATTGAAAAATATAAAAATGTAACTTAAATGCTGATGCGGTTTTGATCCAAAATTCTAGAATGTTTTTATGTATGGTTTTGTTGCTTATTTTAAGACAAAAAAAATGTGTATTCTATAAGTTTTCGTGCCTTCAGTTTGGTCCCTGAATTCGTACTGAGGGTTCAATAATAGTTCTCGACAGAAAGTGAAGGTAGCTTTTTGGGACCGTACTGTCTGGGATTACTTCTCCCTTTTCCACTCTGGCCAAATCAAGTGGCGCACGTGGTCAGCTTGATTTTTTTCTTAGAAATAATTTTTAAAGATACGAATAATTTTTAAACAACTGTTCGACCCATAGATGGGACTCTAACGTATATTACCATTCCAGGTCTGAGTGAAAACGGTAGTAATAATAATGAAGGTGTACGCCACACTCCATAGGGCTCCAGAATTGGAGCTTCGATATCAGATGCAGCTTAGTGTCGTACTCTTGACACCTCTTAAATAGCAGAGTATGCAGTGTATTAAAAACTACGTTTTTATTGTAACACAAAGCATTATTCAAGACACTGAAGAGAGAAAGACAGACAGAAAGGCAGATATTAAGGCATGAATTCACCTTTGCCTTATGGCCAGATGTCTTGACAAACATTTTAATTTCTAATTTATGATGCAGACGAGTATATTCGGTCAATGATTCTTTTCTACTCTTTGTAAATTGTAACCCAGTACTGTTTGCTACATATTACAGAAGAGATTAACACCACTAATAATAATCTTCCTTGCCCAACACATACCATCTAGAGACTAACCAATCAAACAAATAAAATTAAGTGCGTAAAAAAGGTTTTTTTTAGTGACAAGGGAAGTAACTTTATCATTTTATCTGAAAAATATAATACAAGGGAGATAACAGATGATATTTGTATAAACGTTAGTATGGAAATAAAAATACAATAATTTCTTAAAGTTTAAAATGTTATTACTGATCAAAGAATAATTGATAAACGGAAATATAAACCCATGCTTATATAAGAGATTAACTTTATAAAAATCCCGTTTTATTTTATTTTTTTGAAATGAATTGTTATTGACAGGTTAACAACCACAGGAAATCTAATATCCCTGATAAAATGATACAGGTACTGTTCCAAGCTACCACCGTGTCAGTACTATTGCATGGTTGCACCCTTTGGATTTTAACGAAACACCTGTTTGAAACTATTGAAGGAAGCTATGTGCTATTTTGAACCAATACTGGAAGCAGCATCCTACAAAACAACAACTGTACGGTTGGCCCGTTTACCAAAACTTTTCTCGTTCCCAACTGATACCAGTATTTATTTATTTCATTTATTTTGATATGAAATTTTTAAAAAAAATCACCTTTTTTTCGATGCTAAGAGTTCATTAATGCTTGATATTAGAGTTATGTGCCCCTTTCATTGATTTGAATTTTCAAATGAATGTTAAAAAGGAATTTTATTGCTTTTTCATTGTATTTCATTGCAATGACGTCGTAAATAATCTTCAATGAAATCTTAGATTATCTGTGTTAAAAAATAAATAAATATTTTTTTAAATGATTTCAATACAATGATATTTTATTTTGCGGTTCGTATCCGGGTCCTGTGAAATAATTGTCATTAATTCTATTTCCTGTTTGATGAACCACGTGCATCAAAAAACTACTCTCGATCGACCTGTCGGATGAATTCTTGTTATATGACATAGTAAAACCGAATTTTAAGGTTAGTAAGACTTTATATGAACATTTTTTAAAATTTTAATTTGATAGGATAATCAAGAAATGATGAAAATTTGCTTCTTGCTGTCGTATTACTCGCAAATTATGACAATAATAAGAATATTTTATCAGACTGATGAAAAGTTTTAAACCTCGTACTTTTTGATAGATAAAATCCACGTGAAATTTCTTTTTATCGCGATAAAATAGTTTGTTAGATTGTTATATTCTTTGAGTATATAATGTTCACATTTTGGCAAGTTGTTGGATTGCTCTATTTTTTAAATACGTACTATTCACATTTTGAGAATTGTGTAAAAGGTAAAACTAATCACATTAGTTTTCACTATTACACTGTGATAAATATAAATAAAAAGTATTGATCTGAAAACAAATTTTGGATTAGATTTCTTCTATTGATTCCTGAAACTTCAATTACTGAAGTGAATTTTACTTGCTTTGTTTAACTAGAAAATTCCAACTCGTGTGTACTGTGTACTTATGGAAGTGTATGAAAATACGACTTGTTTAATGTTAAGTAATTTTTTTCCCTATTCTTTTAAAGTACCACATAATTATAGTTTTTGATTTGATTTTTTTTGTTTTCTTTTCACGATAAAAAGAGGGGTAGTCTTTAATTCCATTTGACTCCATTTCTATCGACGATAAGGTATTTTCTAGCTGCCAAGCTTAGAGGAAGTTGATAGATTAAAAACCGATATTTGTGTCATTAAAACAGAGACAAAAATAAATTAAATAAAATTAAAAAAAAAACTCTGGAAATCTTGATTTTAGTTTAGAGAGTATGGAACACTGAGATATCGATTTTTGTGGACCTAGTACAAAGGGGATATCTGGTGTGGTAGTACCTGTTCGCACCTTATTTTTCGATCAAATTGATTTGTCCCCATTGGCTATCCAGTATCCTTACAGAGCTGATTAATGTCAGTTTTTTTCTAGTCAGCCGATATTGGTATGTCCATGTTGAAGAGTCCATTAAAGAATATTGCTTATGAGTTCATCCTTATTTTTCCAGCATTCCCCAGCATGTCTTCAGTCCAGTTGGCTCGGACTGGAGCATACACCGATTGCCTCTCAGCAGAGGGGTCAGACCCCACCCCCCAATGAGTGTCCTGGATATGACACGAAACACTGATGGTGAAGCTTTAGGGAATGTGGAGTACCCCTTCATTGCCATCACTCCCAGGTCCACTCTGACCTGGTGTGAAAGGGTCTTATCTATGGGTCAAATAGAACTGACATTTAAACTGAATACAAACAGATGACTTATACTAAATTGAATTATTTGAAATAGAACTACAAACAAAAGCGTGAGTTCGTACTCCAGTCGAGCTATTATGTTCATTTTCGGGCAAATACCCTTGGGAAAGGTATGAACCCTCTTATCCTTTCAGTTATGGGTTAAATAGTACCACTACTGTTCTTCTAGGAGAATAGCTTTGGCATTAAATAACCTACAAAGGTTGATATACCATTAAACAAAGAAACCAACCAAACAAAAGTGTTGCCTTAAGATTTTTAGCATGTATTCTTTTGATGATTCGACAAATCATCAGAACCTGCAAAGTTAAGGATTGATTTCTCCGGAAAACCTTTCTGATTTTTCCAAAGAATTTTCTCAACATTAGTTTGGATACCATTGAGAATCAGGGCACTATAAACCTTAGCAGCTATAGTTGTAAGAATTATACCTCTGTAATTCCAAATGATTCCGAAGTCACCTTTCTTCGGAATGGTGAGGCTGCAGCTTATCATCCATTTCTCTATTGTGTTACGTTATGAAAGAAGCATCATCATCAAATTTCCTTATCTTTCATACTTCAAAAGATATTTCATGGAGACCTGCAGCTTTTCTGCTTTGAATTTTTTTCAGAATTGTCAAGTTTATCCTCTGTTAAGTGTTTATGTCTGATGTCTTGTTGATCATTAATAATTTCTTGGGTTTATCTGTGTTTTCAGGAGGGTTTCCAAGCAGATTCTTGAAATGTTATTTCCACTTCTGAAGTCTTTCTTCTTGGCTGGCATCTTTTTATTTTTATCTTGAAGTGCATTTTCTTCTAACTTCATTTGCTGTCTGTTATGCTAACTGAAATTATTTATCTTCTACAGAATTTCTTATAGAAATGGTTAAAAATGTGTGCAAATCGATGATTGAAACTATAAAGGATCATTATTATTAGTTATAATTGCTTGAAATATTTGAAACTATATCATTATATACAATTTATTAGTATTAGATTTGGAATACTTAAAATCATATATCTGTGTGCAAATTATTTATATTAAGAATAGTTGATTGCAATTTGTGTTTCACTTTTTGTTAACATCCTTGGCAAAAGTACAAACTCATCTGTTCTTTTCACAGTTACAGTTTAACAGTGGGACATACTGGACTCTGTAAGGCAACCAGTGTAAGAAAAAGAAAACTGCAGTGGAGGGGTTGGGTAAGGCAACCAGTGTAAGAAAAAGAAAACTGCAGTGGAGGGGTTGGGTAAGGCAACCAGTGTAAGAAAAAGAAAACTGCAATGGAGGGGTTGGGTAAGGCAACCAGTGTAAGAAAAAGAAAACTGCAGTGGAAGGGTTGGGTAAATACATACTTAGCCTTTTATTTTTTTGTATTTGACATGATCTTCTTGAGCCCAAATTGTTAGGCTTACAGTACATGATAAAATTGCACTCAGTCTGAAATGTCAGGCTTATGGGTTCAGTTGACTCAACATGATCATATTTATACATCATTGTACTATTTTCTTTTTATTTTCAGAATTGGACGTGATGGAGTATCCAGAGTGGGATATCACCTCAGCTGCCACATTAGATAATGTGTCTTTCAAGATGTTCACACAGGATGAAATCTTAAAACTCAGTGTGAAAGAGATCACCATTCCAGAATGTTTTGACATGTTACTTCATCCGATTTCTGGAAGCATGTATGATCCAGCTCTTGGTAAGTTCAGACATACAGCTAATTATTTTTTTCTTTATTTTTGACTTTTCTGACTCTTTGCCAAACACTTCTCACTTTTTAACTACTGTTTCAGGTTCTCTAATTGTAACCACTCCCGTAAATACTATATCTGTTGATGCCTAAAGTGTGTTAGTGATTCAGTTAAATCAATGCTTTCCAAACTATGTGTTGTGACAATTCAGTGTATCACAGATAATCTGTATATTCTGTCTTTAATTATTTACAAAATTTTTCATTAAATTAATTTTTTTATATATGGTTTGAATTATATTTGTTTTTCTAACAAAACTTATGAAAAAATTAAGTTTTGGTTAGTTCTGTCGGAAAAGTGCTGATAAAATCATTATAAACCCATGAATTCTTGACAAACCATACATAATAAAAAGAAATTGATTTATCTACAAGTTTATGAAAGTTGTTTGTGTATTGTTCTCTTTTAAAAAATTTTTTTTTTATAACTTTTTATAAATTAGACAGTAGAAAAAATGAATATTTGAACACTTGTTTTTTTAACATTATTATTCAACCGAACATTGGCATAATGGTTAGAGTGTTTGCCAATGGCCCGGGAGACCTGGTTTCAATCTCAGGTCGAGTCATACCAAAGACTCAAGAAATGGTACTTGATGCCTCCTTGCTTAACACTCAGCATTATAAGGTAAGGATCAAGGGTAAAGTGGAGCAATCCAGGGAAAGGAGTAGTGTCCTTGTCTTGGTATAGTTGCTATCGAAAAGGGAACATTTGGGTCACCCTTGACTATGGTCGCCAACTTTACTTACTTATTAACTTGTGGAAGTGGGTGTTAGTATACTGTGCTTTTTTTTTTCAAAACATCATGTAAATGAGAAACTAGTCAAATTTGACTGAAAAATAATATAAAGAATTCTGTTTAACATAGTCTTTCAGCAGTTTAGATTAGTCTGTAACTTTAGTTTTAAGCTGTTAAATTGTTGAAACAGACTTATCAATTTTCCATGTATTTTTAAATAGATTTATGTCCAGTAGTTTGTTCATGATCATTATAAAAAGCATCCATAATCTACATAAAGTTATCTTAAAAATCACCAGACCTGGGATTCCCTCTTTATTTTAATGTTAACTTTTCAGTGGGACAAAGTTAGATATTTCCAACTTATAAATATAAGATTGAATCCTTTACTTGGCAAAAGATATCCTGCTTTGTATAATTTTAATGGAATAACTAAATAAATCTTTGATATTATAAACAAACTGTCCCTAAAAACTTAAAGAAAATTTTGAAGTAAAAGAAAAACAAACTTTAATTGATCAAAGTTTTAATATATGAAGTGTATATTTATATTTACACTTTAACTTTATGAACCATCAGTTTTTTTTAAAAGTCCTGGATTTTTGGGGAATGTGAAGTTAATCCTCCTTGCCATTAATTCCTGGTTCACTAGTATCTACTAGGGTCCCATCTATGTGTCAAATAGAAATATTTAATGATTTTCTATACTTGAAACCATTTAACTGTGTGCAAACAAATGAGCTCTGGCTTGTTTGAAAATTGTTACTGACAAACTATTCATTTACAAATCATATATATTTAATATGTATGTATAAACAGGATTTAGCATTAAATAACCTACAAGGGTTGATATGCCATAAAACACAACCAACCACCTCTCTTTGTGATATTGTCCAAGGTAAGATCAAGGCACTATACAACTTAGCACCTCTGTCATTTTAAGAGTTGCCAGAACGAGTTTGAAGACAATACCAGTCTGTGTTAGAGACTCTAGCTGCTGGTTTTAAATTTAAAGTTTTTCCATCTAGAAAAGTTGCCCTACTGAGGCCAGAGAACTCAGTCTACCTTACTATTTTTATTTATAACTGTGATGGGAAGAGAGGAGACAGATACATTCCTTTCCTAAAGTCATTAGTCCTAAGTGAAATGTGGACAGCCTCGTTCAGAATTTGAATCTGGCGAGCTGAGTTCATTTTATATAATGATAGACTTCATACCCAATGTGCTCCTTATTTGTAAGGTTGCTTTTAATATATATTATTAGTAACAGTTGGGATTTTTGTGTTCAGTGGACTGCTATACATACCAGCTTTCTTGGCGTAAGCGTCTTGGTATCAGCTTTTATTACGTGGTCTCTAATCTTTAAAACTGGTTTATTAGATGAGTGTATTTATTTTCATGGAGTATTGTGATTCATTCCCTTATTGGCTGGGATGTCTGGTGTTTTCCACTTTGCTGGCCACAGTGCACTTTCATTTTATTCTTGCCCTTCTTTTCCATATTGGCCTGAATCACTTGACCACTTCATCTTCTGATCATCATAGATTTGTTCCAAGTGGTCACATTCAGTCTCTTGGATACCACTGACAACTGCACTGGTCCACATGCTACCCTGATAAAAACTATGCCCAAAGCAAAGTTATACAAGACCCTACAGGCCAATCTTTTCAATGGTGCTGTTTTGCCTGTGATATTATTGGCTATCAAAATGTGGACTAATTATGGTACAGAAGGCCATGGAAAGATCCATGCTGGACATATTGCTGTGTGAACACATTTAAAGGGAGGTAATTTGGGAACAGATTGGAGTGAAGTATATTATTGTGGACTATTGAAAGCAAGATGCACTGACAACAGGTGTGATTTATTTAGGAATTAATATCATGTATCCTTATTCTTCATTTAAAAATGGGGAAAAAAAATAAGAATAGAATTTCATTGTCAGGCTAAGCAAATAACAGGTCCGTGTGTATAGTTTTTGTATAACTTTCTAACTTTTAAAATCCTTAGCTCATGTCCATGCACTTCTCTACTCTGGGCTCCAGTCTGAAAAATAGTTGAAAATATAAAATGTTGAATAGCAGGCTGTTCTTGGAAGTAGCACCCTACAGACCAGAAGCTGTAGGGCCACTTACCTCCCATCTCACAAGCCATCCAGGTAAGATGAATAAGACATGCTTGAAAAGTAAGGATGAACTCATAAGTGACAATGTCCTATTAACTTCTACATATAGACACACCAGTGTTGGCTGATTAGCAAAAACTTACATTCATCAGCTCTGTGGGGACACTAGATGTTGTCTAGGAGACTTTCCAAGAGCAAAGGACAGATGGTTTAGAGAGTCAAGAGTATCTGTGCTGTCGACACACCTTGATCATAAAGAAATAACAGATTACATTTTATAGGCCGTATAAAAATGGGTATTTCTTAACTTGTTGGGTATTTATATTTCTTGGTACTAACACAAACATCCGTGGCTCAGTTTCTACGAGTCACCTTTTTTTTTTTTTTAACATGTTAATTCTTTTTTCAAATTTTTGAATTTTTTCCTTTAAACCTCTAGGTTCAACTGAAAATGAGATTTGTTGCACCTGTGGTCAGAACAGACATTTCTGTACCGGTCATTTTGGCCACATTCAACTGCCACTTTCCTGTTTCAATCCAGTCACCTTTTCGGCAATGTGGAAAGTGAGTATAAGAAAACTTTCTTTAGACGTAATTGAGAATCATTCTCTCAAATGTCTCAGCGCATGTATGTGTAGTTAGTTTTTATTTACATTCTCATTTTATAAACCTAACCCAGTTGTCTGGGGTCTGTATAGAATACCCTGACTGCATCTCTTCAGAGGGGTAAAACCCTCCTCACCCAACAAGTATCGTGGATATGACAATAAACCATCTGATGGCGAAACTGCAGTCCTAGAGCTCTGGATAATGTTGAGTACCCCTTCATTGCCATTACTCCCATGTCCACTCTGATCTGGAATGGTAATACCTTTTAGGGTCCCATCTATGGGTCAAATGGAACTGTTCAGCCTTTACTTGCAATTATTATTAGTAGATAGAATTATTTTTGTTAGATAGCAATACTTGAAACCATTTAATTATGTTCAAACTAATGACTGATGTTAAATTCAATTATTGGTATTACCTATCAAAATTTGCAACCATTCATCTTTGTGCAAATGAATGAATAATGTTGAATAGAATTATTTATATTGTATAACAATAGTTGAAACCATTTAAATGAGTTTTGGCTTGTTTAAAAATGTTACCTACACACTAGTGGGTAGTGTGTTCGCCAATGGTCCGGGAGACCTGGGTTCAATCCCAGGTTGCGTCATACCAAAGACTTTAAAAATGGTACTTGATACAGCCTTGATTAATACTCAGTAATATAAGGTATGTATTGAGGGTAAAGTGGAGCAATCCAGGGAAAAGAGTAGCGCCCTCCCCTACACCTCGGTGTAGTAGCTATTGAAAAGGGAGCTTTCGGGTCGCCCTCGACTATAGTTGCCAACTTTACTTTTTACTTATAGTAAAGTTGGTGACCTTAGTCGAGGATGACCCGAAGGCTCCCTTTTCCATAGCTACTACAGTGGATGTAAGGGAGGGTACTACTCCTTTCTCTGGATTTCTCCACTTTACCCTTGATCCCTACCTTATATTGCAGAGTGTTAAGCAAGGAGGCATCAAGTACCATTTTTTTGAGTCTTTGGTATGACTCGACTTGGGATTGAACCCAGGGTCCCGGGCCATTGGCAAACACTCTAACCATCGTGCTGTTCAAAGAATGTAATCATGATTAATAAAGATAAATACTAATAATTCTTATCAGTTGGGATACTTAGTCTTGAAGATCTGAGAAAACTTGTAAGAGGTAAAATGATGAGAGATCTTATCATCTAATGGGTTTTATTCCAGCCGACTGTAGAACGAAAAGATAGACAAATATTTGGATCTTGCTAGAGAGCTGCAAAAGCTGTGGAACATGAATGTGACAGTGATACCAATTGTAGTTGGAGCATTATTTACATTTTTCTGGCTATTGTCCTCATCTTTGTCACCATGTTTCAGCCGTTGTACGCTCCGGCCTTCTTCAGGTGGTTGGAATGTCAACCTTAACCCTTTATTTCACTTATCGAGGTAGACTGTTCTAGTTCCATGTTTAATGGATGTCAGTTATCAGTTATCTCCTGTTAATTTCTCCTTCTGAAAGTTTTCCACTGCCTTCACCAGGTATTGAACTCACACTCTTTGGGTATGTCACTGGATCTAACCAACACCTTTATCCACTGTACCATGTGTCCTTGAGGACATCTGTTTATGAGTTTCCAGGTATTATAAACCTAATGTCTTCAGCAACCATTTTTACCAGTGCTCATATTGCAATTTTGCTGTTATCATTAATTTTTTTTTACCATAGCTCATATTGCAACTTTGTTGTTGCTATTGCTTTTCTTTGGCACTCCTTATTACTGGTTCACATATTGTATTAGTTTCTATGCTTGGTCAGCTCAGGAAATTTTTGTGGCCGAGTGTATGAGCTGATTCTTTAAGTTTACAAATTTTCCAATGGTATTCCTTGTCTATGATCTCAACCTGGTCCCACAGAAGACCGTGATCTGCCTTCTCTATCCATATGTGGTCAGCCACGCCTGATTTTTCCACTTCCCCACATGTTACAGCCTTCTGGTATTCTTGAAGTCTCACCTTAAGGGGGCGGCCTGTTTTTCCTTTATATTTCCTTCCACAGCTGCATGGGATAGTATACACACAGTCTTTAGTCATGTTCTCCTCTATAGGGGATCTTACTAGGGAGAGATATCTGCGAAGTGTCATCAAGCTTTTGAAGGTTGTCCTGATGTTATATGGACCGAAGATCTTTTGTATTTTCTCTGATAATCCCTTCACAAAAGCCAGGCAGACTGTTTTCTGAGTGTTGTTCACCTCCTCCTTCTCTTATATCTGTCTATCCCAGTTTTTGGGGGCTGCTGCCATGTACCCAGGGTAGTTGTTATGTTGTAGGATACTATTTATACTGACCAATTCCTTATCTAATGAACATGGCAGCAGTAATAAGGAGTGTCCCAGAAAAGCAATAATAACAACAAAGTTGCAATATGAGCTCAGGTAAAAAAACATACAATGATAACAGCAAAATTGTAATATGAGCACTGGTAAAAATGGTTGCTGAAGACATTAGGTTTATAATACCCAGAAATTCATACACTGATGTCCTCAAGGATACACGGTACATACAGTGACATACCCAACTGATAACTGTCATCCATTAAATGTGGCTTGTGGAACTAGAACAGTGTAGGGTTAAGTTCAACATTCCAACCACCTGAAGAAGTACAACCTGGAGTGTACAACGGCTGAAACATAATGACAAAGATGAGGACAATAGTCTGAAAAATGTAAATAATACCTTATCTCAAAAATATAGACAGATATTGTAGTTGGAGCCCTTTGAACTGTCTCTAAATGCCCTCTGGAGATCAAAGGAAGAATTGAAATCATCTTGACCACAGCACTGATTAATTAACTAGAACACATAGACAAGTGTTGGAGACCTGAGGAGACTTGCTATCACCCAGACCAGTGAAAAACTATCAGTTAAAACTGGTGTGAAAAACTAAATGTTAATAAAAATGCAAATCTTGTTCAATGTTTAAATTCAATGGTATAATCAAAAAATATTGTGAAAATTTTTTAAAAATCTGACAAAAATGATAGCTGAAATTGATGAACAAAAATAAATTTAAGCATCTGTATTTTATCTGTGACTTTGTCAATGAGCTCATTAAAAATCTTCAACTGATTGACTTTATTTTTTCTCTCTTTCTATCTCTCTAGATCCTTAAACGTTCGTGTCTTGTATGTTTTAATTTGGCTGTTAAAACCCAACACATGCAGATCTTAGAAGGCAAGTTATCATTGCTGGATGGTGGTCAGTTAGTGGCCTCCAAAACTGTTGATAATTTGAAATCAAAGGCTGAAGATTTGATGGAGTGGATTGAGTCCCTTCCTGCTATTCATGAAGGTAACGGTATTTACCCAGAAGTCTTTTGTTCTTCATGGTTTATCCATCAAAAAATTTTACTGTATACTTTAATCTTTTGAATAATCTTGATTTTTTTTTTTTTTTTTTTTTTTTTTCAGCCATTTTATCTTTTACAAAATCTTAGTATGATTTACTTTTTTGTACGTCTGTCTGTTATTGCATAGCTTAAGCAAAGTTCTAATTGCAGCCACTAAATTTTTCTGTTTACTAATAGGATGCTGGAGTAATTTTTTTTTTTTTTTTTTTTTAAGATTAGTTTTATTTTTAGCTTAAATGTTTTCAGCTTTTAAGCAAGAAGTTTTTATCTAACTACATGACTAAACTGGACCCTTTCTTTGTGTCTACCAAGTTTGTTAAACTGAATCATCAATTTGTCTACTCTGTTAGCATGGCTTAGAAGACATTGACTACATCCTCTGTAGAGGAATGATATCTCCTCACCTAAAAAAAAAAGGCTGTCCTGAATAGTAAACTGCATCCAGTTGTGGTTAATTATTATTATTATTCCCATTGTTGTTCAGAGAGAAATCTCCATGGCGCAATGGCTATTGTGTTGGACTGTGATATCTTAATGAATGAGTTTGAATTCCAGTCTTGCTCTTGCATTTACTCTTGGGAAAGGCATGAACCCCTTATCTCCCCAGTTATTGTTTAAATAGTACCACTCTGCTTTTCTTCTACAAGAATGGCTTTGACATTAAATAACCTATGCAGGTTGATGTAGTATTAAAATAAGAAACCAAACCTATTGTTGTTCATATCTAATATTAATAATTTTTCACAGATCTATTTGACCCATTGATGGGATCCTAACAGGATAGCTGGTGGGAGAATAATTGGGTTCATACCTTTCCCAAGGGTATTAGTGATATATGAAATGCAATCAGTCTCATCCAGGGTTTGAACTCATGTCACTGTGTCCATTTCCTACGACAATAACCATTACACCACAGGCACCTCCATATATCAAAATATCACAGTTTATGTATGCTGAGTATGACACGAAACTCTATCCAATGGTGAGGGTCTATTTCTGGGTAGTATAGAGTCACCTCTTTGTTGTCATTACTCCCAGCTCCACTCTGACTTGGTGTGGTAGTCCAAAGGAAGGAAAACTCTAAATTCAAACCTGTTAAACTCTGCTTAAAAATTGACCTTGTGTCATATCCTACCCAAGCGGAGGAGTTGGTAAATATGATAAACTGTGATATTTTGTTTGCAACATCTATTACAAAAAGTCAATCAATCAACCATCTCTTCAGGATGCAAATGATCTTAGCCCTTCACAGCTTCCTTTCCTTTGTTTTCACATATAGATCCTCTTTTATGAGACTCCCTAACAGTATATAAGACTTTTTAATTTGATTTGAACCTGGAATTCCTTCAATGAGCTTCATTTATACTTAGAGAAATGAAACTTTAATGTTCATCTCTATCGTGGAAATTATTCTTCAGGTGGAAAATCATTTTGAAGTGGCTGTTTGAAACATAATTTAATTTTTCTTTTATTCCTTTCTTTGAATATTTAAAAATTTATATCATATAGGTGACACTCATAAAATCCATGTTTTTTACTTCAAAATTTTACAGAAACATTTTTCTTTTAGATTTTGTTTTACAGTAGCAGAAAACTTAGTTGGCATCAAAAATTGATTTTGCAATAAAAGCACTTTTTTATGTTTAAGTGTAATTGTGTATGTGTTTAGAAAGTGGAAATAATTTTTTTTTCTACTTTTTTTTCTTGCTCTTTTCTTCTCTTCCATCAGATGGCTCCAACTTGAATGATAAACATCTCACAGCTGCTCGAACAGAAGCAATTGATGATTTCTTGAAAAGCTTCTCAAAGACATATTGTCCCCATTGCAATAGTAGATTGCGCAAATTCAAATGTATTTCTCAGGAAAGAATCTTTACTGCAGAAATTTTACCTGTAGAAAAGTAAGAAATTATTTCATTTTCATTATTTAAACAGAGAGTTTTTCTTGTCATTTTGTCAAAAACCATGGTTGTTCGATTTTTTAAACAGATTTTCTTTTTTTTTTTTTTTTTTTTACAAGACTATATATTGCATTTCACATAGCATTAATACCCTTGGGAAAGATATGAATCCAATTATTCTCCCTCCAGCTATGGGTAAATAGTAGAACAGACTGAGTTCTTCAGCCTTGGTGAGGCAACTAGTCTAGGAGAAGGAAAACTCTGAATTCAAACCTGTTAAACTCCGCTTAGAAATTGACCTTGTGTCATATCCTGCCCGAGCGGAGGGGTTGGTAAATATGAATATATATTAAATTTGATCTTGGACAAAATTTGTCCAAAATCTTTTAGTTGTTGAATATATCAGTTCTCTTAGAATCATCTTAGTATATTTATGTATTTATTCATTGTTAAATATATTATCTTAAATGTTATGATATACGGAAATGTTTTTGATTTGTTCTCTGAGTTAATGAATTTACTAGTTGTTAAATATATATTTAGTATACTGATTCATTGGTTGAATGCTATTTTATTTGATATAGTCTATGGACTATTTTTTTTTTAAATTATAGTTGCTAGTATTTTTTGTATTTCTTTTTGCAATTTATATGCATTGTCATCAAATACTTGTTTAATATTGATAGGAATAAGATAGTCTTGTATTTTATGTTGGTCTAAAATATTTAAAATGGAATCCAATCATGAGAAAAAGGGAAAAGAGCAGGAACTATCAGATTAACAATTTAATGACATTATCTCTGTAGGAAAACAAGTTAATCTGGTTTTCTATACTGTCTTTCTTTTTCGTGTGTGTGTGTGTGTGTATATATGTGCACAGCTGAGTGTATTAAGAAATAAAATAATTCTATTCTTGTCTTTCTTTACGAATGGCTAAAATCATTGGACAATTGAATACACAATGAGCTTCACCATATACATATACATTGGTGAGTGGGTGGCAGGTTACAGAAGAAACACAAAAGAAGATATAATACTTTCATGACTTCACATTGGCCACACTCATATCACCCATTCATACCTCCTAAAAAGGGAAGCCCCCCCCACCTCCCTTATGCTCAATGTGCAAAGTACCCCTCACAGTCAAACACATTTTCCTAAGCTGTGACAGTTTCAGACAAACTACCGGGCAAGTAACCTAAAGGGCCTTTTCAAAAACACCAAAGCAAAGGACATTCTGAATTTAAAAAAAAACAACAAAAAAAACCCCAACCTTTACACTAAAATCTAACCAAATATAATCAAATACTATAATCAAAAACCTATACCCTAAAACCTATATAGAAGACCAAACCCCTCTAACCTTTTTAGCTTTAAATGACTCACAAAGGTTGATATACCATTAAACAAAAATCAAACTCATCTTTCTTTACTCATTCTGTTACTACTATTTTCATGTATTTTAAAAGTGAAACAGAAAAACCTAAATATTTAGACAAATTTGTTGAAACACATGTAACAAAATGAGGTAAGAAAGGTGAGAATAGAATTATTTTAGTTTTTATATTGCTCTACTGGCGAGGTGTGTCGTGGTGGTGTAATGGTTAAAGTGATGAACTGTGGGGTTGTAGTAAGCGAGTTCAAACTCCAGTTGCGTTATTACATTCACTTTTAGACAGATACCCTTGGAAAAGATATGAACCCCTTTATCCTCCCTGCTATGGGTTAAATAGTACCACTACTGTTTTTCTAAAAGGATGGCTTTGGTATTAAATAACCTACAAAGGTTGATATGCCATTAGACAAAAAAAAGAAAAAAACCTGAAACTGCTCTACTGGCCTTCATATCCAACATTCTTAAATGATTGTTTTTTATGCATATTATTTTTCTCATCTGTTATTCTTATATATATATATATATATATATATATATATATATATATCTTTTGTGTATCTGTTTTTGTATCTATTGAATGTTAGTTATCTTCCACTTATGTATGTCTAGTTTTTTTGTATAAATACATACAAGTGTGGATCAGCAAGTCTATTACCTGATTCAGCTATTTGCTGAATTTTGAGCTGGGATTTTTTATATATATGATCTGTAGATAAGTATTGGATTAATTGTATTGACATGGAAGGAGATTATGTTGCAAAATACTTATCTGATGCAGAAAACTTTGCCTAACCAAAGTCTTTTAGCTTCCCTGAAAGTTCCTTTGACTTGTAGCTTTTCTTAAGGCTAACATTACCATTAAAAGAGGGACTATATCAGTTGAGATTAAAGATTGAGGCTGCTGATTGTGATCTGAAAAGGGGACTTGCTGAGTGTTTTGAAAAGTGTAAAGGATATGGGGATAAATGTGTGAGGTTCCAAAAGGATCACTTTGATGGGGACTATGGTGCCATTCTCCTAGGGTGGTTATTGTGCTATTATGGAGTGACTGGATCATTTTCTGTCAGATCCCCTATTCTTTATATTGTAAAGTTACCTGGATCCCTAAACCATTGTGATTTATGGATGTCAATCTTGACCTCTCCCATGTGTCCTCTACATTAGTGGGGGGAGTCATCAAGCTTGGCGTCTATAGATTATATTATATTATATTTGGAAAATCTAAAGTGTATAAAATGCAGCAAAATATAGTATTTTTAAAAATCTTTTTCTAGGGAACTGGAAGAGTGTGAAGGAAAGGTTCCACATCGAAAGCGCAAAGGTGTTCCTGTTACGAATATCTCCTATCAAAAATCATACATCACTCCTGTGGATGCCAAGCAGCATTTGCGAAAAGTTTGGGAAAATTGCAGCCATATCCTCCCGCATATATTTGGTTGCCTTAACTCAGACATACCTTATCCAACAGATATGTTTTTTATTGATGTATTACCCATCATACCTAGTTGTTTCAGGCCTGTAAGTTTTGTGTTTTTTTTCTCTCTTTTTCTTATTTGATCTAGTGTAATAATTTTAGTCGAAAAAGATTAATTTTTATTCAGCATAAAACTCTGTGGGATAATTCTAGTAATTTAGTGGGTTTGAAGGGAATTTAAGTTCTTCTGTCTTATGCACTAAGAGACTAGTCCCTATAGTCATGGTGGTCGGGGAGAGTCTTTGACATGAAATAACCCACTAAATTTGATATGCCATTAAATAAAGTAAAAAAAAGTAAAGCTGGCGACCATCGTCGAGGGCGACCAGAAGGCTCCCTTTTCAAAAGCTACTACACCAAGGTGTAGGGGAGAGCGCTACTCCTTTCCCTGGATTGCTCCACTTTACCCTTAATACATACCTTATATTGCTGAGTGTTAACCAAGAAGGTATCAAGAACCATTTTTAAAGTCTTGGGTATGACTCGACCTGGGATTGAACCCTGGTCTCCCGGACCACTGGCGAACACTCTATCCACTAGGCCAATGAGCTGGTTGATGCCATTAAATAAAGAAACTAAACTAAACCAATATATATGCAGGGAAAATTTGGAGTTTGAAATTGGAAGACAAGAGACAGCAAAAAACCGAGTGTATTTGAGAATGTCAGATTCAGGAATGGGAGTTTCTTGTATAAATCATATCAGCAAAGTTGATATAAAGAAGTGGCTTTAAAATACTAAATAAAGTCGTTGATATTATTAAGAAAAAAATATCAAAGTGGTTTGGTCTTGTTGTATGTAAATGTAATGTTTTGACCTTCGACCCGGCCCAAAATGCCATTCCAAGGTGATGCACCGGAAGGAAGTGACACATTCTAAAGGGCAGTTATGAGAGGAAATCACGTGGGCGGAAATTGGCTGATGAAATGGGATGAGCTAAAAAAATCCCATGATACTCTCATAGACTGACGCACCGGAAGAGAGTGACCTCTGAACTGTATGACAGTTATTTCCGCTTGATGACGATTAAACATGCGATTTCAAAGATCGAGTGGGCGATCAAATGGGCGTTGAACTATTATGTAGCTCAGTCAAGACAGAAGTCAAGCAGTTGAGTTGAAGATCGGATGGAGTTATTGACGAGATGTGGTAGGGAAAGCCACATCAGGCCGAAGGGGCCTTTGGGCCCTGATGAATTGAGGTCCGGAGAAGATGCTGATAAGATGCCGTAAAGAAAGCCATCACCCAGCAGAGTGGCCTCTGGACCTCCGGTTGAGCATCAGGAGAACGAGAAAGACACAACGTTGACGGCCATAAGTTTAGGGTCAAAGTGTTACAGTTTCTGTTTGGTATCCAGCTCCCTCTCACACGCAAACCTTGAGTAACCCTTTTCGAACCCTTGCAATAAAGTGAGAGGTAAATATTTTGTTAAAGATGTCTTCCTGCGTCTGTTATTCATTTCGTCAGTATGTATCCTGCATGAACATGTAGATGACAATACAACATAAAGACAATATTTATATCAACCATTCATGCAAGAACTGTTTTACTAATGACCACTAAAGTGACTTTATAAGAATGGACAAAAACAACTGAAAAAAAAACAAACCATTTTTTATTATTTTCACAAATTTTGACGTAACCTCAAAGGTTTAGGCACACATAGGAAGTGATTATTTTCCTTGATTATTGTTGTAAAAATTCCCTTACTTGTGGCAAAAAGTCATAATTTTCTAAAGAAAATTCACAGAAATATCCAAAAATAGAAAATTTCTAAGAATTTTCTTCACCTTGATTTGATGTCCTAACTTGTGATCCGTCCTTTGCTGATGAATACTCTGCCAAATATTAAGTGGTCATAAATTATCCTAACTTGTTGTAAATTGTCATAATAAAATTTTTTGATAACAGCCCTGAAAAGAGTCGGAAAATCTCAGAGAGAAATTTCTAAGCCTTAGGACACAGTAAAACCATTATCTGCAATTACTTGAAAAGTCCAAATAAGTATGGAACAAGAAAACTGACTAGCAGGGCAGAAAAATTATCACCACAATTCAAGAGAAGATTTGTCGTAAAGTAAAAAAGAAAACTTTGTCAACATCAAAAATATTGAAATCTCCAGTGGATGCTCCTTGCAGTACTAGAACAATTAGAAGGCATTTAAACAATGAAAAAATTAGGCATCCAAGGTTAACTATGAAGCACAAAGAAAAAAGACTGGAATATGCTCATCAATATCAAACCATGAGTGTTAAAGAAATTCAATTTAGACGGTTCGGATGGCTTTCAGAAGTACTAGCACACAAAAATTTTCCAGCAGAGAATTACTCAACAAGGCATAGTGGAGGAGGATCTCTTATGATCTGCTGGTGGTGGTGGGGCTTCTCATTTCAGGAAAACTTAAACTATTTGTCAGTGGTCGACAAAAGCAGCAGATTATGTGAAGATGCTAAATGATTTATCTCTCACACAAGAAGGGCATTGTCTATGTGGAGAAGAATGGATTTTTTAGCAGGATAATGCTGCTATCCACAATGCTTCAATAACAAAGAAGTACTTGCTTGAACAAAAAATAAGGCTTCTTGACCACCCAACATGCTCTCCAGACCTCAATCCTATAGAAAATTTGTGGGGATTGATTATTGCAAAAGTTTATGAAGGAGTTGACAGTACTCAGCAATTTCTAAACTCAAAAACATAATCTTAGATGCATGGGGAAAAATACCTTTTGTTCAATTTCAAAAACTAGTTGATAGTATGCCTACCCAAATTTTTGAGGTTATTCAAACTAATGACCGATCTACTAAATTTGCCTTTATGTTCTATAGTGCTGCTCATTAGTCTAATATTTATGTCAAAACAAAATTTTAAAATTAAGCATAAATGCTAATATACATATAAAAAAATGAATTGAAATTTCTTAATCTTTTGAATTTAATTGTCTTTATGCCTTATCTTTCATACATCTGATTTTCATAGTGTAAAAATTGTAAACAATATCTTTTTCTTCATTTTTGAGTGTGGTCTTATATTTTTGTCCAGGGGTGTATATATGTATAAACAAGATTTGGCATTATATAACCTACAAGGGTTGATATGCCATAAAACACTACCTACCAAGCAATTCAGTTCTTGATAGCTCTGGGTAGTATGAAATTATCTGTTTATTGCCAATGCTTCTAGGTTTACTCTGGCTTGGAATAGTAGTACCTGATAGAGGCCCATCTATGAGTCAAGTGAATCTGTTTGAAAATTATTTGTATTGGATATGAATACTTGAAACCATGAAGCTGTATGCAATCATGAGATAATTATTGAATCAGAATAGTTCCATATAATTCTGTATAAGTTAATGATATTTGATAGGAATACTTGAAACCATATAATTGTGTTCAAATTTTTTATATTGTTCTCGATATCAACAATTGATAAAGCCAAATAAAAGAAGAAATGCAATGAAACATTGAAAATAGTTAGGATTACAATGTAACATTTTTAAATATTAGTGTTATCAACCGATAAGAAGTTGATATGCTATTACATAAACTTAGCAGAATGTTTCAGTGCAGTGTGAGTGATGTCGTCTCCTTTTGCAAAAGCCGAGTGACATACTTAATATATCCATTGCTACACATGACCGGAAGATATTCCTGTACCAGAGAAGTATAACTGTAATTAGATCATAGAATAATGAGAATTTTAAGAAGATTGTTACCAGTGGAAATTTATGATTATGACTCTTTACAACTTCCTTCTTTTCAGTGACTGTAAATTTCCAGAAAATAAGATTAGTATGTAAAATGCAAATTTCTTGTGAATCAAATTGTCTTCAGTTTGCATTAATACTCTTGAGAAAGGCATAAATCTTTTCCTTCCAGTAATGGATAAAATAGTAGGTCATGCTGATCACTCTAGCCTGGTTGGCTACCAGTTTGGGAGGATAACACTTAATTCAAAACTAAGTAGGTGTTTGGTGTGGCTAGTAACTCCACTTTTGTGAAGAAACTAACTTGCTAATAAAACAATCACTGATGTGATGAGGCAGTGGTATGCAGGTTGTAAGTCAGGGTTTTTCAATTGATTGTTCTTGGGAGAGATACTGAAATGGTTCCCTGTTGTTACCTTCACATTTAGAATTTTTCCTTTTCCTAGAGGGGTTGCCCAACACAATGACAGAAGAAACCAATCAGTCCAGCTATTTTTACTTGTGATTGGTAGAAATGAAAGATTGATACCTTTTCTAAAAGCATTATTAGGGTGTAGTGAATTCAGCTTTTGCTGAAATTTGAATTTGCCTTGCCAGTTTCATTTTCTAAGTTGATAACTATTATGACAGCTTCACTTCTCATGGAAGAACATTTTTTAATTGCTTTTTAATCCTTTCATTGCTTTGACTCATTGGATTCCTAGTGTCATGGCATTTTAGAGTTGAGTAGCATGTAAAACAATTGTCCTCAGTATGATACTTCTTTGTATCCTTTGGTGGATGTGGAGTCCCCCCTTCATTACCTTTACTCCGAGATCCACCTTGAATGCTAGTACCTGTTAGGGTCTTATTTATGGGTCAAATAGTAGATCTGTTTGAGATCATTGCTTAATTTCATAAGTGTTTTCTACTTGTATTGTATATAATTGGAGACCATAATTGTTAAACTGACCAAGGCGTAACTTTATCTTCACATTTTATGATAATTCAGAGGAATTGAAGTATTTTTTTTTTTTTTTTTTTTTGTTAAACTGTTTTATTTTTGCTGGAAAATAGGCTGTGAAAGGGTTGATAAGGAAGGCTAAATAAACTCTGTCCCTTGTAAATTGCTAACTTTAATATGCATTTTTAATTACTCAGCTTATTTCATTAATTTTGTTTTTTGTTTTTTGTTTTTATTAGCCTCTGTCTGGCACTAATACGAAATTTGAAAGTACCCAGACAACCAGCTATGTCCGAGTGCTGCATAACTGCAATATGGTTCGAGAATCTATCAAGATGTTGACATGTTATAAAAATCAAGATGAAGAAGGAGGATCACCCCCGGTTAGTTCACCCGTTTTTTTTTTTTTTTTTTTTTTTTTTTTTTTCTTCGCTGATATTTAACATCTTTTATGCCTGAATTTTTTTCCCTGGAATTCGAACTCTTCAATATAAATTCATGAATGGGATTTAAGTTTTGAATTAAACAACTCATGATTTTGTTGGATTCCTGTTGTAATCCATGATGATATTGACGCTTCTGTTTAGGAAGGAGTGAAAGGTTCTAATTAGTAGTTCATAATTATCTCTGTTGAGAATTTGGATGATTAAAAATGATGTTCAGCATAAAAGTAGACACCATAAAATTATCATTCAATTGCAAACTGAACTGGACATTCAGCCCTGTTAGGTTTATAAATCACAGTCTGCATCCTTTACAGAAGAGCTAGAGACCACCCCACTTGGGTATCCTGGGTATGAGACTAACATGTTTCCATTACTCCCTGGTCCACTCTGACCACAAGAAAAATTTCTCTCACTTTATTGCTGATGTGACAACTCCTGTCTGGACCAGTCTTAAAAATAGGAAGGTGTGAAGTGGTATTTTCAAGTTGATCCAAGAAAGATCTATTCTTTGACAAATCATAGCCGTCCCTCAATGCGTCGTAGGGAGTGGTTTCACCTAACCAAAAATTTCAGTTGTGACTCGTTTCTCTCCCGGTAACTGACTGCCCCTTTTCCAAAACCCTTAAATCTTTTGTTTGACCATCCCTTGCACCTATGGCAAGATTTCTCACCATTGACTTTTTGTTGTCTGTCATGCAACTGCTCACCAGGATCACTGGTGATGGTAGTTAACCACTGCATTATACTATTTTTCTTATTATTATTTAACAGTTTCCTCATTGTCCATTTGATTATTATTCATATTATAAATATTTTATAACAACAGCAGAAATAATAATAAAGTGATCTCTTCAGAATTGTGCAAGTGATTGAAGTTTGACCATTCTGAAAAATGGTATTATTGCTGATTTTGGCAGGGCTAAGATGTAGATAATCTCAAACCTTTCTTTGATTTCTAGTTATCCCCAATTTTTTTTTTCTATTCTTGGGGATTGTTTTGAATACTTTGACTATTCTGATCTTTTCATGTTCTTTTTACAGGTTGCCAGTTCCATCTTATTGCCAAATGAAAAAATGGAAGATGATAGCTTAACTCTTGAGCAAATAAAGGCTCAGAAGTTGGAAAAATTGCAACGTAACCTCCAGGATGCTTGGGTCAAACTACAACACCATGTGAATTGCCTTTATGATGCAAATCATAATCCTAGCAGAAAGAGATTACTTGGCATTAAACAGGTAAAGTAGTTGCTTGTATCAAGAATTCTTTTCTATAAAAAAAAACAATGAATAAATTTTGAAAGTTTTTTTACATTTGCAGACAAAAGTTTAAATTACAGATTAGGCCTAAACCAAGAGAAATTGTTTCAGTACTGGAAATGCTGGATAAAATTGTTACAACTATATTTGTTTATTTTCATTGATGCTTGTAATAATTCCTAACTCCAAATCACTTTGTCAGTGACACTTAGAATATGTTGACTGCATTCCTTTCTGAAAGAAAAGAAAAGCAAAGAAAACAATGAAATATTGGGTATGACATTGAACTACATCTGAAGGTAAGGCTCCAGTTCTGGAGCTCTGGGGTAGATGGAGTCATTTTTTTTTCGTTGCTATACTCCCCACATCTTCTTTTGACTGTATGGAAATCATTAGTATTGGATGTGAATGCTCAAAATTATATAACTGTGCAAATTATTTGTATTTGATAGGTATACTTGAAACTACGTGGTGCATTCAATAAGTTTCCAGACTTTTTTTGTACAGGCATTTAAAGTTGTCGTAGACTCTTGAAAATTCAGTATGTTATTGCTATACATCTTATAAGATGACTGACCAATTTTTATGATTTCAGGTTCAAATGAACAGCTACAGCAGCAATTAGAATACACCCTACTAAAGCCTGACTGTCACAGCTGGTGAATTTCAAAAATGCAATCTTGACGTGAGGACACTTTAGAAGAACGATATGCAATAAAATTGTGTTTTAAACTTGGAAAAAATGCCACAGAAACCTATGGAATGCTTCAGACTGCTTTTCAACCATCTTGCAGGAATCAAGCATGAGTTTTTGAGTGGCATAAGAGATTCAAGGAAAGCAGGGAGTCTGTGAGGGATGATGAGAGGTGTGGGACGAGTAAGGAAGTCAATAAACCAGAGTTGATTGGCCAAAGGGTTAGGGTTATTATGTTGAGGTTTTAAGGGAGTTCAGGAAGAGATTCCTTGGGAAGAGGCCAGCACTCTTCAAATCGGGTCAGTGGCATTTCCACCTGGACAATGCACCAGTCCACAACTCCATCCTTTTCACAGACTATTTGAGCAAGATGGGCATCAAGACAGTTCCTCAGCCTCCCTATAGTCCAGACCTTGCTCCCTGTGACTTTTGCTTATTCCCTAAGCTCAGAGGCTGTCGTTATGAGACAATTGAGGAGATGAAAGAGGCTGAGACAAAGGTCATTGACATGCTCACACAAGAGGACTTCCATAGGGCCTTCCAGAAGTTGTTGGAACAGTACAACAAGGGCATTGCAGCCAGAGGAGACTTCAAAGGGGACTAGAGTTTCATGTGTGTACTATCAATAAAAGTGCCCATACGAAAAAAGTCTGGAAACTTATTTAAGGATCCTTGTATCTCATTGTGTGCAAACAAATGATTATTATTATTATTATTATTAAATAGGAATAGTAACTT
The DNA here is from genome assembly GCA_963585895.1 of Sepioteuthis lessoniana. Classification (NCBI taxonomy): domain Eukaryota; kingdom Metazoa; phylum Mollusca; class Cephalopoda; order Myopsida; family Loliginidae; genus Sepioteuthis; species Sepioteuthis lessoniana. The sequence continues at coordinate 12,074,346 of OY757923.1, forward strand.
GAAACCATATAATTGCTTGCAAAAAGTAAACCGACATTGGCATTAAATTACCCAACAAGGGTTGACATGCTGTAAAACCAACCAGCCTTACTTCTGAAAATCTCTTTCTTTTTGATTTTCAAAGTGCACTATAAAGATTGATTGGATAAATTTTTCCTTTACTATCAAAAATATTCAATTTGTTGGTGTAGAAAATGACTTATATCTAGCACTAGCTCTAAAGTCCTTATGTTGTAATAAAAGCCGAAAAATTATGCACACACACACACCATATATATATATATATATATATATAATTTCCTGAAGATCCTTTTAGTGAAACCTAAGTAATAGACTTCAGCTATTTTATTTGGTTCTGTAAATCTGCTCTATGCAAATATCGAGCAATTTTTAAAGTATTTGTTTTGTGACTTATTCAGTTTTCTTTTTCTTTTCCCTTGGATTAGTAATATCTTTTTTACAAATATATATATATATATATATATATATGGGTTCTATGCTATGGGTACTAAAATACTTCATGAATTCCCGAAGTTTATGTATTGCTGTATATGTAATCATTTGAGTGAATGAATGTTTTGACATATTTGTTTAATAAATCCTATTATAACAGAAATATTTAAAACATTACTTAACAATTTTTCTGTTTTTTGATCTCATAGATTTTAGAAAAGAAGGAAGGGTTGTTCCGGAAACACATGATGGGAAAAAGAGTAAACTATGCTGCCAGATCTGTCATCACTCCTGACCCTAACATTAGTGTATCAGAAATTGGAGTCCCCGAAGTGTTTGCCAAGACCCTTACCTACCCACAGCCTGTAACACCCTGGAATGTTCATGAACTCAGACAGATGGTCATCAATGGACCTGATAACTACCCCGGGTAAGTTTTCAAGATTTTAATTTCATATACTGACTTCAGTTTGTGATATTGTGTATGTGTGTAGAAAATACAAGGGTCATTTAATAAATAAGGTGAATTTTGCAATAAAACCACTTGCATATCACCAGGGGGAAAAATTGCTTTATTTTTCAATATAATCTCCAATTTTTAAAACACATTTTTCCCATCAAACAATAAATTTTTGTATTCCTTGAGTGTAAAAACCTCTAGATTGAGTTTTTAGCCATTTGTTCATTCCATCATCACTTGAAAACTTTGTTCAATGCTTAAATTCTTTGAAGGGGCCAAACAAGTGGAAATCAGAGGGGTCCAGATCTGGACTGTAAAGAAGATGTGGTAGCTGTTCATAAAACAAACTGATGGTTTCCATTATTGCAGTATGAGAATTTGTTCTCTGGCATCCACATTTTGGTAACCCAATGATTACTGACCTTAAAAATGTAAAGTTTATCATGCACAATTTTGTGTGTTGCACCCACAGAAATTCCCAGTTATCCAGGAATGTTTTCTGTTGTAACTCTTCTGTCAACCAATGAGTACATTAACCAAATCTACCATTTCAGGTGTGCTCACCATTATAGGCCTGTTTTTATCTTGAATACTATTTTGACCTTTTTTAAATGAATTAGGCCTTTTGTAAACATTTTTGACTAAAACATGCTTCTCCGTATATATTGTACATCCCACTGTAAATTTCACATGATTTGCATCTCTCAGCCACCAAAAATTTATACCAACGTATAGCCGTACCAAACTTTCTGTGATTGTTACAGGGACCATGGAGCATATTTTATTTGTTTTTTTTTTTCTTTTTAGCTTATAAGTTTTTGAAAATTATGAAACTTATTAATAAAGAGTTTGATTTACGATATGTGTATAATGCTAAACTGGATCTTACTTTTTGTCAGTCTAGATTTTAAAAAATATTTTGTGGTAGAGGAAGCATGCTTAGTGTAACAGTTATCATAGAAAATGGGATTGGCAACCCGGGTTCAAATCCCTGATGAGGCTGTTAGAGTTTCATTTTACGCTAATGCACTTAAGAAAGGCATGAATCCATCTCTTTTCTCCTAAGCTATCAGTAAATAGTTGAGCAGACTGTGTTCTTTAGCTTTAGTTAGGCAACTAGTTTAGGAGAAGGAAAACTCTTGAATTCAAATCTGCTTTTTCTGCTTAAAACTTGGCCTTGTGTCACCTCCTCTTTGTGACTAAGTGGATGTGGGGGTAAATACATACTTGAAATGTTTTGTGAAATCCCTACTTGATATTTTGATTAAATTTAATCTGAGAGTTGGTGATGGTTTTCAACCAAGTAAGATGTAATTTATCCTTGGGCATGGCACCATTTATATAATTCTCAGTCACTGGGGCGCACTCTGGCTTTCTACCTGACTGGCACCTTTTGCGTCTGGCTGAAACGCTCTGTTTTTATAAAAGTCCGCAAAACTGTGTAAGAGTTTCGATGGATTTTGGGGCTACATAAGTTCTCTGTTAACTTCTTCTCCCCAGTTACTCCGACCTCTCTTTACCTATTACCAACACTCAACCAAAGAGGAGTCTGTGAAGAATCTATCCTCCTACTCTCTCAATAACATTAACCAAATAAGGAATCTTAGTTCCTCCTTTCTTTAGATTTTACCAACTACCAACACTCGGGAGTCTTTGAGGAATCTATCCTCCTACTCTCTCAATAATGATTTCCAAATAAGGAATCTTTGTTTTTTTTTTTTTCCTTTCTTGTTATTTAACCAGATGACTGTCTATTTTGACCAAATTATGCTTTAAGATAATTATCATTATTGGCTTGGCATTAATATTACTTTAGCACTTACGGCCTGCATATTTATCAATACTTTTTCATTGTCTTTACCATAACAACTTTCGATATATTCTTATTTTGAGCTAATACTTTTAAGCCCCCTTTTTTTTTTTCCTGAGGACATTGTTCTCACTATGACATATGAGCTCTTGTTAATCACAATGGCAATCCACTTATTTATGACAAATTCTTATCTTTGAATTTTTTCATTATTTCCCCAAAACATTTTATTGTAAAATATTTTGCTTGTATATTTTACACATTTGAAGATTTAGATAAACAATTGTATTTCTATTGTTCTCAATTCTGTGACCCCTGGGTCCTTAAGTGAATCATTCAGTTCAATTGTGTCTGATTTTTGTTATCTCTCATGCCAAAATCTAAGATTAGCCTTTTTCTTTGCCCATCTGACATTTCTTCTAAATGTAGAATAACAATCACACATACCTCCGTAAAGTGTCCAGCTGGCAGACAAAAATAAAGCAGGTCGTAGCTCAGTGCCGTCCTCCTTACAATGCTAAACTGAAGCTGGTTTATATAATAAAATACTTTCACTTACTTCCAAGTAGCCAATGACAATCTATGCAATGGAATATTCCTCTTGTGCACAATGGGATGCCCCAAGGCACCATAAATAGCTCCCGTTCCTCAATCGAGAATTGAGTTTCCTGTCTTCACGACTGATCGCTCTTTGCTAATGCAATTAATTACTCTCGGCTATCGCAACTAATTGCCCTACGCAACCTGACCAATTCTACACTAAACAATTTAAGTAAAGAATTTTATTTTGTCTCTTCACCCTCCTAGATGGCTAATAACATATACTTTCGGATTAACCCTCTTTCTTTCCATATCATCTATTTCATCACAATAAGAGGTTTAAATGCATAACTGCTTGATCATCTCCTAATAGTTATTACACTGGCACATAAATTTCATACACTAGGTGTAATAACTATTGTTGTATAGCCATAATGATATCAATAACAACAGTAATACAAATACAGGCCAATTCTGTCGTTTCAGGTACAAACGGGTTTATTAATTTCTTGCTTCAGTCCTTGGCGACACAAAGAGAAAGACACAGATCATAAAACCCTATGCTACTATTCTATGCTCACCGCCCCTCCCCATTCTCCACACGCACTGCGCATCTTGTTGTGTTTAAGATCTCAATTCATCTCTGCTGGTCGAGACTGGAAAAATATGATCCGATCAGATCCGGAAAACTCAACCACAACGGCTGAACGTCAACTAAACTATCTTTTCAAAATCCTCAAATTCTCACGACCATCTTTTCCAAGCATGGCACCATCCACACTCTCAATTCACTCCAACGGCCATCCAGTCCCATTTCCTGTTCGGGGGTTTATTATGACAGATGATGATTGTCATATCCTTTCTGCACAGGAGTAAGACTGCACCATTTGACTATGCACCTGAAATAAGAGACATCGAGTTGTTCAAAGCCTTACCAAACTAAACAATAAAATATAATTTATGAAAAATGATTAATATAAAAAATCACTCCTTAATTATATAACGCTATTATGTGACAGAGATAGTACACTCTAGTAAGGCTTAGACCTAAATCTAGTGACATTTTTTATTGCAAAATTAACCTAAAAAAAACCATCTTCAAATCATTTTATCCTTTCCAATAAGTGATTAGTCTATTTTCAAATAAAATCACAAATGACCCCATCGATTGATAACTACATATCCTTCGTACTTACTGATGTATTTGTGGTTATAGTCATGTTTCAGTTTGTGTGGTCTTCTTCCTTCTTCTGGTTTCAATCACAGTCCGTAACCTTTTGGGAATTTCCAATCAGGACCTTTATTCAACATGTGGAGTTTGATTGTTCTTGTACCACTGTCCATGTTTAGAGGATATCTTGTATCAGTTAATTTTTTCTTTCAGTCTCTTCTACTAAACCAGAGTATATGATGCTTCATACTCTACCTGACACAAGAATTGAAACCAAAACCAAGATAGTTTATGTCTTTATTATCCCAAGGAACTTTGAATAATTAACTGATACAAGATACGAGGTGCATACGATAAGTTTCCAGACTTTTTTCGTATGGGCACTTTTATTGATAGTACACACATGAAACTCTAGTCCCCTTTGAAGTAATCTCCTCCGGCTGCAATGCACTTGTTGTACCGTTTCAACAACTTCTGGAAGGCCCCATGGAAGTCCTTGGGTGTGAGTGTGTCAATGACCTTTGTCACAGCCTCTTTCATCTCCTCAATTGTCTCATAACAACAGCCTCTGGGCTTAGGGAATAAGCAAAAGTCACAGGGAGCAAGGTCTGGACTATAGGGAGGTTGAGGAACTGTCTTGATGCCCATCTTGCTCAAATAGTCTGTGACAAGGATGGAGTTGTGGACTGGTGCATTGTCCAGGTGGAAATGCCACTGACCCAATTTGAAGAGTGCTGGCCTCTTCCCAAGGAATCTCTTCCTGAACTCCCTTAAAACCTCAACATAGTAACCCTAACTCTAACCCTTTGGCCAATCAACTGTTGTGTATTGACTTCCTTACTCCTCCCATATCTCTTGTCATCTCTCACAGACTCCCTTCCTTCCTTGAATCTCTTATGGCACTCAAAAACTGATGCTCGATTCATGCAAGATGGTCAAAAAGCAGTCTGAAGCATTCCATACGTTTCTGTGGCATTTTTTCCAAGTTTAAAACACAATTTTATTGCATATTGTTCTTCTAAAATCCAGATTGCATTTTTGAAATTCACCAGCTGTGAGAATCAGGCTTTAGTAGGGTGTATTCCAATTGCTGCTGTAGCTGTTCATTTGAACCTGAAATCATAAAAAAATTGGTCAGTCATCTCATAAAATGTTTAGCAATAGCATACTGAATTTTCAGGAGTCTACGACAATTTTAAATGCCCATACAAAAAAGTCTGGAAACTTATTGTATGCACCTCTTATCTTCTAAGCATGGACGATGGAATGAAAACAGTTTAATCCTCTGAATTAAATAAAAGGTTTGATTTGAAGTAAAGGGTAAATAATCCTTTTAATTGTTTTCTTACATGTTTTTTGGATTAAACAATAATCTTTTGTTTTTTTTTCTTTCAGTGCACATTCCGTTGTTGACCAATTTGGTGTAAAAAGGCGGTTGTATGCTGAGAACCGTACACAGCGTGAATCAATAGCTAAACAACTTTTAACTCCGTCTCCTAACAACAAAGGGATCATCACTTGCAAAAAGGTATGTAGGGGCTTCTTTTCCACAAATCTTGAAACTCTCCCAAATTTTAATCAGTAAATTCATATAAACACGGTATTCGTGGTTCCTAAACTTGTTATGTCAAGGAAGCTTTCTATGATTCACAGAATCACAGAACCTATCTCTTTATTTTTGATAAGATATTAAATAAAGCAAAAATTATTTGGGAAAATAAGAATTCATTCAAGTATTAATTTTATTGCGGACTTTTGTCCTCATCTTGGTAGTTTTTGTTGTTTTTCTCACTACGTTTCGGCCAAATTTCACCTCTGGCTATCTTTAGGTGATTAACTGCGACCTGAGTCTTGTAACCATATCCCCAGTAATTACTACCTTCCATAGTTGTTGTCTATCACACCACGTTTTGACCAAGTAACCTTCTGGCCGGCTTGGGTAGGAATTGAAACTGCTATCTTCTGACAATGCTCACCTGGAACCGTAGGGACAACAACTATAGAAGGCAGTAAATTCCTGGGGATACGGTTACAAGACTCAGCATTCCTATCCGAGGTCGCGGTTAATCACCTGAAGACGGCCAGAGGTGAAATTTGGCCGTAACATAGTGAGAAAAACAACATAAACTACCAAGATGGGGACAGAAGTCCGCAATAAAATTAATACTCAGATTAAGAAGCCTCATCTAAAAAAGGATTCCCAATAAAGACAAGAATTCATTCATATAAAAAACAATGAAATATCAAAATAAAATGTAACTCAGTAACTATGACTATTTAATGATAATGATTATTTGTTTGTACACAGATGGTTTCAAGTATTCCTATCTAATAAAAATAATTTTCACTCGGTTATATCATTTTAAGTATACAATTATATTGTTTCTGTAATTGTTGTGAAAAGAATTATTAAAAGCTGATAAATACTAGATTTTCTCTTTGGGTTGAAATTTTTCACCTTGCTGAGACAAAAAAAAAATTTTTTTAAGATAATGATTATATTTTATGAGTTTTTTTTAATTAACCTTAGTGTAAAGCTGGCAACCTTAGTTGAGGGTGACCCGAAGGCTCTCTTTTCAATAGCTACTACACAGAAGTGTAGGGGAGGGCGCTACTCCATTCCCAGGATTGATCCACTTTACCCTTGATCTTCACCTTACAATGCTGAGTGTTTAGCAAGGCAGCATCAAGTACCATATTTTTGAGTCTTTGGTATGACTCGACCTGGGATCGAACCCTGGTCTCCTGGACCATTGGCAAACACTCTTCTCATTAGGCCAATGAGAAGACACCTTAACTTGTGGAAACTCAGAATTTTTTTTCTGAAACTTTGGGGTTCCCCAAAATGAGTTTTGGGGAAATACTGTCCTACATAAGATTAAGTCCCCATCATCTAGTGCCTGTGGTGTAGTCGTTATCGCCGTAGGAAATGAACACGGCAATACGAGTTCAAATCCTGGACGATACTGATTGCATTTCACATAGCACTAATACCCTTGGGAAAGGTATGAATCCAATTATTCTCCCTCCAGCTATGGGTAAATAGTAGGACAGACTAGGTTCTTCAGCCTTGGTTAGGCAACTAGTCTAGGAGAAGGAAAACTCTGAATTCAAACCTGCTAAACTCCGCTTAAAAAATGACCTTGTGTCATATCCTGCCCGACCGGAGGGGTTGGTAAATAGTATCATCTAGTGTCTAACATGCTGGACTGTGAAATTGTAATAAGCAAGTTCAGACTGTAGTAGCCCTATTACATCTACTTTCAGACTCGTACTCTTGGGAAAGGTATGAACCTCCTTATCCCCACAAACTGATACCTGATAGGGTCCTGTCTCTGTGTCAAATAGAACTGCTCGACATTTAAACTGAGTGTAAACAAATGACATGTGAAATTGAATTGTTAGAAATAGAACTGTTTGATCATTTAACTGTGTGTAAACTGAGCCTTAATTGAATTGTTAGTAATACATAGCAATACTTTGAACCACTTAGCTGCATGCAAACGAATGAGTAATATTGATTAGAATTATTTGAGTTAAATATCAATACTTGAAACTCTTTAACTGTGTGCCTAAATAGAATTATTGTTATTCAATAACAATACTTGGAACCATTTGACTGTGGGCAAATGAATTAATAGCGTTAAATAGAATAATTTAATGTTAAATTGCAATTCTTGTAACCACTTCACTCTGGGAAAACAAATGATTTATATCGAATAGAATTGTTTTTAGATAGCAATAATTGAAACCATTTAACTATGTACAAACAATAGTAATACTAGTGTGCAAACAAATTCTAACTTATTTAAAAAGGAAATTACCAACAAACTGTGTGTGCAAAAAAAAGTGACTGATGTTAAATTGTGACTTTTTTATAGCAGTATTTGAAACCATTTAACTGTGCAAACAAATTGAGCTCAGGCTTGTTTAAAAATATATTTACAAATCATATATATTCAATATATATGTATAAACAGGATTTGGTATTTAATAACCTACAAGGGTTGATATGCCATAAAACCCAACCCACTATAATTGCATCATGAGTATGACGCTAAATTGTATCTGGTGGTGAGGCTCCAGTTCTGGGAAGTGAAGAATCACACCAGTTTTGCTATTACTCTCTGGTCCACTTTGACTTGGAGTGCTAATACCTGTTAGGGTCTCATTTATGGGTCTGATAAATCTGTTTGAAAATTATTAGGATTAGATAAGAATACTTGAAACCATATAACTGTGTGCAAATTATTTGTATAAAGAATAATTACTTGAAGCTATAATTGTTTATAAAGGATCATCATTAGTTACTTTTGCCCAGTGGGTCAAATAGAACTGTTCATTATTAATAGGAAATAAAATTAGTGTTGAATATCAAATGCTTGAAACCATTTAAATGTGTATAAGCTATACATAGCAATATCTGAAACCGTTTAACTGTGTGTGCAAAAAAATGATTAATTTCAAATAGAATTATTAATCTTAAATAGCAATATGTGAGACCATTTAACTGTGTGCAAGCAATAAATAGCAATACTTGAAGTTTTTAAATTCTGCATAAACAAATCAGCTCTAGCTTGTTTAAAGATAATGTTACTGACTACCTATTCACTTACAAATCATATATATATATATATCTATATGATTTGTGTGTGTGTATATATATATATATATATATATATATATATATATATATATATACAGGATTTGGTATTAAACAATCCACAAGGGCTGATTTGCCATAAAACATAACCAACCAATCAACCAAGATAATTTCTTGAAATACTTGAATTTAATTGCTTGCAAAAAAAAAATTGGCTGTAAACAATTAAATTTGAGTTGACATGACCTTGTAAAATAATGGATTGATCAAACCTTTTATTTCACACATCTTATAGTTTATTAAAAAAAAAAAGAAACCATTATTGCTAGCTGAGGTCAACTCACTATGATTAACAATTAGTTACTTCTAAGTTCAGTTGAAAGTTTTGTCTTTCATTAAAGGATTTAAAGTCATGTGAATACAAATTCTTGGAGTTTGAAATTAGATTTTAACTTTGAATCATTTAGCCTTGAGAAGCTGAAAGCTCCAGACTAGTTGTTGTGCTGTGCTAATTTTTTATCAATGGTCCAAAGACAACTCGTGGATTTTTGTATGAGCTGGTTATGTAAAAGAGACATCTTAAAATGAAAGAAGTTGTGTGCACCCAAGTGTCTTGATTATTATTCGTCCCAGCTGAGAAGATGTAACAGTGAGAATCAAGCTCCAGTAGGAAGAGGACAAGATGGTTATCCAAGATCATAAAACCAACCAAATCAAAACTCTTATAAATTGAAAAAGACTCTTTTGTGAAAATCTTGTAATAAGAGTCAAAACTTAACAAAATATCAATTTCATGTATACTGTCATTTTTGATTGCACAGATACATTAGCATATAATAATAAAGATGTTTATTAGATGATCTTTATTTATTTCAAACTGGCTCATTAGCCTAGTGGGTAGAATGTTCACCAATGGTCCGGGAAACCTTGGTTCAATCCGAGGTTACGTCATACCAAAGACTTTAGAAATGGTACTTGACACCTCCTTGCTTTACACTCAGCGATATAAGGTACGTGTCAAGGGTAAAGTGGAGCAATCCAGAGAAAGTAGTAGTGCCCTCCCCTACACCTCAGTGTAGTAGCTATCAAAAAGGGAGCCTTCTAGTTGCCAACTTTATTTTACTACTTATTTACATCTAAAGTTTAAACTTATTATTAAGGGAGCTAACATGTTCAACTGTGACTTTTGAAGTAAAAAAATAAAAGTTCTTTTTTGGTGGGAAGGTCAACCCAATGCTTACTGGCAGAGTAATCTTTTTTTCTCCTTCTCCTCTCCCACTTCTTTCTTTCTTTGCTGTGTCCGTCTCTCTCTCTCTCTCTCTCTCTCTCTGTCTCACTACTTAGACAAACTGCCTCCTCACAGATCTGCCGAAGTTTTTTTCCATTTATTGAGGCCAAAACCTACCCATCCAGGCACTTAATGACATAATGCCAGAACCAATGAAAAGAGGGGGTGGAAAAGAATGGACGCTTTCTTCCTCTCTCTCATAAGTTGTCTGTTTCTGGTTCACTTCCGAGTCTCGCTATGACAGACGACGCATGGCATGACCCTTATCCTTTTCGTCGTGGGTTAGCATGATGACTGGTACAACTTCACAATTTGCAAGTTCAAACTTTTATATTAACTTTCAGTCTAATACCCTTGGGAAAGGCATGAACTCTCTTATTTCCCCCAGCTATGGGTTAAATAGTACCACTACTGTCCTACAATGATGGCTTTGGCATTAAAAAAAAAAGTAAAGTTGGCAACCTTTGTCGAGGGCGACCAGAAGGCTCCCTTTTCAATAGCTACTACACTTTCCCTGGATTGCTCCACTTTACCCTTGATACGTATCTTATATGGCTGAGTGTTAACCAAGAAGGTATCAAGTACCATTTTTAAAGTCTTTGGTATGACGCGACCTGGGATTGAACCCAGGTCTCCTGAACATTGGTGAACACTCTGCCCACTAGGCCAATGAGCCAGTGTTGGCATTAAATAACTCACAAATATTGATAAACCATTAAACAAAGAAACTGAACTGAACCCTGACTCAATATTTTATCGGCTCATTAAAAATTGTGATGTATATATCCTATTCATTGTTCATAATCTCTAAAACCTTGGTATTTTATTTCAATGTTTTTTGTTTTGTTTTTTCTACTCAATGTTTTCAGGTGAATCGTCACCTCTTGCCCGGAGATTATCTTTTAGTCAATCGACAGCCCACTCTACACAAGTCTAGTATGCAAGCCCATCAGGTGAGTTTTCACATTTTTTTCATCTATATAAATGTCTGAAATGCGAGCAAAATATTCCTTGTGCAAAATGTTGAAATGTTGAAAAATTTGCCATTAGTTGACCTTAATGTTGTAAACTGGAGTGAGTTCATCCATAGTTGTACTTGTTTGAATTTGATTAATGAAATTATGTACTGTTTTTCGTTGAATAGTATCATTGTGATTCTATGGATGGATCGCTAAGAAGCAGATAATTGATGCATTGTAGGACATACTTGGGGCAGACATTCAGTCATATACTTTTATACTATTAGAAAATGGGTAAATAGGTTATAAAATTTAAAGAATTTTACAAAAGAGTTTTACAAAATGGTGGTGTTCTGGAAGTGCCCGTGGTGTACTGGAGGTGCCCGTGGTGTAATGGTTATTGTCGTAGGAAATGGACAAGGCAAAACGAGTTCAAATCCTGAATGAGACTGATTGCATTTCACATAGCACTAATACCCTTGGGAAAGGTATGAATCTAATTATTCTCCCTCCAGCTATGGGTAAATAGTAGGGCAGACTAGGTTCTTCAGCCTTGATGAGGCAACTAGTCTAGGAGAAGGAAAACTCTGAATTCAAACCTGCTAAACTCCGCTTAAAAACTGACTTTGTGTCATATCCTGCCTGAGTGGAGGGGTTGGTAAATAGGATAAAATTTAAAGAATTAGTTCAAGTGCTCAGAAGATAAGCGTTTTTTATCTCTGTGTGGTAGAAAATAATTCTTTGATCTTGGTTCTAATTACTGGATTTAGCTATATGTTTTACAATTTTTGGGTGATGGGTAATCAAATAGGTAATAAAATTTATGGAAGTGCCTTAATTAGTAGTTTCTTAACCTTTTGAGTTCTGAGCTCTTGAGCTTAAATTTACCCTCAGCAATTTAGGTATGATCTCCACACTGGTAAACTGGTACCACAGTGTGCAGGAAAATAAAAGTGCCATCAGTATACTAGTGTGTAGTGGAAAAATGTGTAAATGATTAAATAAAACACAGTTCTACTAATTCAATAAATTACATTTCTTTAACTTGAGTGAAAAGGTAAGAAAAGGTACTAATAAAGAATTAATATATACCAATATGATATCAGCAAGAAGAAAATTAATAGCTGTTTGCATTGTTTTAAATCCAGATAGTATATTTTGTGTGTGTAAAAGATCTTTGTGTGTGTATGTCATGTAAGGGGAAAGTATGTTTATATGCTGATATGTAAGGGTAAAGTAGCTGAAGAATCTGTGGTAAAGAAATGTTAGTAATAGCACATCTAAGTAAAAAATAAGAAAGATTATTATTTTTCGAAAACAAATGATATTGAAATTAAATACATTCTTGAAGGAACAGAATGTTGGATTTTCACTCAAGAGAAATAAAGACAAAAGTTTCGGGTAGAATAGAAAACTAATTTATATCTACTGAAGGTTTATCTATTTTATTGTCGTATTTATATGATAGGCACCAAATTAGATAAAAAGTGGATTGATTTATCTATGATTCTCATTGGTTGAAAAAATATATTTTTAACAACCTAGGAGGGAAAAGATTTCTTAAATTTTATCCTACAAAATTTACAAAGTAGTTCAAATATTATTGTCTGCCATCTCTAAGAAATTTTTACAAAACAGTGGTGTTCTAAACAAAGGCACCGATTGGTCAATAAATGCAAAAATTACAGCTTCTCAAGCCTGTTTTTTGTACAAAAATTAACTTTTTTTGTATGGAAATCAGTTGATTTTCCATAAGTATAATTGTGACACTATGAGTTGGATATATGCATATACATGTATACACACATGTGCGTGTGCGTATGTGTATATATATATATATATATATATATATATACGCCCATGCACATGTGTGTGCACACACACATATATATGTGGCAAGATGAGTTAGATTCAGCCTGGGTATCAAATTTCAAATGTTAGGAAAACCCATTAACTAGATTAAGGAAATCTAGATAAGAAAATGTTTATACATATGGCCATGGATGTGGGTAAGTATTAAGTACTTGTCGGGTACTGGTCAAAAACTTAAAAGGGTCTGTGTTTTGGGTCAGAGCAGTCAGACTTAGTTTGGGTTCGAGGAAAGTTGATTAGGCTGGAACAAAGAAACAACGAAAAGCGACATTACCAGCCAGACCCAGTTAGTTAAGATAATCTTTTGCCAGCCGAAACTCAAACTAGAACTAATTATCCACAAAGTGTTACACGTTCCCCATCCTCCCTTGACGTTTTAACCACAAGTTGTTGTTGTATTTTTGTTCTTTTCCCTGTGAACCTGCCTCTCGCTTGATCCGGCCACACATAAGTTCGCAACATGGACTTAGTAACTTATGCTTATTAGTAACTTGTCATGTGGGTTGGGAAGATAATTTGTTCAGTGTCATCAATTGATACCTTAATTAGGAGAAACACTTTTCCAGTCTGGGTTCACTATGTGTATTCAGTTGTACTCTTCGGTTTGAAGTTGATAAGCATAACAAGTTAAGAGGGAAAGAGTCAAAATGTGATCAGTCAGTTCATTGGATTTATTACAAGTAGTGGGTTCAGACAAAATGAATGTAGTTGAAGGAATCCAAATGTCACAATTCAGCTGGGGAAGTGTTAGCATTGAGATTCAACCAAAGTTAAAACCAGACATAAATAAAAGCATCTTCTCCACTTAAGGTAACTGTTTTCCTTTTTTTTCTTGCTGTTGCGATGATCCAGTCACTTTCTCCATTTTCTTCCTTTGCCCTGTCGGCTGGGCTTAGTATACATTGTCTGCATCCTCTGCAGAGGAATGTGACCCCCACCAAAAGGTGCATCCTGAGTATGTTACTAAATTGCATCCAGTGGTGAGGCTCCAGTTCTAGAGAGTGTTCAGTAGCTCTTCATTGCTATTACTCCCAGGTCCACATTGACCAGAATTGGTAGTACCTCGTAGGGTCCCATTTATGTGTCAAATAGATCTGTTTGAAAAATTATTCATATTCGATGAGACCTGATGCTATATAACTGTAAATTATTTGTATTAAGAATAATTTCTTGAAGCTATAATTGTTTACTAAGGATTGTTATTAGTTACTTGAAACCATATAAGTGTGTGCAAGCAAATGACTATTTGTGGTAGAGACATACCTCACCAAAGCAAATGAAATAACCTACCTCAGAGTTTGAAGCGAGCATGAATGTGTCTAGCATGCAGGGTGCCGACAGTAAGAAACACGACTGTTCTTGGAGGTGCAGTTTATAAGTCACCTTTCTCATCTTTAGCGAGATGAGATATGTAACATATGCAAAATTTGACCAATCAGAACTGACATAAAAAGAGGAATGTCAGTAGCAGAGGGTTGTTGTGGTTTTTGTGGACTGCTAGTTTGACCGTTGGACAGAATGGGCAGAATTTGACAGTGAAGAGGACTGACCTAGTTTTTGCAGTTGCCAGTTGGGAAAGCGAATGCCAGAATCCATTTCCTTCAATCCTGCACTATATAAATAGGATAAGAAAGTTAAAGCAACCCAACAACAATATTAAAAATCTTTGCCCTCATATTAAATCTTATATAAGATTCACACTATTATTAAATAGAAGTAATTACTTGAAACCATATAAGTAAGTAAAGTTGGCGATGTTTGTCGAGGGTGACCCGAATGCTCCCTTTTCGATAGCTACTACACCAAGATGTAGGGGAGGGCGCTACTCCTTTCCCTGAATTGCTCCACTTTACCTTTGATCCTTACCTTATAATGCTGAGTGTTGAGCAAGGTAGCATCAAGTACCATTTTTTGAGTCTTTGGTATGACTCTCCCGGGCCATTGGCGAACACTCTAACCATTATGCCAATGTCTGGTACGAACCATATAATTATTAGTATTTAGTAGAAGTTCTTGAAACCATACATGTGGATGCAAATTATTTGTATTAGATATGAATATTTGATATATATAACTGCGAAAAAACTATTTAGAAGCAACTACACAAAAAATGTCACTATAAATGTACAATGAATGCAATCCTAGACAAGTTGATGTGCCATTAAAATCAATCAGGTAAGGTTCCGTTTATGGGTCAAATAAATCTGTTGGAAAATTATTTGTATTGAATAGTGAATCTTGAAACCCTATAACTGCAAAAAAATTGATATTATTTTTAGATAAGATTAGTTCGTTCGAAACTATATAATTGTATATGTATAACTTTTCCTTGTATACCTACCAGTATAACCAGTGTTCTTTGTTCTTCTCATCATAATTGTATATAAATTATTGGTATTAGATAGGAATAATTGAAATCATACAACTGTGTGCAAACAAAAAATTATTATTGACAAATAAAAAAAATATATCTTAAAAAAAAATGACTGCAATGGACGTTCAAAATAGTTATGATTAAAAAAAAAAAAAAAAAAAAAAAAAAAAAAGTGATAATTTTTGTCAAACATTTACAAATGAATCAAAATTCAACATCGAATAAACCAAATCAAACCATATTCTTCCTTTCTTCTACATTGCCCAGTCGGCTGGGGCTGTAGAATACACTAACTGCACCTCTGTAGAGGGGTAAGACCCCCACCCCAACGAGTGTCCTAGATAGGACACTAAACAATCTAATAGTGAGGTTCCGGCACTGCTGGCGCTTTGGGTAATGCGGAATACTCCTTCATTGCCATCGCTCCCAGGTCCACTCTGGCCCGGAGTGGTAGCACCTGATAAGGGTCCTATCTATGGGTTAAATAGAACTAAACAGTGGTTGAAGTTTGCTGTTTTTATACATTTAAACTGTGTATTTATGCTGAACTGAATTGTTTAAAATATAACTGTTTTTACATTTAAACTGCGTACTAATACTAAACTGATTTGCTCAAAATAGAACTGTTTTGATGTCTAAACTGTGTACTTATGCTGAACTGAATTATCTGAAATAAAACTGTTTGACATTTAACTCTGTGTATTGCCCAGTTGGCTGAGGCTGTAGAATACATTGATTGGACCTCTGCAGAGAGGTAAGACCCCTCTCCCAATGATTGTCCTGGATATGACACTAAACAGTCTGATGGTGAGGTCTCAGTAATGCTGGGGCTTTGGGGAATATGGAGCACCCCTTCATTGCCATTGCTCCCAGGTCCACCTGATAGGGCCCTATCTATGGGTTAAATAGAACTAACGGCATACTTATGCTAAACTGAATTGTTTGATTAAACTGAATAGCTTGAAATAGAAATGTTTTTGACAATTAAACCGTACTTACATTTAAACTGTGTGCTTATGCTAAACTGAATTATTTCAAAAAGAGCTGTTTTTTGACTTTGAAACTGTATTTACACTAAACTGAATTGTTTAACATAGAACTGTTTTGACATTTAACTGTGTGTAAACAAAATCTGTACTTATCATCATCATCATGTCGTGTCGCAAGCACGGATATCCCTGACCCTCTCTCGCCACTTTTCCCTATCGTTCATCGCCTCTGGCAGGTCCTCAGGGCTACATCCCATATCCTCACATAGCTGCTGTATGTATGTTCTAGCTGGTCGTCCTGCTTTTGCTCGGCCATATGTGGGGGTCCATAACGGCTGGAGAAGAAGCTAGACGGCAATTACACAAGAATTTTGCGAGCAATATTGAATAAGTCCTGGCTGCAACACCCCACAAAGCACCAACTATATGGCCACCTGCCTCCCATCACGAAAACTATCCAAGTTAGACGAACCAGACACACAGGACACTGCTGGAGAAGCAGAGACGAGCTCATAAGTGATGTACTCCTATGGACCTATGTACTTATACTAAAATGAATTAGTTGAATTAGAACTGCTTGACTAAACTGAATAGCTAGAAATAGAAATGTTTTTCACAATTAAACTGTACTTACATTTAAACTGCATGCTTATGCTAAACTGAATTGTTTGAAATTGAACTGTTTTTGACATTGAAACTGTACTTACTCGAAACTGAATTGTTATAGATAACTGCTTGAATAAACTGAATAGTTTGAAATAGAAATGTTTTTGACAATTAAACCGTGTACTCATGCTAAACTGAATTGTTTTAAATAGAACTGATTATTTACATGAAAATGGATTTGGTGTTAAATAACCTACAATGGTTGATATGCCATAAAACCCAACCAATGAACCAATCCTTTCTTCTACAATTTTGACCAACATGTCATCTTTTTGTTTAAGGAAACCAAACATGACATGGAGAAGTCAATAAGAAACTGCTTATGGGATTGCAAGTTTCAGTTCACATAATTGTTAATCTTGTTTAACACTCTTTAGTACTGGAAGCTGCTAGAATTTAATTCCTTCACTTCAGAACTGATTTCTGATAAAATCTAAAACTGATTTAATCTTTACTGAGTCTCTTGTAGCTATCAGCCTGTATATAAAAATGATAGCCATTTTACTTATAAGTCAGGTTGTAATAGCCCTAAATGATATTCCATCACGTAAGCATGAACATATATCTTATCAAACGTAAAATTATATATGAAAATGTTTACCTGATAAAATCCAATTAAAATTGATTCAAGTTGATTCTTTATATTTTGATTGGATGAAATTAAAATTTAATATTTTCTTAAGCATTTCAACTTGTTTTTCCCTCTCTATCTTACAGGCTCGTATTATTCCTAACATCAAAACATTTCGACTGCACTATGCCAATTGCAAAGCATACAATGCTGATTTTGACGGGGATGAAATGACTGCACATTTTCCCCAGTCTGAAATCGGAAGAGCAGAAGCCATGGAAATTTGTAAGTTCTCTTGCTATCTTTTACCCTTAAAACCCTGTCTCTACCTTTACTTGTTTGTGGGCACCTAGCTGAAAAATAGCTTGAAAATGTTAAGTATTGTAATCTATTATTTAACAGCCTTACAGGCTGTTAAATATGGACAATGTTATTGTTGGCGACCATAGTCGAGGGAGAGTCAAAGGCCCCCTTTTCAATAACTACTACACAGAGCTGTAGGGGAGGGTGCTACTCCTTTCCCTGGGTTGCTTCACTTTACCCTCGATACGTACCTTATATTGCTGAGTTTTAAGCAAGGAGGTATCACGTACCATTTTTAAAGTCTTTGGTATGACACGACCTGGGATTGAACCCAGGTCTCACCAATGGGCAATAATGATGTAAAAATAACATTATTTTGATATTAATGATATTGTTGGTTATAAGCAATAGTGATATAGAAATGGGGATTCCTCTGTCAGAATTTAGGTTATAAATACTGGTTGCTTTGCTTATAAGCATTTTGCTTACTTTTTTTCTTTTATGAATATTTCTAATAACATGATTTATTGATTTTAAATTAGGTTAATTATAAAAAATAATTTCTTACAGAGTCTGGCAAAATGATCTCTCAGTTTAGGAATGTAAATAAAAAAAGATAACATGGATCCTACTCAAGATTTAACTCCATTATAAAAAAAACAAACTATTTGCCATTTTGTTTTGTTATTTGTCATCACTTTAGTTTAAAGGTTGTATTGTCCAAATGGTTGCCTTTATCGTATTAGGAAATCGACTCCAAGTTCAAATCCTGGATGTGGCTGTTTTCATTTCGCTTCACACTAATGCTGTTGGGAAAGGCATGGCTATTTCTCTTCTTTCATCCATAGGGCAGACTGGGCTCTTTAGCCTTGATATGGCAACTGGTCTTGGAGAAGGAAAACTGAATTTAATACAGCTATTCTCTGTTTAAAAACTAACTTCATTACATATTGCCTGTGGCAGGAAGGTTGGGTATGTATCAACCCAACCTTTCTGCCATGAGCAGGATGAGACACAAGGTCAACTTTTAAGTGGAGTTTAACAGGTTTGAAATCAGTTTTCCTTCTCTCAGACTGGTTACTATACCAAGGTTAAAGATTTAAGTCTGACCTACTATTTGCTCATAGCTGGAAGGAGTATAGTTGGATGCATCCTTTTCCCAAGGATATTAGTGCTATGTGAAATGCAAACAACCTCATCCAGTTTTTGAATTTGGGTTGCTGTGTCCATTTCCTGTTATCATAACCATTACACAATGAGAGCCTCACCTTGCAGAGAGGTTGGGTAAAAATTTACAACTTGTGAATTATTATTATTAGATAGGAATACTTGAAATCAAACAATTACATGCAAATTATTTCTTCTAATAATTACGTAAAACTCTCTCTCTATACATATATTTTTTGTGTTTTCATTAAAGCCAGTGCCAATAACCAATATCTTGTCCCTAAGGATGGTACCCCTTTGGCTGGTCTCATCCAAGATCATATTGTGTCTGGTGTACGACTTACTATACGTGGGCGTTTCTTCACCAGGTAAGTAAAAAAAAAATTCTTTTTTCTTATCGCTTAAGCAAAAATTGGGAAGGATGTCAGAGAAGCACATTTTATTCATAAAATATACTTCTCTGTACACATCACACATTTTTATGTAAATTTTACATGGTTTGCACCTCTCAGTTACCAAAAATTTGATGACAGAGTACTTGGTTCAAGCCTGGAACACTCTGCTTGATTTGCCACTATTTTAAATAGTCTCAGAACAAATATTTTTGTGAGATTAAAATCATTTTTGTACTAAACCAACTCTAAGAATCCAGAATAATGAAAAAAAAATTTGTTGTGCATTTTTTTTTTTTCAAAAAAATTCCCCTTATTTATTGAATGACCCTCATATGTATAATAGGCCCTTCCTCAGTAAAGAAATTGAATGACCCTCATTTATATAATAGGCCCTTCCTCAGTAAAAAAATTCCCCTTATTTATTGAATGACCTTCATATATATAATAGGCCCTTCCTCAGTAAAGAAATTCCCCTTATTTATTGAATGACCCTCATATATATAATAGGCCCTTCCTCAGTAAAAAAAATTCCCCTTATTTATTGAATGACCTTCATATATATAATAGGCCCTTCCTCAGTAAAGAAATTCCCTTTATTTATTGAATGACCCTCAACGAAGTGAGTAGAAGAAAGAACACAGCCAAAGCAAAACTGAAAGCTGCAAACCAACAAGAAAGAATAAAACTGTGGAAACAGCACTTCAAAAACCTACTAGGAAACCCACCGAAAATAACACATGAACCAATCACCAGAATAATTAGTAAACAATTAGACATTAAACTAGGACCGTTCACACAAGAAGAACTCGACTCAGAAAAATTAAAAATAGGAAAGCTGCAGGGCTGGACGAGATTCCCCCAGAAGTATGGAAGACCAGACAATTCGACGACATACTGCTCCGACACTGCAACGCAGTATATAATCAAAATCCGATAGATAGATGGATGAAGGGATGCATCCTCCCCTTCCCTAAAAAGGGTGACCTCGGATTAGCCAAAAACTACCGAGGCATAACACTTACATCCATAGCAGCCAAAATCTACAATGCCCTACTACAAAACCACATAGAACCCAAAATCTACAACATACTTAGGAAAAACCAAAATGGCTTCCGAAGAAATAGATCCACGACCTCACAAATATTAACCATCCGTAGAATCCTTGAAGGTGTACGGGCAAAAAACCTACAAGCGAAATTAATATTTGTCGACTTTACCAAGGCCTTTGATTCCATTCACAGAGGAAAGATGGAACAAATCCTACTAGCGTACGACATACCTAAAGAAACCGTAGCAGCAATAATGATTCTCTATAGAAACACCAAAGTAAAAGTACGATCACCAGATGGAGACACAGAATACTTTGACATTGTAGTAGAAGTACTACAAGGGGACGCGCTAGCTCCATACCTCTTTATCATTTGTCTAGACTACATACTTAGAACATCGATTGACAAAATCAGAGAGAATGGCTTCGAGCTGACAAAGAAAAGAAGCAGAAGGTACCCTGCAAAAACAATTACCGACGCCGACTACACTGATGACATAGTGATACTGGCAAATACACCCAACCAAGCCAAAACACTACTGCATAGTTTGGAATGAGTAGCCGCAGGCATAGGCCTCTATGTTAATGCACACAAAACAGAATATATGTGCTATAATCAGAAAGGCGACATCTCCACTCTAGATGGAACCCCTCTAAAACTAGTTGACAAATTCACTTACCTAGGAAGCAGATTAACGAAAGCATGGACAGCTATCAATAGGCTATCGATTATATGGAAATCAGACCTAACCGATAAAATGCAACGCAGTTTCTTCCAGGTAGCGGTCACATCGATACTGCTATATGGATGCACTACATGGACTCTAACAAAACGGCTGAAGAAGCTAGACAGCAATTACACAAGAATGCTGCGAGCAATCTTGAACAAGTCCTGGCGGCAACACCCCACAAGGCACCAACTGTACGGCCACCTGCCTCCTATCACGAAAACTATTCAAGTTAGGCGAACTAGACATGCAGGACACTGCTAGAGAAGCAGGGACGAACTCATAAGTGATGTACTCTTATGGACCCCCACACATGGTCGTGCAAAAGCAGGACGACCAGCACGAACATACATTCAGCAACTATGTGAGGATACAGGCTGTTGTCCTGAAGACCTGCCTGAGGCGATGAACGATAGGGAAAAGTGGCGAGAGAGGGTCAGGGATATCCATGCTACCAGCACGACATGATGATGATGATGATATATAATAGGGCCTTCCTCAGTAAAGAAATTCTCATTTATTTAATGACCCTCATATATATAATAGGCCCTTCCTCAGTAAAGAAATTCCCCTTATTTATTGAATGACCCTTGTATATTGTAAAAAGCTTCATTTTAAGAATTGACAGGATTTGAGTTTGATGTTAATGCAACAAATACAAGAACCAGACAAATTTTGCTTTGAATTTTTTGTTTCTGTTGTACAAGTGTGAGTCAAAAGTTTTGCCATATTTTGGTAGGTGCTAGTTTACAACATGTATTTTCTGTGATTGAAACAATTCAAGCCTTAAAAGATATCCACTGTGCTGGTCGTATCATGTTAGTTGATGCGCTGACACATTGTGATTTGAAAGCCACACACATCCTGTAACGTGATTTGGTAGGTCCAAGTTATAAAGAGAACGAGAGGCTAATTTCTGGGGAAGGAGACAGAGAAGAAAAAAATTAGAAAAAGTAGATACCTGACCTTTGAGTGACTCAGGCTTGAGCACTTATTGTAGCTCAGTCACCCCTAGGTAAGTGACTATGGTAATTAAAAATGACTAGAAAAAATTTGGAGGTCCCAAATGTTCTGCGCAGGTGTGGAACCACTGGAAATGGATGTTCCTCCTTCCGCCACTGAGCAGAAGTAAGGGTTAGTGGTGAGTTAGCAGCTGAATGTGAAGAGTTGAAGGCTCAGGTAAACACTAGCCAGGACAGTGTGAAGATAGTTGAAAGTTGTGGCCCCCATTTTGGAGTGAGCTCTGAAAAGGGGTCTCAAACCAGACATGAACCTGTGAAGACGAAACCAGCAAACAAGTATGTTAGAACAAGAAAATACAGAAAGTAAATTTAAGGTCTGTGTCTGCTCTCTCTTTCTCCCCATGACATGTTCTTCTCTTTTTCCAGCTGACACGAGCAACTCAGTTTTCATATGCTGTTTTTTTTTCTCGGTGACTACTTAAAAAGTGTAGGTGTGAATAAACATATGTGTTCCACAGTAAGGTTATAAACAGGGTTCAACTACGAGTTGAGATGTAGCAATACATGCATTAACATGTTCGAGCACAACCATACATTTGGTGTGTATCATTATGTCTATTTGGCACCATTATGTTACAGATTTGACCAGGCCATTGGCCTAATGAGTTGAGTGTTTGCCAATAGTCTGGGAGACTGGGGTTCAATCTCAGGTTGAGTTATACCAAAAACTCAAAAAATGGTACTTGATGCCACCTTGCTTAACTCTCAGCACTATAAGGTACTGATCAAGGGTAAAGTGGGCCAATCCAGGGAATAGAGTAGTGTGACACTATGTAGGTGGTCCATTAAGTAGACGATCCCTTTGTCTGTTTTGGCGCGAAACCAAACAAAGGCCTGAGCTCAAGATCTCGACGTGACCGGAAGTAGGAAGGGAATGCCAGTCAGAGAGTTGGAAGAAGGAACCCAGAGAGAAGAGTTGGCAAAGGGAGACGCATAGTGGCAGTTGGGAGTTGACACCGGACAGGAGAAGAGACCAGTCAGCATGAGATAGTCCAGCAGCAGTAAGGGAAGACCAGTCAAGATGAGTTGGCATTACTAGTAGCTTTGTAGAAATTTCGCTAGAAAACCACGCTAGTGTTAGTCTACATATGCATAAGGAATGCAGAGTTCCACAACTTAACCTTCTTGCACTTGAGTTAACCCAAGCCCATATTGTTCGTTTGTTCTTTTCTCCCACTCCCTTGATTGTATTTCTTGTAGCCATGAAGAAATGTGTGATACCCCTATCGGAACAACTAGATGATTCACTGGCCAAGACTTGGAATGGTTTAAAGAAGTTGATGTAACGGTGGTCGAGAGGGTATTGTCACAGTAGCACCTTTGCCTATACCTTGATGTAGTAGCTATTGAAAAGGAGCCTCCGGGTTGCTCTCGACTACGGTTGCCAACTTTTACTTACTTTAAGTTACAGATGAGTGTACAGTGTAGTTTGATTCGAGAACTTATGCTTTCTTAATTTGAATTGGGCTATAACCCCATGAAAGCCAAAAAAAAAAAACCAACATTTATTGTGTGAAAGGTATAAATGGAGTTGATCACAGTATAGTAACCAAGCAGTTCAAGAAATTTTGTTCAGGTTACAAAAACCTTGACAATCAGGAAAGGTCAGGTTAGCCTAAAACTGTAGATTCTGAGTGCATGCTCCAAGCCATAAAAGCAAATCTGGTGATGAGTTGTTCTTGACGAGAGTATTGGGCAAGCTTCACATCTCGCAGTCCAGTGTGGTTCATCACCTTTATAATCTTAGCAAAAGCATCCAGAGTTGCCAAATTGTGCCTCACGTTACCAAAATATTGCAAAACCTTTTGACTCACCTTCATATTATTATTAACTTTTTATCTTTATCCTGTAAAAAGATTTTTTAAATAAAAGATTTTTGAGTATGACAAAAATGATTGTGGGGTTTAAAAATTTGTATAATCCTACTATTATTACTATTTCACACCTTGTAAGTTTTTTTTATACTAGTTTGAATTGATGGAGTTTGAATGACAGCAAGTCTCCTCAAGTCTCCAGGACTCTTCTCAGTATTTTGGCCGATCTCAATAATGCAGTAGTTTGGATGGTCTCCACTTGTCCTATTATTTTCAAGTCCTTCAGTCCCTGTACCAAGAGCACCGATTATAATCTGTGTAATTGTCACTTTCATGTTCCTCGGTTTTTTCAGTTCCCTAGCAAAGTCAAGGTATTTATCCTTCTTTTCACTTTCTTTCAATTTTATTCTGTGGTCAGCTGGGACAGCAAAGTCCACAATTCTGCAGGTTATCTTTTTTTGTTGAGTATTATAAGGTCTGGTTGTCTGGCTGAAATTAGATGATCCGTTTCTATGTCAAAATCCCAGAGGAGTTTGTGTGTCTTATTTTCCAGGACAGATGTTGGGTTGAGCATATACTATTTGTTTGTATGGTCAAATTTAAATTTCTTGCACAATTCCCAGTGGATCACCTTGCCCACCTAGTTGTGTCTAGTCTTATACTCTTTCTGTGCTAATTTGCTGCATTCGCTTATTATGTGATTGATCGTTTCTTCCCTATCACCACATAACCTACATCTGCTGTTTTGTTGCGTCTTATCTCTTCTTGCTTTGATATGATTAGTTCTTATGGCATTGTTTTGTGCTGCTATTAGGAGAGATTCAGTTTCTCTCTTAAGGTTTCTCTTTATTAGATATGTCCGCATGGTTTCAGGTATTCCTATCTAATACTGATAATTTTCTATTTGACCTACAGTTGGGACACTAACAGTTACTACTACTTAAGATCATAGTGGACCTAGTAGTAATGGCAACAAAGGTGAGCTTCACACTCCCCAGACCTTCAAAACTGGAACATTTATCACTGGGGGTCATAACCCTTTTCAGATGTAGTTAGCATATTCTAATATAATTGTATCTTTGGGTTTATTTTGTTTCTGATTTTTTTTTCTGTGGACCTGACCTGTGTCTTCTCTAGTTTTGACCAAAACTGGCAGCTGACTTCTTTTTCAAAATATCAAACACAATGTGAAGAGAGATTTGTTAGTAAGCAAGAATGGATGGGCTGCAAATCAGTACTGTCGCAGTTTAGTCTCTTGCCCAGAACACCCCTTTATCTGGATGGGAAGCCCAGAACACCCCTTTATCTGGATGGGAAGCCCAGAACACCCCTTTATCAGGACAGGATGCCCAGAACTCACTTTTATCTGGATGAGCTTACAATATCTCAACTGAATACTCTTTGCAGGGGATACAGTTGGCATATTCTAAGCTAACAGGGCAAAATAGAGATTAAGTACTCTCATCTAGATATAAACGATTTTATAATTTTTTTTTTTTACAACTATCTGAATAAATGTTATGTTTCATTTTTCCTTTTCTTGTTGCTGTTATATAGGGATGAGTACCAACAGTTAGTGTATGGTGCCCTGCTAAATAAGTTAGCCAGGATCCAAACTTTGAAACCAGCTCTCATCAAACCTCAAGAACTTTGGTCTGGAAAGCAGGTAAGACTTGTCTCTCCTCCAAGCAAAACTTCTTACTTTTCAGGTACCATCAGAGCACAGGGTTCATATGAGATTTTGGTGGAGGTTTACACAAGCAAATTAATAAATTAGAGCTCTACAAAAGTATTTAAGTTGTCAATGAAAAAATATTATCTTAGATACATTTATAGTTGTATTTTACTGCCAAGACAATCATCCTATATTTTCAAAAACTTGCAATATATATTAAAAAAGAAAAAGAAATCATGGAAGTAAAGTATAAAAGGAATATAACGTTTATGGAAGTAAGGAAAATAGTTGAATGCTATATGAAAGAGAACATCTATACCAATGTAGCACAGACGGCAAGTCCAATTATCTGTGCAATAGGATCTATGTTGCATTTTTTCTTTACGTTCCAAACCCAAGAGATTGTTTTGCCAGACTCTGTATTTTCATTTTTACTTTATTGTCTGAATTTTCTTTTTTGTTGAATTTTACAAAACAAATAAGATAAATACAAAACACAGTTTTGTTAACAATCTAATAATAATTTGATCAAAAATTATTAAGTGATTTTAATGTTTTATTCTAATACAGTTTAATATAAAATTATGAATATGTATCCATCCTAAAATAAATACACCTGATATATATATTAATGCCATGGAAGTTTGTCTGCATTAAATATATAAATCTAATATATATTTATTTATTATTATATAATAACTCTATCCTAGATATTGAGCACTCTCCATATTGCACTTGGTTCACCACAAACCAACAAAGTGATTTAGTGACAACCAACACTGTTATGATATATACGAAGATCATTAAATAAGTTTCCAGACTTTTTTCGTATGGGCACTTTTATTGATAGTACACACATGAAACTCTAGTCCCCTTTGAAGTAATCTCCTCTGGCTGCAATGCACTTGTTATACCGTTTCAACAACTTCTGGAAGGCCCCATCGAAGTCCTCTTATGTGAGCGTGTCAATGACCTTCGTCACAGCTCGTCAATTGTCTCATAACAACAGCCTTTGAGCTTAGGGAATAACTAAAAGTCACAGGGAGCAAGGTATGGACTATAGGGAGGCTGAGGAACTGTGTTGATGCCCATCTTGGTCAAATAGTCTATGACAAAGATGGAGTTGTGGACTGGTGCATTGTCCTGGTAGAATTGCCACTGACCCGATTTGAAGAGTGCTGGCCTCTTCTGATGGTATTTCTTCCTGAACTCCCTTAAAACCTCAACATAGTATTCCTTTTGGACTGTCTGTCCAGTGGGAACCCAGTGCATGTAGATCATGCCAGTGCTGTCAAAAAAAGGCATCATCAAAAGTTTGTGGGTGGATTTGCTCTGTCTGGCCTTCTTGGGTCTGGGAGAGGCAGCGTGCTTCCACTGGGAACTCTGTCTCTTGGTCTCTGGGTCATAGCAGTAGATCCAGCCTTCATTGCCTGGCATTTTTTCCAAGTTTAAAACAGAATTTTATTGCATATCGTTCTTCTAAAGTCCAGATTGCATTTTTGAAATTCACCAGCTGTGACAATCAGGCTTTAGTAGGGTGTATTCCAATTGCTGCTGTAGCTGTTCATTTGAACGTGAAATCATAAAAATTGGTCTGTCATCTTGTAAGATGTATAGCAATAACATACTGAATTTTCAAGAGTCTACGACAGTTTTAAATGCCTGTACAAAAAAGTCTGGAAACTTATTGAATGCACCACATATATATTTATTTTTGGTTACAGTAGTGTTGCAATTATGTTTTCTTTCAGTGTTGTAGAGTTTGGTTATAAACAATGCTGCTTAATATTCATTTTAATTATATAATGTTCGATGAGAAATAATAAAATTCAGGTATCTTAAGTTTAGAACAGGAACATCAAACACATGCCTGTTTAGTCTGGCTTGCGACTTGATTTTTATTATTATGATTTTCTTATTTTGAAATATGGATATTAGTGGAGACGCATTTCGTGTAATGGTTATTGTCATTGAAAATGAATTTGTTGATTTGAGTGATGTAAGATGTTCATTATTAAAACTGATGGTTGAAGAGACTTTTTAAATTAAATTTTAGGATATTTATATTTAAAGGTTGTTTTATTTCTTTTTTGTTTTTACTATTGTTTTAACCTATCATGACATATAGAAAATTGCTGTAAGTTTTTTGCATTTCACTTCCTGCTAATGTCTTTGAAAAGACAAGAATTCATCTCTTCTCCCAGCTATGTGAAAATAGTTGAACAGACTGGACTTTTAGCATTGGAATGGAAACTAGTCTTAGAGAAGGAAAACTCTCAATTCTGACCAGCTGTACTCTGCTTCCAAAACTGACCATGTGTCATGTCTTGCCCATTGCAGAGGAAGTGGATTAATTTCAAAATGGAACAAGTGAAATTGTTTAGTTTGCTTTGGTTTCATTGCATACCAATCTTCATGGATGATTTAATGCCAAATCCATTTTTTTAGAAGAACAGTAATGGTATTCAACCCATAGCTGGAAGGGATAAAGCAGTTCATATCTTTCCCAGTGGTACTAGTCAGAAAGTGAATATAATAACATGAATGGAATTCAAATTCAAGCCAAATTGTACAAATTCTTTAGTTGACCAAAATCTTCCAGTCAGCTAGGGCTGTAGAATACACTGACTACTTCTCTGCAGAGGGGTAAGACCCCCCCCCCAACAAGTGTCCTGGATATGACACTAAACAGTCTGATGGTGAGGTTCCAGCAATGCTGGAGCTTTGGGGAATGCGGAGTACCCCTTCATTGCCATTGCTCCCAGGTCCACTCTGGCCCGGAGCGGTAGTACCTGATAGGGCCCTATCCATGGGTTAAATAGAACTAACAGCATACTTATGCTAAACTGAATTGTTTGAGTAAACTGAATAGCTTGAAATAGAAATGTTTTTGACAATTAAACCGTACTTACACTTAAACTGTCTGCTTATGCTTAACTGAATTATTTGAAATAGAACTGTTTTTCGACATTAAAACTGTATTTGCATTTAACTGAATTGTTACATATATCTGCTTGAATAGTTTAAATATGGAAATGTTTTTGACAATTAAACTGTGAACTTATGCTAAACTGAATTGTTTTAAATAGAAAAGATTTACATAAAAATGAATTTGGCATTAAATAACCTACAAAGGTTGATATGCCATAAAACCCAACGAACCAAACCAAAAGTGAGAAGTTTTTAAGAGTTCTATTCTTGATGGCTTTTAGCAATCGAAACAAGTTATATTTTGAATAATTATAATATGAATTCTATAAAATTGATAGAGAATATAAAGTGATGCTGAGAGAGAAAAGAACCCCAAAGCACGAGAGAAAATTAAAAGAGAATATAAAGTTATACAGAGAGGAAAAAACGATGGAGAGAGAGAGGGATTAAGTAAATACTCTTACCATTTATGACAGATATCATGCTAGTATCTGAATAAATGCTTGACAATGTGCTTAATAGCCACCATCAGCAGCCCTTAAGTAAATATGTCTAAAGGAGATAATTTTTTTTTTATTTTGATGTTTTTGTCTTGTATGTTTTGATGTGAAGTGATTAAAAACATTTCTTTCTCATTTTAACCAGGTGATTTCCACTTTGCTATTAAATATTATTCCAAATGACAAGCCACTCTTAACAATTGACAGCACTTCTAAAATTGCAGAAAAGGTAAGAATTTTTAAAACTAAAATAAATAAAAGAAATGTATATAAAAAGTAGGTCTTGAATATTAAAGCAGTCTAGAATAAAGTCCACATCTTAGTCTGATTTTAAAGGCATTAAGGAATTATTTAACGTGATAATGTTATAATAGATAATACTCCATTTAAATGATCTGATCCAATTTGAGTATTTGCTAAAATCTTCAACTTATTTTTTTTTGCTTGTTGTAAAATGTTATAAATGTGATGTTAACAGTGTTTAATTTTTTAAAATTTCTGATATCTAATATATGATGATTAGATTACCTTCTAAGGGGAAGTAACTTTTACCAACTCTAAATTTGCATTTACAGTTTAATCAGTTGCAAGATTTATTGAAAATTTGGAAAATCTATTAAACCTGCTGTTACAGCTTATCAGAAAAGAGAATTTTTGTATAATTTATTATTATACATTTTATTTGGACGAATTATTTCATATAGTTTTATTACATATGTTATAAATTGGACTTGGTTGCTATTATAATCACATTTTAAGCATTGTACTTACCAGCTTTCTTAAAGTGTCAGTTATAGTGAGTAAATTCTTGGGGATTTTGAAATAGACTTTTTATTCAATTCACTGGGAGTAGATTGATATGATTTTGCAGTCTATGCTTAGAGGATTGCTCATATCAATTAATATGTCCTTGTGATATAAATTGTCTCTTACACTGATTGCATCTCTGCAGAGGGGTAAGAAAGCTCTAAATTATTAGAGCTTAGAATATGCCAGCTGCATTCTCTTTAGAAGGGCATCCTGATGTTCAGTATTCATCTTTAGATAAAAAAAGGGAGAAGATATTTGTAAAAACTACATCCATTAAATGATAAAATGTATCATGAAACTACATTTTGTGTCATGGTTAATGCACTGGACTGCAGCATTGTAGTAAGTGAGTTCAAACTCGAGTGATGCCATTAAGTTCACTTTCGGACTAATAGCCTTGCAGAATGTATGAATCCCCCTTATTCCCTTCAGCCATGGGTTAAATACCAAAGAAACCAAATCATGTAATTATTTAAAGAAAAAAAATGATTTCAGCATTAAAAAAACCCAGCAAAGTTTGACATGCTGTAAAATCAACCCAAATCAAGCAACTCAAGAAATAAACTTACGTAGCTCCCAAGTAACTAAACAACTTTTAAGTTTGAGAGTTCAATCTCCAAGTTGAGTCATACAAAATACTCAGATTTAATGTAAGGGATATCACAAAGTTCATTTAAATGATACAAGAACTCGTCTAAGCCGAGACAGTTGAATCTATCCCCATAGATCGACCATAAAAACCATTGGTCTTTGAGTACATCAGTGTATAATTGTTGTGGACCAGTAAAAGGTCCGGAAGAAAGACACAAACTCGGGATTACGTGAAACGAGTATCTTGAACGAAAGAATAAATACAGCATAGGTAAAAGAGTGTTGAACGTCAGTCTGACTGCCAAAGTGTTTGGCTGGAGTTAACTTAATTCGGAGATGAATATTCTCCTGGTATTCATAGTAATAGGAAGAGTTCATTATAGTCCGTAAGGTTGGTACTATAACAATAATAATAATACTTCCTCAAAAATTCATATAAATATTAATTTATTGTCTCTTTTATTTTACAGTTGTGGAACACTAGTGTAAATGACAACCTAATGTTAACTGATGAAATTTCTGCTGACATGGGTGAAAGCCATGTTATTATTAAGAATAGTGAATTGCTATGTGGAGTGTTAGATAAAGGGCAATATGGAGCTACTGCTTATGGTCTTGTACACTGCTGCTATGAGGTAATATTTTGATTTTATATAGATGTAAGAAAGAAACACTTTTTGTGATATGCTTATATTGTAGGATTCCCGGCTGATTTCTCTTTTATTTGAGTTTATTGTTATTTAATCTCATTAAAAAAAAAAGTCCTGAAAATGGAGTTCAAAATTGTTTGAATTATGCAAATATCCCCTGTGGCTCAAAAATTATGAGAATTTAAAGACCTGAAATTTGGGGTACCAAAGTGGGGATCATTTTGCTCCAAAAAGAAGAAATTCAGTAATTTCCTTACCATTTCTTTATTTTTGGAGCAACTTTGATGAAACTTGTTTCTCTCATGCAAAATTGTCTGTTCTTTCTTTCGATAATTAGATTGTATCTCTCTACTGTAAGCCATTTTTTTGAAATTATATGTAAAGATTTCATGAATCATTTTTTTTTTTAAATTTACTACAAGATTATTGAACATATTTTCATTTAAATGCTGCATGTATACATATATATTGTAATAATTTAGATAAATAAAAATTACTTTTGAACTTGAAAAAAAACTTTTCTAGATACCTGTTATGCCATATTACATACAAGAAATGGAATACTTCTTTATATGTGTAGAATAACAACAATGATAATAATGACACTTCCTTGTTCAAGGATCCCAGCTGGCGGACAAAAATAAAACAGGCTGTAACTCAATACAGTTCCTGCAACAATATTAAATTGAAGCCATATTTATGTACGAATATTGCCCATGTGTAGACCAGCAAACCATTCCTGATCCAGAGAATGAACTTGCCCACGTGGACACAATGGAATGCTCCAACATACCATAAATGACTCTCCTTCTTCAGATCTCAGGAGATTACTCAATGCTATGCAACTGAGGGCTGATTTTGATGACCTTTCAAACTCAATAAAATGTTAAACATGCATTTTATCATTTTCAATTTTTCTGGAAAACTTTTCATAGAAGTCTGGACTGCTTTCATGGGATGGTGATTTTGATTTTATATCTATATTTCAATATATATATATATATATATATATATATATATATAACCAGCATTTTTAAAGCACAGTAGTTGTATAAATAAGTCAAAAAATTATTTAAGCAGTTCTGTTTATCATTTATTTCAATTTGACTGACTAATATGCAACCTCATTAAAAGAAAAACTATTTTTTAAAATAGACAAAATTTTAGAATAAATGGAAAGTTATTTTTAGCAATTTTCCTGTTTTTAAAACTTAATATGAAATTATTCTTAATATTTATTTAGAGAATGAAAAAATTTAACCAGAACTGACACGATAAATTAATGATGAGAGACGACATTTTTGTTGGTTTTTGTTTTTCTCCAAAAATGGAAACTTTGACAAATCTCTTAAAATTATCCAAATTTACTACATTATATATATATATATATATATATATATATATATATATATATATGTAAATGATTTTGAGACTATTCTCCACTACACAGTGGATGGTTCTTTTTAATTTATCTTATAACTTTTAAAGGAACCTCTGTTGATTTTTCTCAGTTATGTTTGCTTTAACAAGTCTAAGAATAAAAAAAATATCCTGGTCGTAATTTGATGTGAGTTTTAATAGTTCAATTTCTTGAATATTGAGAAAGCTTGACTTCTTTGCTAAGGAAAAAAAATATATAAAATAAAGTCTACAAAATATCACTTTCATTTGTTGTAAAAGAATAATTCAATGGATAAAAACATAAAAATTACATATTTGGAAAGCTTTTATTTCTAGTCATATGAATATTTTAAAGATTAGGCCAAGAGAAATTGCAAGTTGAATGGATTAAGGAAAAAATTTGTTGTTATTGGTGGAAAAAAAGATCTTTTAAATTAAAAAAATCGTCAAAATAATTACTAAAGTTTAACAGGCTGCTTGAACCTGTTCTATTCGTTATTTTTTGGTTAACTTTTGACAGGTTTTTCAGTGAAGGTCAACCTTTCAGACACACTTTTCATTCCTTTCGGTTGTAATTCAGAAAATCTGGGGAGAGAGGAAATTAGCAAGTGAAGAGTTAACTTGGAAGATAGTTAATAACATGATGCTTATAAAAAATTATTATTGTAGGAAATGAACACAACCAAAACCTGAATGGGACTGTTTGCATTTCACATGGTGCTAATACTCTTAGGAATTCATTTTTGTGATGGCCACGCATGAGTCTCGATTCGTGTGTGCTTCCCTCCCACATGCACTGTAAAATGACTTCATGTCAAATCTGACTTGGTTAAAAGATGGATAAATATATATTATCTTGGGAAAAATATGTATCCAACTATTCTCCCTCCATCTATAGGTAACTAGCAGGCTTGACTAGGCACTTAAATCTTGGTATGGCAACTGGTCTTGGAGAATATGGCTTTGTCCCACAAGCTAGAATCAAAAAGACTGTCCATGGAATGGAAACCCTGACTCTTGAGTAAAAAAAAAAAGAAAAAAAATGTTCTGGTAACAGCAGTCAGTAAAGATCTTTCTGACAGTCTTCTCAGAAAAAAAAAGGAACTGTCATTATTGATTTCTTTGAAAAAGATGCAACTATAAACAATGCTTTGTATTGCCAACTCTTTAGGCAAAATTCACCTTACTTATTTAATGACCCTCATGTGTGTGTGTGTGTGTGTGTGTGTGTGTGTGTGTGTGTATATATATATATATATAAACCATGTAAAGTTTTTTATTGAATATTGATTATACCTAAAGCACAAGTGGTATAATTGGGACAAATTATTGAGAAAAGCATGAAATACTTGTCCTAATTAGTAACATTTCACAAATTCGCTATTTTGCAATTGGCATCTCTTTCATTGTTACTTACAGTCACAATCAGATTCAGAATTTGGTAAATTTGCCATGTTGGCACCAAACACTTCTCTAGTCTGATTATCTTTCAGTGTTTTATATATGGTTATTATACAAAAATAATTAATTTAGGCACTTAGTGAGAATCAAACTTAAGTCCAGTCTGTTGGGGCTGTTAGAATATGCAAACTGCATCTCTGCAGAGGGGTAAGATATAACACTAAACCATCGGACGGTAAGGCTTCATTCCTGGAGTTTTGAGAAATGTGAGGTACCCCTTCATTGCTATTACTCCGAAGTTCTCTCTGACCTGAAGTAGTAGTATCTGTTTGGGTAGCATCTATGAGTCAAATAGAAATAATTATTTTCTATACTTGGAACCAATTAACTGTGTTCAAACAAATGACTTATGTTAAATATAATTATTAATATTACATAGCAGTACTTGGAACCATATAACTGTATGTAAATGAATGAATAATGTTGAATAGAATTATTAGTGTTAGATAGCAATACTTGAAATGATTTAACTGTGTGCAAACAAATGAGTTAAGACTCGTTTAAAAATGATGTTACCTACAAACTATTCACTTACTAATCATATATATATATATATATATATATATATAAACTGGATTTGGTATTAAATAACCTACAGGGGTTGATATGCCATAAAACTCAACCCACCAATGAGAATCAAACTTTTAATGATCTGTTAATTAAAGTTGTTAACCATTTTAGTTGACATGCTGCACAAATATAGCCTTAGGATGTTTCTATTTTAATAAATTTGACTTTGTGTTTTGATATTCATTTTAAATATAAGAATTCTTTTTAGCGTCACTTGCTAATAGGCAACTGTAACATTCTTTTTGTCTTTTCAGTTTACAAAACCTGTTACTCGACTCACGATATTAAATGTAATTACGATGCGTTTTTAGAAACGAATGCTGATTTTAAAAAAGAAAAAAAAATGTTTGTGTGAAATTTATTTTTTTGAATTCCCTTCTTTCAGCTTTATGGAGGAGAGGTGTCAACGCAGCTTCTGACATGTTTGGGCAGACTTTTTACTAATTTCCTACAAATGAGTGGATTTACTCTCGGCATTAAAGACATCCTTATGTTGGACAGTGTGAGTAAATACTTTTGCCTCTTTCTCATCTTTCAAATTTGCCTTCTTGGCAGGCCTTAGAATATGCTGACTGCATTCTCTGCAAAGGGGGTAAGACCCACCCCTCAGGGATATCCTTGGTATGACATAAAACTTCATCTTCTAAAGCTTAGGGGATGGGGAGTACTCCTTCGTTACTATTACGCCCAGTTCACTCTGACCTATAGTGGTAGTACCTGTTACCTATGGGTCTAAGAGATCTGTTTGAAAATTATTAGTATTAGATAGGAATACTTGAAACCATATAACTATGTGTAAATGAAAGGATTAACAAAAACAATGCAATTAAAAAAATATGAAAGTACATTTGATATAGGGACTATAGGGAGGGTGAGGAACTGTCTTGATGCCCATCTTGGTCAAATAGTTTTTGACAAGGATGGAGTTGTGGACTGGTGTATTGTCCTGGTGGAAATGCCACTGACCCGATTTGAAGAGTGCTGGCCTTTTCCCAAGGAATCTCTTCCTGAACTCCCTTAAAACCTCAACATAGTAACCCTAACCCTAAACCTAACCGCTTGGCCAATCAACTCTGGTGTATTGACTTCCTTACTCCTCCCACACCACTCATCATCCCTCACAGACGCCCTGCCTTCCTTGAATCTCTTATGCCACTCAAAAACTGATGCTCCAGTCATGCAAGATGCTCCAAAAGCAGTCTGAAGCATTCCATACGTTTCTGTGGCATCATTTTTTCCAAGTTTAAAACAGAATGTTATTGCATATCGTTCTTCTAAAGTCCAGATTGCATTTTTAAAATTCACCAGCTGTGAGAATCAGGCTTTAGTATGATGTATTCCAATTGCTGCTGTAGCTGTTTATTTGAAGCTGAAATCATAAAAATTGGTCAGTCATCTCATAAGATGTATAGCAATAACATAGTGAATTTTCTAGAGTCTACGACAATTCTAAATGCCTGTACAAAACAGTCTGGAAACTTATTGAATGCACCATGTATGTATGTATGTATATATATATATATATATATATATATATATATATATATATGTGTGTGTATATATATATATATATATATATATATATATATATATATAAACAAGATTTGGCATTAAATAACCTATAAGGATTGATATTCCATAAAACACAACCTGTGTGCAAGCAAATTGTTACTGACAAGTGCAGTTTAAAAAAATGATTGTATAGGAACATTGGAAATATAAATACTTACAAAATAACTAATAAATCATAATTCGGTATTAAAAAGCCCATAAGAGGTTGATATGCCTTTAAACCAAGTTATATCATTGTATATAAATCATTAGTATAGAATACTATCTAACTGTATATAAATAAATGATACTCATTATTAAATAGGAATAGTTGTTTGAAACAATATAAAGATGTTTAAAATTTTGATATTAAATCACCCATAAGGAGTTGATATTCCAGTAACCAAACCAAAACTAGAACCAGCAATTATCTTGGGATATTTCCTGGGTTTAAAAGTCATGGATTACTTCTTCTGCTAAAGGTAAACCCTGACTTGGGGAAAAAAACAACAACAGTAGTGTGCTGAGTATGACATTAAACTGAATCCGCTGGTGAGACTCTCGTTCTGGTGCATTCCTTCATTACTGTCTCTTTCATGTCCACCCTGACCAAAGTGGTAGTACCTGTTAGAGTCCTATCTGTTGGTTAAATCTGTTAGAAAATTATTTGTATTAGATAAGAATACTTGAAACCATATAATAGATTATTTGTATTAAGAATAAGAGCTTGAAGCTATACAAAATTTTATTATTATTAGTTACTTGAAACCATATAATTGTGTGCAAATTATTTGTATTAGATAGGAATACTTGAAACCTATTTGTACAAACAGTTATTATTATTAGCTGGACATAGTTGCTTGAAACTGTATAATTTTGCAAAGATTATTTGTTGCAAATTTTGGCATTAAATAGCCCATAAGGTGTTAGTATGCCGTTAAACAAATAAAGTAAACCGATCTGTCTCTTAAACTTCATTGTAAACAATTGACCTGATTGTGATTGTTATCTCTAAATTTAATACAATTTGGTGAATGTTTACTTGTTTATTTTCTTCTTGTCTTTTGTTTTAGTTGTTTCCAAACTTTTCTTCTTCTGATTGAACTTTAGAAGCAATAAAAATATTTGGGTTCATTTTATACATAAACTCAAAAATATATCAAAAAATGTATGCATACATTTTAGCTTATAAAAAAATGATTTAAACTGAAAAAACATTAATAATAATTAGTTTTTCTTGAATATATAAAAAATACTCATTAGTTTAATAGTTGCACTACTGGGACTTTAACAAAGTGTCGAAGTAAAAGCTGATGGAAACTACACAAGAATGTCGTGTGTTGTTCTGAACAAATTCTGGATGCAGCAACCTACAAAACAGCAGCTGTATGATCACCTACCTCCACCTCCCATCTTACAAACTCTCCAAGATGGACAAGACATGCTTGGTCCTGCTGGAGAAACAAACTCATTCATGACATTTTCCTGTGAATTCTCACACATTGACAGACCAGTGTTGTGTGACCAGCCAAGACTTATATTCATCTACTCTGTGTGGACACTAGATGCATTCTTGAGGACCTGCCAAGAGCAATGGCCAAAAGGGACAGATAGTGAGAGAGAGTCAAGGGAATCTGTGCTTTTATCATGATTTGATGATGATTAATATAAAATACTCAGTAGTTTTATTATTTTTGTCTTTGAGGTCCTGAAAAATGCAATGTTATTATAATATAACTAATGTAATATAATATGGCAGCTCAAAGTTGGCTAGCATCAGTTTTATTACCTGTTTTGTGGGGTATTACTTCCAGGATTTGTTCAAAGCAGCATGCATCCTTGTGTAGCTCCCATCTAACTTTTTTTGTGAAGTATTTTGAGAGACTCGATGATGTAGCCATACAGTAGCACTGACACAGCTACAGCTTCTTTTTACTTCCAGTTTAATATCCTGAAAATACTGAACATGAACAAGTAAATGCAGGACAACATAAAGTTTTTGATATTTTATAAGTAGGATGCAATTGAAATATGATTTAGATTATGTCGCCATTTTTTAACAGAAGACTAATTGAGAATTGCAATTAGAAATTGTTGTACATAATTTTATAGATACAGTCTACTTTTGGTTTTATATTTAAAATCTAAAAAGAATATATCAACATTGAAAGAGGAAAAGAAATGAACATATTACACATTACTTCATAATGATACCATTACTTGAATGGTATTTCTTTTGAACTGAAATAACAAGACATGACCACTCATTATACACTTACCTTCAATGTAAATTTCAAAACTGAATTAGCAAAGTTAAAATTTAAAAATTACAAATATCTGTTTATTTTTTGCTCTATCAGGTTTTTTCCTTTCTTTTTCCCTCTCTTCTAGGCTGATGCAAAACGCCAGGCTTACATAAAAAAAGTCAAAGAATTTACAGAAGCCGATGTAAGACATGTATTGCAGATTGATTCCGATGCAGAAAAAGAATTGGTTGAGAAAAGTATAAGGAATGTGATATTTGCTAAAGATGACCGCCCACTCTTGGAGTTGAATCATAGGATTAAAAATGTCACAAATGA
This sequence comes from Sepioteuthis lessoniana, assembly GCA_963585895.1. NCBI lineage: Eukaryota > Metazoa > Mollusca > Cephalopoda > Myopsida > Loliginidae > Sepioteuthis > Sepioteuthis lessoniana. Next base: position 12,113,301 of record OY757923.1, read on the forward strand.
TATTCAAAATGATATTCTTAAGTGAGTAGCTCATATAAAGAGACTAAAATACTGTTTAAATGTTTTATTGTTTTAAATATAATTACCTTTGTATGTACATATGTAAAATAATGCTTAAACTGACTTGTTGAGTATCCTCAAATGATGTATAGAATAACATTCAATAGATTTTTTTGGCATGAATTAGAATACACCACCTCATCCCTTGCAGATGGGCAAGACCCTCACTTTCCCAAAAAAGAAGGGAGTATGGAGTCATCTCTTCGTTGTTATATCTTCCCAGGTTCAATCTGGCCCATAGTAGTAGTACCTGTTAGGATTCCATTTACAGGTCTAATAGATCCAATTATTAGAATTAAATAGAAGTACTTGAAACCATATCATTCTGTGCATATTATTATTTTTTAGAATAGTTACTTGAAGCTCTAATTTGCAAATGATTACATTAAATTGCATTTCACAAGTCAACTTTTTAAGTCTGAAAAATAAGGGTTGATGGCACGGCTAAAATCTAAACCTTATCACAGCATGTTCTTCTGAATGTGTCTTGCATTATACCTACTAAAATAGGAGATAGGAATCATGTATTGCTTATTTTGTAAAAGTATAGAAAATGGCTAGCATTCCCTTCAAACTTTGCTTTTGTACCCTGGGTAATGAAATTTAGAAATGAACCATTTTTCTATTTAAAAGCAGGATAAGTTATATATTTTAGTTTACATAAATTTTGGAATAAAACGTGAATCAAAATTTATATCTTTTTATACTTAAGTTTCACAAAAATCACTAGTTTTTCAAGATTTGCGACTAATGTAAATCACTTTCACATACGAGCCCTTAAATATAGTCTCCCATCATGTTTTGGAAATTTAATTACTTAGATTGCAAAAGCAAAGGTCAAAGAGAAAAATAGGTCTTTTTCTATTTAGTTTAAACATAAACAATTGGAAAATAAAACTTTCAGTCAAGAGAAAGTAAAAATTTCATAACGTAGTGTTATGTATAGAATAACATTCAAAATGTGCACATCTATTTTTATTGGGATATTTTTAGGTTTTTTTAATAAAAGCTGAACTTTGCAACATTGTTGACGGTTTTTGCTGAGCCGACAAGAACAAATGCAACAAAATTCAAAGAATTATTCACACAAGTGAATTCCTTGTTTTTGGTGTTTGCACAGCATTTAGATTGGTAATTTTCCAGTCATTTTCAGATAAACAAGACATTTGTTGTATAGCCATGACCAACTATACACATATACATGCAGAAACATATTCAACACAATAAGGGTTATGTGGGAGAGGTGAGTTGGAGACTGAACAGAACTGCAACATATTGACCCCCACTCTTCTGGCCATAGCAGCATTTCTTTCCCGTTCTCCTGGGTTACTCAAACAGTGGCCTGGGGTCCCAGCCTCTGCTGGGACATGATTTTCATTCAAGCATCTTTTCTCCAACTGATCTAAACTTCCTGTCGCCAGGGTTATATAATAATTTGACGCCCACCTACTTCTTGCGAGCGTCACATTTGCACTCAATTCAACCCGTTGACAGTCAAGGTTATCCCCTGATATCTTCTACCGGATGCATCTGTTATTTACACAGGTGCATTTCTTATTTTGACAGCCCGGCCGGGGGGCCAATATGTAACTCATTTCCATAAAGAAAGAGACTCTTATTTTGGATTTTGATCTCTTTTATAGCAAATAACAAAAATGCTATCAGATTTTTAATAGATTGTACAAAGCCCCAACTTTACTAACGCTTCCCATTCTTTCCTTTCTTGATTTTTAATAAAGTTGTTATTGACCCCTTTGTCCATTTAATGACGAATAGGGTTTTTAGGAATGATTATCCTGATATACTTCAATCTGGACCACAAAGCCTAACAAAAATGACCATTTCCATAATTTTATTCATGAAAATTACAGTAATTAATTCCCTTATTGTATCTTATAAATTTGTGATACCATCTTAAGGTTTCTCAAATTGCTGGTATCTCAATTATAAATATCAAATTTTTGTATTTATATTACCTGCAAAAAAAATTAGCAATCTCTTTAAGACTTCCACAAGTACAAAAGCATTAAAATTCTCAAACACAGAGAACATAGCTATTTGCAACTTAATAGGGTAGGGCCTGCATTTGTGTTCTCACCAAACGGTAAAATTTTTCAAGAGAGATAACTATTAAATGTTAATTATAGAATACTTCCCCTTATTTGCAATTATATTAGGATTTAACCTGACATTGACCGAAATGTCTGCTGAAAAGGTAGCCTTTAAACAAGTTCATATAATCACCCACCCACAATAATTATAAAGAGTGACTCCCAAGTTTATTTAGAGGCACTTTCGGTCTAATGGTTATTGTCATGGAAATGGATATAACATACAGAGTTCGAATCTGGGACGATCCTATTTACCCAACCCCTCCGCTCAGGCAGGATATGACATGAGGTCAATTTTTTAAGCGGAGTTTAACAGGTTTGAATTCAGAGTTTTTCCTTCTCCTAGACTAGTTGCCTCACCAAGGCTGAAGAACCTAGTCTGTCCTACTATTTACCCATAGCTGGAGGGAGAATAATTGGATTCATACCTTTCCCAAGGGTATTAGTGCTATGTGAAATGCAATCAGTCTCGTCCAGGATTTGAACTCGTGTTGCCGTGTCCAATTCCTACAACGATAACCATTACACCACTGAGTTCAAATCTGGGATGATGCTTGTAGAATAACAATAATACATACCTCCGTAAAGCGTCCAGCTGGCAGACAAAAATAAAGCAGGTTGTAGCTCAGTGCCGTCCTCCTTACAATGCTAAACTGAAGCTGGTTTATATAATAAAATACTTTCACTTACAAGCAGCCAATGACGATCTATGCATTGGAATAATCCACTTGTGCTCAATGGGATGCCCCAAGGTGCCATAAATAGTTCCCGTTCCTCAAGTGGGAATTGAGTTTCCTGTCTTCATGACTGATTGCTCTTTGCTAATGCAATTAATTACTTTCAGCCATCGCAACTAATTGCCCTACACAACCTGACAAATCCTACAATGCTGTTTGCATTTCACTTAACCCTTATACACTTCAGAATGATATGAATCCAACTATTCCCTCTGCAGCTATGAGTAAATAATAGAGCAGACTGGCTGCTTTAACTTTGGTATGGCAAGCAATCTAGGGAAAGTAAAACTCTGAATTCAAACCTGTTAAACTCTATTTAAAAATTGACCTTGTATTATATACTGCTCATATGGAAGATTTGGGTAAATATATACATATATATATATATATATAATGACAATTGCAACATTTTCCTCAAATGAAAGACATTTCTCCACTTTCAGTATCATTTTTAATGGCTTTTGTTTAATTGCAATGTTCTGACCTCTGAGAGAATTCTTGTGATGAGCAATTGACTTTATAGACATCAGGCATATATGACAGATAAAACCCACTCACTTTAATTTGGTTATTTGGATTTGAATTTTCCGTAGTTTTTTTGTAAATCACTATATGCCTCCTCGATCCAGATACTTATTTGCAAACCTTGTTTCAAAAGACACAGCTATTGTCAACTGAATATGAATATAGACTGCTGGAGTTGGCTTACTTGTAATTAACATAAACTTTAACATACATACATACATACACACATGTATTTAAATATATATATATATATAGGCATTACAATAAAGTATATTTATATAAAAATAAAAATTTTCATGGTAGAAGATAATCGGATCTATTCTTTCTGGTAACAGTAATTGGTCTAAATTCTAAAATATCAACGTTACTTTTTTTCACCCTATTTTTAGGACCACAATGCCAAAAGGTCTTTTGACTAAGTTCCCAGCCAACAATTTGCAGTTGATGGTAAATGCAGGAGCCAAAGGAACATCTGTAAGTACTGGATAAAAAAATAACTGGGATAATTGATGTAAATCTAATTTTCATATTCCTGAAAATGACTTTCTTCAAGAAGCATATTTGTCTCCTAAACAATAACTACATTTACTGAGTAGACAAACAAACGCTCTGAAGTCTGCTCGTAAACCTAGTGCTTTGAAAAGATCAATGTTTAAAAAATGGTGATGTACTGTGCATGTATCATGGGATATGAATTCTCCATTTTATATGAACCACCCTTACTTGCATTTTGTTAGTGTGGGTTGGCAAATAGATACTGTCTTCACCCCTTTCAATCCATAAGCCCAATATGTCAGGCTGAGTACTATTTTGGTATACATCATAAGTTTGATATTTTGAATTTAAGTTGGTTCCTTCAGATTTCAATAGGAATTGTTTTTGTATGCTAAACTGAATTGTTTAAAATAGAACTGTTTTGACATTTAACTGTGTGTAAACAAAAACTATACTTATACTAAACTGAATTGTTTTAATAAGAACTGTTTGAATAATAGCTTAAAATTGAAATGTTTTTGACAATTGAACTGTACTTATGCTTAACTGAATTGTTTGAAATAGAATGGTTTATTTGTATAAAAATGTAAGTAAAAAGTAAAGTTGGTGACCTTTGTCAAGGGTAAACAGAAGGCTCCCTTTTCAGTAGCTACTACACCAAAGAGGGGAGGGCACTACCCCATTCATTGGATTGCTCCACTTTACCCTTGATCCATAACTTATAATGCAAGGTGGCATCAAGTACTATTTTTTGAGTTTTTGGTATGACTCAACCTGTGATTGAACCCCGGTCTCCCAGACTGTTGGCAAACTCTCTGCTCATTAAGCCAATTTCACCAATGGTCCGGAAGACTGGGGTTCTATCCCAGGTTGAGTCATACCAATCCAGGGAATGGAGTAGCACCCTCCCCTACACCTTGTTGAAGTAGCTATTGAAAAATGAGCCTTCAGGTCCCCTTCGACTAAGGTCGCCACCTTTACTTATAGAAATGTATTTGACCTACAAAGGTTGATATGCGATAAAACCCAACCATTATGCCATGTACATCTCTTACCCTTCCGTATATATCATCATAAATAATAAACTGGTACCAATTCTTATTAAAAGTTAATTTTTCTACTGAACCAAAGATGCCAGTATTTTATTATTTCTAGTGGAACATTATACAATCAAAATTGGTATTATTTGATATTATTTATTAACAAATTCTACAGCATTGAAACTGTTGTAAAAAATATAAATATTTTGCAGTTAAAAATATGTACAGTCCTAATATATGTTTATGTAGGTATATTTTTGGTTACAGAGTTTCAATACCGTAGAATTTGGTCATAAATAATACCTAATAATTTTGATCATATTATGTTCCACTATAAATGATAAAACTTTGGTGTCTTTAGTTTAAAAGAAAATTAACTTTTAATGAAAAATTGTTTTGAGCCTACTATATATATATATATATATATATATATATATATATATATATGCTTTGAAAATGATGTCTTATTTATTGAAATATTTGTGTGTGTATATATATATATATATATATATATATAAAGTGCTATTGACACCATGTTGTATGCATTTAATCACACGTTTTCATCATTAATATTATCCAAATGTTAAATAAATATATATTTTTCAATTTGTTTTCTTTCAGGTAAATACTATGCAGATGTCTTGCCTTCTTGGCCAAATTGAATTGGAAGGTCGTCGGCCACCAATGATGTTCAGTGGGCGTTTCTTACCTTCCTATACTTGTTATGACATTTCTCCTAAAGCTGGAGGTTTTGTCACTGGACGTTTCCTTACTGGAATTTCACCACAAGAATATTTTGTTCATTGTATGGCTGGACGTGAAGTAAGTTATCTTTTTATTTATTTATTTTGGCCTTGCTTTAAGGAAGCTGTCTGTTTCCAATAATAATGAGATAGTTCTCCTACCGACAAAAGCTTCACATTCAATTCCCCCCTCACTGCTACTATTTATAAGTTGTATATTGATTACTTTTGAGGTTAAGTTAGGTTCAACCATTGATGGTTATGTAATGTCAAATCCTGTTCATACATAAGATTTTTAACGGAATAGTTTGTTGGTAACATTATTTTTTAAATAAGCTAGAGCTCATTTATTTAAAGTTAAAGGGTTTTAAGTATTTTTATCTAACACTAATAATTCTATTTGCACATATTTAAATGATTTCATGTATTGCTATATAATAATTCAATTTAACAATCATTTGTTTGCGCACAGTTAAATGGCTTCAAGTATTGCTATCTAACTCTAATAATTCAATTTACTATTAATCATTTGTTTGCACACAGTTAAATGATTTCTTGTCTCGTAAAGGATTAAACAGTTCTATTTCACCCAAAAATGGAACCCTATCAGGTACTACAGAGTAAAGGACTCCAAACATAAACTTAACACTCCGTAAATTCCACAAAAACAAAACTCACCCTCTAATTTTCCCAGAGGAATTAGAAAAAATTAAGGAGAAATATCTTAAACACTTGCACATCTTCACGGATGGATCTAAACTGGAGAAAATAACCAGATGTGCCACAATACATAAAGGGTAAATATTAAAAAAAAAAACTTCTTCCAAATAGCGTCTCTATATTCAGCGCAGAAGCTTGTGCAATCAATATGGGTCTTGACCTCATCTCAGAATAACAAATTCATTATCTTTTCTGATTTGTTATTGGTGTTGGAATCATCAAAAAACAGGAAATTTGATAATCCATTAATCATAAAAATTCTATGCAAATTAGAAAATTTATCAAATGATAATGATGTACTGATATGTTGGGTCCCAAGTTCTACTGGAATCAGTGGAAATGACCAAGCAGATAAGGTGGTCTGATCTACTCTAAACATAACCACTGAAAAAAGTTTGAAATACCATATACAGACTTTAAAATGAAGATAAATTAATATATGCTACAACAAAGACAACAACATTGGAACAGCAATAAGCATAATAAATTACTGGAAATTAAACCCCCATTGGGGGAATGGAAACAAGGCTACAGAAAAAATCGAAAAGAAGTCATCTTGTCCAGACTTTGTATAAGTCATACAAGAACAACACATTCTTACTTATTTGAAGCAAAGCAGCAACCAACTTGTTCTGCATGCCAGACCAAATATACTGTGAAACACATCCTCATTGAATGTACTGACCGGGCCCGTATAAAAGAAACATTTTATAGTGCTATAGACATAAAGGAACTGTTCCAAAATATTGAAATAAAAATGTAATGTCATTCTTAAAAGAGATAAATATATACGGAAAAATCTAAAAGAAATTTCAACAAGACCGAATTTCTCCTACAAACTGTTCCTCAACAAGAAATAAAGTAAGTTGGTGACCGTAATCGAGGGTGACTCAAAGGCTCCCTTTTCGATAGGAAAGGCGTTACTCCTTTCTCTGGATTGCTCTACTTTACCTTTGATCCGTACCTTATAATGCTGAGTATTAAGCAAGGAGGCATCAAATACGATTTTTTGAGTCTTTGGTATGACTCGACCTGGAATTGAACTCAGGTCTCCCAGGCCATTGGTGAACACTCTAAGAAATACTTCAACAAAATCTGATTCTTTTCACAAACTGTTCCCAAAGAAAAACCCCCAGAGCTCTGGGACTGGAGCCTCACTCTCAGATGGTTTAGTTTCATATCTAGGACACTCATTGGAGTGGAGTACTACCCCTCTGCTGAGATGAAGTTGATGTATTCTCCATCCGTAGCTAACTGGGGTATTTCTTATGAGCATAATGAATTTAATTAGAAATGCATTTTTCATCATCCCAAAATGGATCAACCTTGTCAGTGGGGCTTGGAAAATGCTAATTGTCTCCTGTGCAGAGGAGGGGTAAGACTCAACTAAAAGGGATGTCTGGGATATGACTCTAACCTGCATCCAGTTGTGAGACTCTTATTCTGGAGGTTTGGGTAGTGTGGAATACCTCCTAATTACCATAACTCCCAGCTCCGCTCTGACCTGGAATAGTAGTACCTGTTAGGGTCTCATTTATGGACCAAATAGATCTATTTAAAAATTATCAGTGTTAGATAAGAATACTTGAAACCATATAATTATGTATTAATTATTAGTATTAGATTGGAATACATGATACCATATGACCTTGTCCAGATTATTCGTGAAACCATATAAAAGTAAAGTTGGCGACTGTAGTTGAAGGGGACCCGAAGGCTCCCTTTTCAATAGCTTCTACTTCAAGGTGTAGGGAAGGGTGCTACTCCTTTCCCTGGATTGCTCCACTTTACCCTTGATCCTTACCTTATAATGCTGAGTGTTAAGCAACAAGGCATCAGGTACCATTTTTTGAGTCTTTGGTATAACTCGACTTGGGATTGAACCCTGATCCCCCGGGCCTTTGGCAAACACTCTAACTGCTAGGCCAATGAAACCATATAAATGTGTATAATCAAATGATTATTATCAAATAGAATTATAGATATTATATTGCATTTCTTGAAATCATTTAATTGCAATCAGATTATTTGTATTAATTACTTGAAGCTACAATTGTTTACAAAGGATTATTATTAGTTACTTGAAACCATATAATTGTATCCCCACACTAAACTGCATCTAGGGGTGAGGCTTCAGTTCTGGAAATCTGGGGAGTGTAGGGTAGCTCTTCATTTCCATTACATCCAGGTCCACTCTGACCTGGAAACCCTGTTACGGTCCCATCTTTGATTCAAATAAATCTGTGTGAAAATTGTTAGTTTTAGATAGAAATACCTCATCCCTCATGTAACTGTGTGCAAATTATTATTATTTGATAGGCTGCCCTGCATCCTTTGTATAGAGGTAAGACTCCTACCCTTAACTGAAGGGGTATCTTGGGTATATCACTAAAATGCATTTGGTTGTGAGCCACCTTTATGCAAAATTATTATTTCAATCTATTTCAGGGTCTTATTGATACAGCCGTAAAGACCAGTCGTTCTGGCTACTTACAACGGTGTCTTGTTAAACATTTGGAAGGAGTGATGGTTGGTTATGACTTAACTGTTCGAGATAGCGACAACACCGTTATTCAGGTATATTTTTACGTTTTTTACTTTTCTGAAAGCTGATTTTTGCCTATCTGGGATTTGTAAATTTCTTAGTAAATGGAAGTTTTTATCTATCTTTTATTTTTTACTTTATTAGATTATTTTATAATTATTGCTAAGCAATCACACTTTGTTGTTGTTGCAATTTATGATTCTAGCTGAAGTACCTGTCATACCAGTTAAGATCAAAATTTGGATCAAAACTGATTTTTATAAATATCTAAATGTTATACTGGATGTTTCTGAAAATTTGATATCATTTGAGATGTACAAGATGTTTCGGAAAAATTTACTTTATTTCTAATCTACTAATTTGACCAATTCTTGTTCAAATGATCTCATATTTTAACAGTATGTGTCGAAACAACTTGAAATTCTATGTTTAATTTTTAAACGCCTTTTTTTTCAGCAAATGGCGTTTCTGTACCTAAAAAGAACAAAGCATAAAACATATCATTTTTTTTAAATGTTTCTGTATTATGAAGTTTAACATTATTTTTATTTTTATATATCTCGGACTATTATCCTTATCTTGATTGTTATATTCACAACTTTTCTGCTGTTGTACCCTCTAGATTTTTCAGCTGTTTTTTGTTGTAGTTGATTATCTTCCATGAATTTCAAACCAAACTCTTTATTCAATTCACAGGAGTAGACTGTTCTCATTCTACTATCAATATCTTGGAATATGTCATATCAGTTAATTAACTGCCTAGGTTTTTTATGCTTGTAATGTCACTTTTCTTTCTGATGAACCTGAGCTCAGGGATTGAACTTAGATCTTGCCAGTGAAATTCTTAACCAGTTCTTTTATTCTCTAGGCTATTGTCTCATAGGACAATTCACAGATCATATATAAGAGCCTTAAGACTAATGTCATTTTCTATGATTCTTCAACCAGAGCATGTTTTTTTTTTTTTTATTGCAGCCAGTTTGTTACCAAATATGACAAAAGATACTTGAAGAAAACTGGCAGGTACAATGGCTGAAATCTTGTGAATATAAAAACCAAAATCATGGTTCGGTTTGTTTGATGGCATATCAACCTTCATGGGTTATTTAATGCCAAAACCCTGCTTGTTGAAGAACAGTAGTGGTACTATTTAACCCATAGCTGGGGCAGGGTTAAAGGGGTTTATACCTTTGTATTGAGTATTAGTCTCACTTATGATAATGTCGCAGTCCAGCACATTAGCCACATTGCCCTGAGGACTCCTCTGCCAAAATGAGGATAATAGTCCAAAACTTGTAAATAACAGCAACTCGCCCCTGAAAGTTAGACAGAATTTAACATTGCTCTGGGGAAAAAATTTATGAAGTTTTGTAGAGAAATATATTTAAAATTTATCTGAGTGATACTAAAGAGATTTATTGATGTAAACATTTTTGTATTTTGTCTGTATGGTTAGTCCTAACTAAGTAACAATGTTATAATTATTTTACATCCCCTGCTTGAAGAACTACCTAAGTGATGTCAATAATTATACTTTCTACATTCTGTTTGTTCCACATATTTTTTTATACTAAGACACTGTTCCCATGAATAGAAGAATTTTATTTGATTAGTGCTATAGAAATATTACAATTCACAAGTTATAAAATAGCTTATGAGAAATTTAGAAATCTCAACTGAAACAAAGAATATGCAGCTGAAAAACTGGTTTTTATTCTCATTGAATGACTGCATATGAGACTTAACTTTATAGACATAGGATTTAGTCATCATGTTTTGCAGTCATTTGAAAAAAAAATTCTGTACAATCTTGTTAAGAAACTAAAACAACTACTCTACAAACCTGTTTATCTCACTATTTAGCAATTGTTAAGAAAAGATGGATTCATGCCTTTACCAAGGACATTAGCATGCAGTGAAACACAATCTCATCCAGAATTTGAACACGGCTTGCAAAGTCCATTTTCTATGACAAAAACCCTCTCTCTCTCTCTCTCTCTCTCTCTCTCACACACACTATATTGTCTGTAAATAAGTGCACTCCTACCAGTTTTTTTTTAAGTTTATTTAAAAATTTATTCCTGTTAAAACTATTATGATTTTCTCAATTCATTTTTCTAATTTTATATTTTCTTCACTTTTATTATTTTATGTGTGTCTTAAGAAGGAGGTCCAGATACTACACTTAAATACAAACCTGATATTCAGAGAGCTGAACCCTCGGCATAAGTACTGGGGAATGACTCTTTGATCCTAGACAGAGCACACAGATACTGCACTTTGATCCTATGCAGAAATGCCAATCCATATGTTGATAATTATTCAATATTACCTTCTTTAGTCTAGTCACATTGCTGTAACATATTCCAGGATTTTTGTTGTATAACATTTGGAATTTATTACACATAAATATTGAGCTACCGAAACTGTGTTATCACCCCTGGTTGGCGGCTGATGAGGGCAGGGTATTGCACATGCTTTCACATGTTGTATGATGAAAATTTATCTGTATTTCCTATATGATGGCTGCTACTACAGATTTGATATAATTTTGTAAAAGAATAATTAATTGTGCCATTAATGAATGTGTCCTTTTAACTAGCAAGAGTTTTAAAATCTCTAGCATAAATTTATCAATCAAGAGATTTAGTTGTATAAAGAAACTTTTGTTACATAATTTTTTCATATATTTTAATATCTTTTAAGTCCCCACCTGATAGTGATTTACATTCTTTTGCACAGGTGATGCAGGGATTATTACAGTTGGTTGCTCTTTGATAATCCATTGCCCAGTCAGCTGGGGCTGTAGAATACACTGACTGCACCTCTGCAGAGGAATAAGACCCCCCTCCCCTAACGAGTGTCCTGGATATGACACTAAACAATCTGATGGTGAGGTTCCAGCAGTGCTGGAGCTTTGGGGAATGTGGAGTACCCCTTCATTGCCATCGCTCCCAGGTCCACCCTGGCCTGGAGTGGTAGCCCCTGATAGGGCCCTATCTATGGGTTAAATAGAACTAACAGCATACTTATGCTACACTGTATTGTTTGAGTAAACTGAATAGCATGAAATAGAAATGTTTTTGACAATTAAACCGTACTTACATTTAAATTGCGTTCTTATGCTTAACTGAATTATTTGAAATAGAACTGTTTTTCGACATTAAAACTGTATTTACACTTAACTGAATTATTACATATAACTGCTTGAATAGTTAGAAATGGAAATGTTTTTGACTATTAAACTGTGTACTTATGCTAAACTGAACTGTTTTCAAAAGAACAGATTATTTACATAAAAATGGATTTGGCGTCGAATAACCTACAAAGGTTGATATGCCATAAAACCCAACAAACCAAACCAATCTTTGATAATCAATCTGTAGCCTCCTTTTATGAGTACCATGAATGGCTTATATATATATATATATACACATACAGTTTCCTCTTAGCTACCATGATTTTATTTCTTTTGGAACATTATACGATCAAAATAGATATTATCGGGGATTATTACCAAATTCTACAGTGCTGAAACTAACAAAAGTTTTGAATATGTAACTGTTCAGAAATAAGTACACTCCATTTTTTATTATTTATGAAATTCTATTTTTGGTTACAGAATTTTGATAATAAAGACTTTAGTAGTAAATAATATGTAATAATATCAATTATAATTGTATGATGTTATCTTTTTGTTTAGAAAAAAATATAACTTTTTATAATATATCAGTAGGAGAATGTTTATGTGATATATATATATAATTGCTAAATGTTACATTTATTATTGATGTTTAAAAGCTTGACTGTTGGATAATGTGGAATTCTAATTTTTCTTTTGTCTTTTTATTCCTTCCTAGTTTTATTATGGTGAAGATGGCTTGGATGTAATGAAGACAAAACTGCTGGATCCAGCAAGGTTACCTATTTTGATCCAGAATCATTCTGCACTCTTAAATTCTAAAACAGCTTTGCCAAAAATGAGTAAAGAAGCCAAAGAAACTCAAGATCAAGTAAGTTTAGAGACCTAATGAATACTTCATTGGCTGGTACAAAAAATACTTGTTACGTCATGTTGCTATCTAGACTTTGTCCCAGATGTGAGCCTTGATCTAAAAAGTAACTTCTTATATAGATCTCTATAGTCATGAGCAGAGGTAGAGATTTTTAGATGTTGTGAATCCTCACCAAAAATTCAAACAAGGAGAACAAATACATCATAAGTAATGTTGTCTATTTAAGGATTCTTTCATGATGAAAATATTTGTTATATTAAATTTTGAAAGTGAGATGCATGATAGGGGAAAATAAATGAAAGATTTTAATAGAATGTGTTCTATGAATAGTAGTGACCATCTTAAAACCTGTATACAATACAGGTAATGCTGCTAATAATAACATCCATGATATTTCATGTAAACAAATTTTTTATGGTTTAAAACAATATGCAAATGCCACCTCATCATCTGGTATTAAACGAAGGTTTATCTCGTCATGATGCTGTGAAAATCCTTACATAGTTATGAAATTTCTCGGCCATGTTGTTAATAGCCAACTGATCATTAATGACTCATGTATCCCATAATTCCCTGTGACAAACAGTTTTCCTTTGCCATGCAACAAAGATAGTTTCTTGTTCAAGTTTTATGTGGAAATACTGCAAACAAAACACAGTGCACAAATCCTGTCCCAGAACAGCATCTCTTTAAAAAGTGACATTTTTATTTATGTAGCTCTGAGCAGTAAATTTTGTTAACATTAAGTACTTTATGAATACCAGTGATGATCTTATAACCCTTATATTATATATGGGTACGTACTGCTCGTCTATAAAGTATATGAATCCTAAAAAGTATTTATTTTTCAGTAAAGATTAGAGTCATGAATATGATAATTAACTGCATCTTGTAGTAAGACTCAAGATTTGGAGCTCTGGGTAGTGTGAAGTTACCACTTTATTGCCATCACTTTTAGTCCATTCTGACCTGGAGTGGTAGTATCTGTTAGGATCCGATCTATGGATCAAATGGATCTGTATGAAATTTATTTGTATTAGATAAGAATATTTGAAACAATATAATTGTGAAAACTAACGATTATTATTAAAGAGGAATAGTTACTTGAATCCATATAATTGTGTACAAATTCTTTATATTTGGTGACCTTAGTTGAGGATTACCCACCAATGGCCCAGGAGACTGGGGTTCAATCCCAGGTCGAGTCATACCAAAGACTCAAAAAATGATATTTGATACCTCCTTGCTTAACACTTAGAATTATAAGGTATGTATCAAGGGTAAAGTAGAGCAATCCAAAGAAAGGAGTAGCACCCTCCGTTACACCTCAGTGTAGTAGCTATTGAAAAGGGAACCTTCTTGTTGCCCTCAACTACAGTCACCAACTTTACTTCTCCAGCCCATTGGCCTAGTGGATAGAGTGTTTGCCAATGGCTCATACCAAAGACTCAAAAAATGGTACTTGACGCCACCTTGCTTAACACCCAGCATAATAAGTTATGGATCAAGAGTAAAGTGGAGCAATCCAGGGAAAGTAGTAGTGCCCTCCCCTACACGGAGGTGTAGTAGCTAATGAAAAGAAAGCCTTTGAGTTGCCCTCAACTACAGTCACCAACAACATTTGTATTTAGGATAGTTGCTTAAAGCTATAAGTTTTTACAAATGATTATTTTTGAAACCATATATGTACTTAAAAAAAAAAAAAAGAACTGACATTGGCCTAATATAGCCCAGACATGCAGCCCACAAATTACTTTTTTATGGTACGCTGCAGAACAATTTTCATGACTAATATCTTCCCTAAAACTTGGTAATTTCTCCCTCGCTCTTAACCATGTTTTTTCCTTGAGAAAGGTAGAATGTATTTTAATATTTCAGTCTCTTTCTCTTCAAGATCAAAAGCTGAAAAGTAGAAATAATTCAATTTTGTATCCATTTACAAAAACCATTCTTAATAAGAACATTTGTCATTGCTGTATTTGCTTGTTTCACAAACCGATTTTGGTGGAGAGATTATAGAAAATTAATTCACATAACAGGACATGATTTTTTTTCTTTTTTTTTTCAATAACATAAGAAGGACAAGTCATATTGGCGTGAAGGGTGTAAGTGAGATGACAAGCAACTAACATGTACAACAGAACACAAGGAAATTTGTTTTGTTTCATAATGTAAAAAGAAATAGATTTGTCGGTTCATATTCGTATGTAGAAGATGTTCCTGAGATGACAGATAGTATTTACAAATAGAAAATTATAGAGCTGAATTCTTAAATAGAAATTGCTATTTTTTTTTTTTTAAACGTGATAAAACTTTGAAATTTGCTTTTGTTTTCTTTCTGTAATATTTATAGTACACTAAATATTATAGTATAATATCTATAGTACCGTCTATTGCAATTTACCCCTTAAATACAATAAAATGGCAAAAACAAAATTTATCAAGTAAAAATGGAAAAAAAACTGAATTTACCCAAAGTAAAAACAGAATTAAGGAAGATTTGTCTTCCTACATTTTATACTATTTCGTATACCTCACTTCCTATCATATGCATATTCATTTTGATAAAAAAAAATAGTGGCCTATCAGCTGTGTAGCATTTTAACTGGTGGAAATTACTTTTAGCCTACTGTTCCTCTCTCCAAAGATGTAATTGCTCTTTTGAATTCTTCAGTTTGAAAAAGATTAAAATCATTCTCTAAACTTTATTTCATTTTTTTTCTTCAATGGGTTTTTTAAAAATTTTTTTTTTTTTTACAGATATTTTTTTTTAATCAAGTCTATCAATCAAAAGAAGCTTTTAAATACAGAAGTGGAGCAACTCCTTTCCTGAAATTCTGCAAGAAGAAAAAAGACTCTTTGGAACTTGAAACAATGACACATGAGGTTCCTGGTCGAACCCCAACAGCTGCCCTGTTATGTGAAGCTTGGCATAATCTGAGTACCCATAAGAAAGAAAAGTTATTATTGCTTTTGCTCTTTTTTTGCTGTTAATTATTTTGCATTGTTTTGATTATATCATAAAGTTGTTATTACATTGCAGTGAAAAAAATGCCACATATATTTGTAGTTTAGGTATCCTGCATTTGTCATAATGAATTTTTATAATTATATTAACCTTATTTACCAACCCCTCCGCTTGGGCAGGATATGACACAAGGTCAATTTTTAAGCGGAGTTTAGCAGGTTTATAATTATATTAAAAGGAGGAGATGAAAATTTTGACTTGAATGGTAAAATTTGATAATAGTAAAGATATAACAAAATATCAATGATAAATGTTATCATTTTTTATATTATATATACAAGAGTATTTTAATTCGAAATAAAAGCTATTTTATATATTGGCTTATCTAGTTTTGAATATTTGCTTGTTAAAGCTCCGTCCTTGATAATTATTAGGGACTTTGCTTTAGAATTTTCTTTATAATATATATATTAGAGAAAAATGGAAGTAAATCTGATGGTACGTTAGTATAAAGATATGAAAAACAAAATATTCAGTGAATATATCCTATATAGAAATACATCTGAATATTTAAAAGAATTTTTTTTCTTTTCATATTTTTGTTATATATATGAGGATCATTAGATAAGTTTCCAGACTTTTTTCATATGGGCACTTTTATTGATAGTACACATGTGAAACTCTAGTCCCCTTTGACGTAATCTCCTCCAGCTGCAATGCACTTGTTGTACTGTTCCAACAACTTCTGGAAGTCCTCTTGTGTGAGCGTGTCAATGACCTTCTTCACAGCCTCTTTCATCTCCTCAATTGTCTCATAATGACAGCCTCTGAGCTTAGGGAATAAGCAAAAGTCATAGGGAGTAAGGTCTGGACTATAGGGAGGGTGAGGAACTGTATTGATGCCCATCTTGGTCAAATAGTCTGTGACAAGGATGGAGTTGTGGACTGGTGCATTGTCCTGGTGGAAATGCCACTGACTCGATTTGAAGAGTGCTGGCCTCTTCCCTAGGAATCTCTTCCTGAACTCCCTCAAAACATCAACATAGTAACCCTAATCCTAACCCTATCAACTCTGGTGTATTGACTCCCTTACTCCTCCCACACCTCTGATCATCCCTCACAGACGCCCTGCCTTCCTTGAATCTCTTATGCCACTCAAAAACTCGATTCATGCAAGATGGTCGAAAAGCAGTCTGAAGCATTCCATATGTTTCTGTGGCATTTTTTCCAAGTTTAAAATAGAATTTTGTTGCATATCGTTCTTCTAAAGTGTCCTCACATCCAGATTGCATTTTTTGAAATTCACCCGCTGTGACAATCAGGTTTTAGTAGGATGTATTCTAATTCCTACTGTAGCTGTTGATTTGAAGCTGAAATCATAAAAATTGGTCAGTCATCTCATAAGATGTATAGCAATAACATACTGAATTTTCAAGAGTCTACAACAATTTTAAATGACCATACAAAAAAAGTCTGTAAACTTATTGAATACACCACATATATTCCTTTTCAACTCATGAGTCTTGTATTTCTAGCTGAGCCATATTTAACTATAGACTCTAAGTGCAATATTTTGAGCTTATTGAGATACTATAGCATGAGTGCACTGCTTTTTTTCCCTTTTATTAATGAAGTGATTGGATATCTTGAAAGAAAGATATCTGCTCCCTGGAGGGCAGTTTGAATGTTTTGTACTTAATTTTTTGTTTTGTTCTGTTTACTATGGATGACATCACCAAAATATTTCTTGTACAAGTCATGGAAAGCATAGAATGTTTTTATTCAATCTCTCCACCATGAGCAGGATGCAACACATGGTCAATTTTTAAACAGAGTGTGGCTGGTTTTATTTCCTTTTAGCCTGGTTTCTTTACCAAAGCTAGGGAACCCAGTTTGCCCTGCTATTTACCCATAGTTTGGGCAAAGTAGATTCATGCCTTTCTGAAAGGCATTAGTATGAAGTAAAATGCAAACAGATTCATCCAAGATTTGAACTCAGATAGCCAATTCCAATTCTTAAAAACAATAATTGTTATGCTAAGCAATATTTTTAATTTAGATGAGTGACACTTATGAGATTTATCGATTAAAACATTTTTGTTCAGATTGTTAGTTCTAATAATAAGTAAATATTAAATTAAATGGGAATAATTATTTTAGTAAGATAGTTCATAAAATTTTTGATTAGTTATGTCTTGCAACAATGACTTGTTTATTGTGAGAAACTTCTTTTCCTATGATGATCAAATTTTTTTCTGTTAAGACTTTCACCTGGGACCAATAAGTAGGTATACCAAACTTGTCATCAAAATGTTTGGCTGTCTATAGAGGACAAACAAGTTCTTCCTTATTAATGTAGATACCACTTAAAAATTATTTCAGTACAGATAGGCAGCTTCTAAAATTCTTGTCAAATTTAAGCTTGAAACATGTCATCAGAGCAAGTCAATTTAATCATCTTTACATTTGAGTGAATCATTGGCGATACATTTTATACAAATATATATATATATATATATATATATATTTGTATAAAATGTATCGCCAATGTGTGTGTGTTATCTAAAACCTTGGTGATGTATGAGCAAGTATATATTTTGCTTTGTCCATATACTCATGCATGGAAACAAAAGAACAGTTTTGTTTTCTATATTTCTCTTCTCACTACTAAAAATAATCTGGTGTTTGTTGCCTAAAATTTATCATAGCCTTCTTTATATTACAGATATAAAAATAGAATGAAGTCGTGTCCAAATCCCGTTATGTCCAAAATGTTTCCCTATCAGGACAAATATGCCGTCTCTGAAGAAGTTTATAAAACAATGAAAATATATTCATCTAAACTGGAATGGCAGGTTTGTGCCAAAATTGTACCTAGTTGCAAATTAGGAACTTTTTTTTTTTTATCTAATTGTTATGTAGAAAATATAAAAAATAAGGGTTACTAATGAACAGAAAAAGATCCTTGAAAATAAGTTTTTGTTTTGTTTGTTGTTTTTTTTTTCTTTTGTTTTCTTTTTTTTCATTTGATTTATGTATAGTGTTTGCCAATAGTTTGAGAGACCAGGGTTCAATCCCAGGTCGAGTTATACCAAAGACTCAAAAAATGGTACTTGATGCCACCTTGTTTAACACTCAGCATTATAAGGTAAGGATCAGGGAAAGGAGTTGCATCTTCCCCTACACCTTGGTGTAGTAGCTATTGAAAAGGGAGCCTTTGGGTCACTCTCGATTAAGGTCGCCAACTTTAATTGTAATATATTTTTTAGCATAATCTAAAAAAGATGTTTGTCTTCACATTACCCTTATTTAGCTTACAACTTGGACTTCATAAATTCTTTGTTAATCTTTGTAATCATTTACTTTTAAAAATCTAAAATAAGGTTCAAGATGTCTGTTACTGTGATGAGTCAAAAGTTTTGCAATATTTTCATAAGTGTTAAAATGTGTATGTATATCACATGATCATAAGTGATGTACTCCTATGGACCCCCACATATGTCCGAGCAAAAGCAGGACGACCAGCACGAACATACATTCAGCAGCTATGTGAGGATATGGGATGTAGCCCTGAAGACCTGTCAGAGGCGATGAACGATAGGTAGAAGTGGCAAGAGAGGGTCAGGGATATCCGTGTTAGTGGCACGACATGATGATGATGATGATATCACATGACCAAAGTAATTCAAGCTGTTGAAGGTACTCACTGTAATTAGTAGCATCATGTTTGTTGGTATGCTGACACTTGCATTGCTACACTTTGTGTGGAAGGTACTGTGCTTTATAGTATCTTGTTAGTTGGTACACTGACACATCAAATGTTGTCTAATTTGGCAACTTAAGCTTGATAAGTTTGAATTGGTCCATAACACCACAGAAACAACTAAAAACATTCGTTTTGTGAAAGGTGAAGGCACAGTTGATCACATAGTAACCAGATGATTTGTTATATAATTGCGGAAGGATTTTTTTTATATTATCATTTTTTGTTTTATATATCTTACCTTTTGGTTTAGTTAGGCTGAGAACCTTTCAGCTTAGTGCATGGGTTAGTTAGGTGCACACATTGAGTGCAGGTGTTCATGCGCGCGCGGAGGATGTGACAATCACAGATGTCACAATAAAAACCCCAGATAGGAAATGAGACTAGGGTATGTGAATGACGTCATGCCCGGAAGCGATGGGCTGAGGATTTTGGGATTTGAAAAAAGCAGTTGAGATTTGACGCTAGAGGAAGGAATTTGATTTTCCGGAGCTCGCCGAGGCCAGACCAGTAGTTTGCAGTGGGGTGCTGCACGTGGCGGGGTCAGATGGAAAAGTCAGCATAGAAAGAAATTGTGTCTCTCTTTCCTCATGTCGAAAAACCTTAAACTCTAAAAGGTAATAAAAAGTTTCGTACCTGAACCAATTTCGTGTTTTTCGGATTCTTATATGCATAGGAACATTATGAACATTTTATGCATGTGAATATCTTGGTCGTATTTTTGGATGTGGGTATGCTACAGATTGAAGAAATTTCACTATATCTAACAATTCAGTTTAGTGTGAGTACAGTTTCAATGTCAAAAACAGTTCAATTTCAAACAATTCAGTTTAGCATAAGCACGCAGTTTAAATAAAATGTAAGTACAGTCCAATTGTGAAAAACATTTCTATTTCAAGCTATTCAGTTTAGTCAAGCATTTCAGCTAATTCGGTTTAGTATAAGTACAGATTTTGTTTACACACGTTTAAATATCAAAACAGTTCTATGTTAAATAATTCAGTTTAGTGTAAATTGTTTCAATGTCAAAAAAACAGTTCCATTTCAGATAATTCAGTTTAGTATAAGTACACAGTTTAGACGTCAAAACAGTTCTATTTCGAGCAATTCAGTTTAGTATAAGCACGCTGTTTAAATTTCAAAACTGTTCTATTCTAAACAATTCAATTTAGCGTAATTACACAATTTAAATGTGCCAACAACTTTGATGATCAAGCAAGTCCAAATGTGTGGACTCTGAGGTTGTGCTCCAAACTGTTGAGGCAAATCCAATGAATAGCACTTGGACAATATTAAGCGAGCTCTGCATTTCAAAGAATAAAGCAATTTTCTGTCTAGTTTGTAACAATAATAATGGTGAGTTCATGCTTACTTTAATTCTAATTTTTTAAAGGATATAATTTTTAGATATTGATTATAGCTTACTTCCCCTTATTTATTTATAGTTAATCATGATATAAATTCAATTTATAGAATCTGACTCAGCATTGAACTTAATGGCTGTTAACCCTTTCATTGTTTTGAGAGCCGTCTGTGGCTTTCAGTGTTTCCTTTAATATATTTGAGGACCATATGTAACTCTCAAAATTACATTTAAAATAAAGAATAAAATTTGTGAAAATTTTCCTTGAATTCAGAAAGGGTTAAAAGCAGCTTTTAAAGTGAATAAACAAAAATGGAGTTTCCACAATGCTATTAGAATTTTCAAAAAAAACAGATCTGATCATGCATGATAAATCTTAGAAATGTGAAAGATATATGATATGATATGATCTTAGCAGAAGTGCTGCTCCTTGAAATAAATAATCCTATCGACTGGGATTTTATAAGTATTTGAATAAAGATGATTGTTACCAATTTGAGACTTGACTAAGCATTGATGTATTTAATGTATTTTAGATAAGTATGCTCCAAACAAATTTTTAAAAAAAGTTCCTTTTCTTCTGAACCAAAGATACCAGAATCTTATAATTTCAAGTAGAATATTTTATAATCAAAATTGATATTATTAGGTCTTATTCCAAAACTGTACAGCTGGGAAACTCTGTAACAAAAAATATAAGTTTGTAAGTTGGTGAACGTAGCCGAGGGCAACCAGAAGGCTCTTTTTTCAATATCTACTACACCGGGGGGGGGCTACTCCTTTCCCTGAATTGCTCCACTTTACCCTTGATACGTACCTTATATTGCTGAGTGGTAAGCAAGGAAGCATCGAGTACGATTTTTTGAGTCTTTGAACCCAGGTGTCCGAGGCCTTTGTCGAACTGTCCAAAAAAAAAAAAAGGAGACAGCAATTTCATTTTTAGTGACAGTCTCAGTGCTATTAAGTATGGTTATAAAAAATATGTTTTATGTCTATAAAAAAATGATGTTTTGATTGTTTTACTAGAAATAATGAACTCCTGGTTTCTTTGGTTGAGAAGAAAATCAAATTTTCATTAAAAAAATTGATAGGGATGTATTAATTTATGGGCAATACTGTATATGATAACTAGTTCAGCCCAAGGCCACTTATTTATGGGCAATATTGTACGTGATAACTAGTTCAGACCAAGGCTACTTATTTGTGAGTGATATTGTACATGATAACTTGTTCAGCCCACGGCCACTTATTTGTGAGTGATATTGTACATGATAACTAGTTAAGCCCAAGGCCACTTATTTGTGAGCTATATTGTATATGATAGTTTAGTACAATGCCACTTAATTATTTGTGATACTGTATCTTTGATTTTTTTCTATAACTGGCCAGCTTTTGCTTTTGTTAAATATGCATTATGCTTGCTAGTCTCGACCTATATTCTTATATTTATTGAGTGTTGTGTTATTGTTATTTTATCATTTGCTGTTGTAATATGCCACCATAATATTAGCATTCATGATGTAACCAAATTTTCTTTATTTTTTATTTCAGTCTCATCAAAAATACTTATCTCCCAATGCAAAGATAACAAGTGACGATTTTCATGATTTGATCAGTTGTAAGAATCTTCAGTCTCTTGTACAGCCAGGAGAGTCAGTTGGCGTTCTCTCATCACAGGTAAAAGCCATTCATTCACTTTATATTGATATTTTTTTTCTGTACCTTTAGTGACTGAAAACGAAATCGATTATAATACATCAGAGTGACAATTAAGAAGGGAAAGGTGTTATTAGAGATTTGGATGATATTTAATCATTCATACTTATCAAGGCATATTGACAATATGGATTCCCTAGAACCTCTCTCACCATTCATCCCTATCTATCGCTCTTGACAAGTCCTCTAGATAGCAGTGTCTACACAGAGTTGATGAATACAAGTTTTTGCTAGTGTGTATCAGTCCTTAGGAGTACATTGCTTATGAGTTCTTTCTTCTCTAGCAGTATCCAGTATGCCTTGCTTCTCTTACTTGGGTGGAGATGGTTTCTAAGATAGGCAGTAAGTGGCCATACAGCTGCTATTTTGTAGGGTACTGCTTCCAGGATTTGTTCAAAATACCATGCAGCATTCCCGTGTAGTTCCCATCTAGCTTTTCTCTAGGTCTTTCAATTGGGTCCAAGTGGTGCAGCCATAGAGTAGTACTAATATGGTTACAGAGAGATCAGATTTTTAATTTTTGGGTTATCATAGGATTAGCAAGCTAAACAGGAGTCTTTAGGTGTTAGTCTAGTAACTTCTACACTCAACCATCAGATTATAGGAGGGTGATTTTTCAAAAATTTTCTTTCTTTCTTATTTTCAAGAAATATACTAAGCTTTAGAATGAATAAAAGTTTTGGTGGATTTTAAAAATAATACCTTTCTATGATATAAATCACATAAATTTAGAAATGATGCATCGATGAAATATTTTAGTGCTTCTAATATTTAGATTGTACACAGTTAGATACAGTATCACCTATAAATAAGTACACCTCTAACAATTTTTTTTATAAAAAGGTAATTTTCTTCTAAAAGAATTTTATTATTTTTTGTGAAACATTACACATTTAAAACATTTTTAGGTATTGTTTATTACTTACTTTTACAACACTGGAACTCTTTAACTAGTTATAAATTTGCAAGACATCTGACCAAAAATAAAATCGCATAAATGTATATAAGAGCGTACTTATTTCTGAGCTGCTACATATTCATATTTTGGGTTACAGAGTTTCAATGCTGTAGAATTTGGTAATAATTAATACCTAATAATATCCATTTTGGTTGTATAATTTTCCAATAGATTTCCAGTGGAACTTCCTGATGTAAAAGAATATTAACATATTTGAAAAAATGTTTGGAATGTAATCATTTATGGCCAAGTGTATATCTATAAATGTGTGTGTATATATATATATGTGGTGCATTCAATAAGTTTCCAGACTTTTTTGTACAGGCATTTAAAATTGCCGTAGACACTTGAAAATTCAGTATGTTAATACTATACATCTTATGAGATGACTGACCAACTTTTATGATTTCACGTTCAAATGAACAGCTACAGCTGAAATTGGAATAAACCCTATTAAAGCCTGATTGACACAGCTGGTGAATTTCAAAAATGCAATCTGGACTTTAGAAGAATGATATGCAGTAAAATTCTGTTTTAAACTTGGAAAAAATGCCATGCGATGAAAGCTGGATCTACTGCCATGACCCAGAGACCAAGAGACAGAGTTCCCAGTGGAAGCATGCTAGCTCTCCCAGACCCAAGAAGGCCAGACAGAGCAAATCCACCCACAAACTTTTGATGATCCCTTTTTTTGACAGCACTGGCATGATCTACATGCACTGGGTGCCCACTGGACAGACAGTCAACAAGGAATACTATGTTGAGGTTTTAAGGGAGTTCAGGAAGAGATTCCATCGGAAGAGGCCAGCACTCTTCAAATTGGGTCAGTGACATTTCCACCAGGACAATTCACCAGTCCACAACTCCATCGTTGTCACAGACTATTTGACCAAGATGGGCATCAAGACAGTTCCTCAGCCTCCCAAACCTTGCTCCCTATGACCTTTGCTTATTCCCTAAGCTCAGAGGCTGTTGTTATGAGACAATTGAGGAGATAAAAGAGGCTGATGAAGGTCATTGACATGCTCACACAAGAGGAATTCCATGGGGCCTTCCAGAAGTTGTTGGAATGTTACAACAAGTGCATTGCAGCCAGAGGAGATTACTTCGAAGGGGACTAGAGTTTCATGTGTGTACTATCAATAAAAGTGCCCATACAAAAAAAGTCTGGAAACTTATTTAATGATCTTTGTATATGATAATTGCCACGTCTTGACATCTTTACTACTAAAATTACTGCTTAAACATCCTGATTAACTTATTCAACTTATAAAAACTATACAAGGTGCATAAGATGATAAGATAGTGAGACATTTATATCTTATAGGATCATAGAGACATACACTTGTTTAACACTTATGCCATTCCCTGGGTTTAAAGAGGCCAGCAAGATGACTGAGGAATATGCAAATTGGAGGTTTTAATTTAGAATACTTTCTCTTTGATTTTTCCTGTCAAAGGATACTGACAAATCAGCTGATGTTTGATATTGGATCTTCCTTCTCCAGTTTTGATTTTGGAGTCAACTTCTCCTATAAGGGTTGCCTTCACCACGGCTTTGTTTTTAGACTGGAACCTCTTCTCCCCCATATTATATATGTTTTTTATATATATATATATATATATATATATGTTTCTGTAGAGAATTGTTATTGCTGCTATGGAAACATACATATATATAAAACATATATGTGGGATAGAAGGGGCTCCAGTCTAATAGACGGCAATTACACAAGAATGTTGTGAGCAATATTGAACAAGTCCTGGCGGCATCACCCCACAAGGCACCAACTATACGGCCACCTGCCTCCCATCACGAAAACTATACCAGTTAGACGAACCAGACTCGCAGGACACTGCTGGAGAAGCAAGGATGAGCTCATAAGTGACGTACTCCTATGGACCCTGCATATGGCCAAGCAAAAGCAGGACGATTTCGAACATACATACAGCAGCTATGTGAGGATATAGGATGTAGCCCTGAAGACCTGCCAGGGGCGATGAATGATAGGGAGAAGTGGTGAGAGAGGGTCAGGGATATCCGTGCTACTGGCACGACATGATGATGATGATATATCTCAAAATAAATTAAACAGACGAACTAAACTACTGAAAAGAATATTTTATTCATTCAAAACTTCATGAGCAATATTTTTTCATCTATAAAATTTTTTTAACTATCCTGACTTTCTTCAATGTTGGATTGCACAATTTTCACTTTATTATTGACTGCTCAAGTTCTTGAAAAGACATCATTAAAAATTATCAGTTCAATGTATATATGTTTGCTTTTTAAATATCATTTAATCTTATAGAAATAAAAATAAAAGATTAAAGCAATTTTTAATTCCAATACTGCTGTAGCATTTTAGCAAAATCCAGTGAGAGTGATGAAAAAAGAGTGGCAGAGACAGGTGTATTGGCAAAGTCATCATGAGGAAAGCTGGTGTGCTCGGATTTAATTTTGTAATCTACTTTGCCTGCTGACCTGTCTAGTAAAATCCTACATGCATAGAAATGGGGTTGAGTAAGTTTCTCTTAACTTAGTCAATTGTTTCTCTGCTCTTTAGTGTGATGGAGTTTGGTAGAAATTTGCATATTGACATATAGAATGATACAGGCACAGGCAACCTTCTGCAAGAAGCAGGCCACATGAGACATAGTTCATCATCAGACAAGCTGTGCTACTAAAATGATTCAGGGTAATTTTTCATTGACAATACCTCAACCAGAAAACTGTGCGTAAATATTTGCTTTAGATATAAGGAAAAGTTGTTTTTTTTTTTCTTCAGTAAAAAGAACTTTTCTATAAAAACTTGAAATCTTGGTATAATATTATCACTGATATCAATGTGATTAACATAGGCTGTTGCTGTGATTCATTACTGAATAATTAAAAGAAAAAATGAATTCTTGAAAATTCAATGTAATCCAAAGGAATAGGATATTTTCCTCATCCATCAATCAAAATTTTGTTAAAAATATTTTCTTTAAATTACAGGTGCATGTTTTGACAAATATTATTTTCTTTGTGACATTAAGCTTGCCATTCAGGAAGCATTGCAGGTCATATGTAGCCTGCACATCTCAATTTGCAAATGACTGGATTAATATATAGTCTAAATTTTCCTTGCAGTGAAAATTGGTTATCTCATAGCTTTGTCCATAGACACATTCTACTTAATTTTATCATTGTGTAAATTTTCCAGTGTTGAACTTTATATTTTAATGCAGTCTATTGGAGAACCTTCAACCCAGATGACCTTGAATACTTTCCATTTTGCTGGTTATGGAGAAATGAATGTAACCCTTGGTATTCCTCGTTTACGTGAGATCCTTATGACTTCGAAGGAATCCATCAAGACACCCACAATGGACATTCCCGTGCTGCCTTCTGTGTCATTCAAAGAAGCTGAGCAATTACAGAAACAAATGACCAAAGTCACTCTTGACATGGTGAGTACTTTCATTTTTTTAAAGTTATCCCATCATATCTTAGCTGTTTCAATCAGCCACATGCTTTGTCTGCAGGGCCTAAAATATACTGACTACATTGCTTGCAGAGTCATAAGACTTCAATCATCAGCTAGTTCAGCAGATACAACGCACTTTGGCCAGCCACAGTGTGACGGAGTAGATCTGATCAGGTGTGTCTTGTCTCTGGTGGCGTTAACTTGGTCAAGGCTGACTGACGTGGGTGCTAGAGTGGCCCAGTATTCACATCATGCAGCTGACACTGAAATACTCTTCAAGTCTCAGGGAGGTGTCCCCCCAGGTTCTGAGGCGACCCTTTTTTAGGAAAATGCTTATTGGGAGCCCTCTGCCCAGGCCCACCTTAAAAAGGCCTTGTACTGTACTCACCTGTTTAGTGATGCGTGCAACAAATACCATAATAAGACCTCTCCCTACTAAAAAAAAAAAATATCTGGGATATGACACTAACTCCAGTTCTGTTTCTTTGAGGAGTGTAAAGTCTCCTCTTTATTGTCATTACTCCCAGGTCCACTCTGACTTGGTGTGGGAATATTTGATAGGATTGTATCTATAGGTCAAATAGATCTGTTTGTGATGATGTTTAAAATGATTTTGATATTGCAACTAAGTTGAAAGTGTTTACCTGTTTAAAATGATTTAGAACTTTATTTATATGTTGACTCTTAAAGCATTAATATCGCAACTAAGTTGAAAGTGTTTACCTGTTTAAAATAAGTTTGAACTTAATTCATTCTTTAACTCTTAAAACACTGATACATGTTTAAAATGATAGAGAAGATATTTTATTGCATATAATTGGAGATCATAATTGTTTAACTGATTTTGATAATGGCGGATGACGTGCTGTAAAAGGGTTGTCCTCGTGATGTAACTGTTAAAGCGATGGACTGCGGAATCGTAGTAAGCGAGTTTGAACTCCAGTTGCGCTATTACTCTCACTTTCGGACAAATACTCTTGGGAAAGGTATAAACCCTCTTGTCCTCCCAGTTATGGGTTAAATAGCATAGCTGCTGTTCTTCTTGAAGGATGACTCTGGCATTAAATAACCAACGGAGGTTGATATGCCATTAAACAAAAGAAACCAACCATGCTGTAAAATCAAAAAGCCAACCATTTTCTTCCAGTACATAATCTTATCTTATGCTAGATAAAATATGAAGAGTTCTTTGAAAGTAATGCCCCCCAACACTTTGTTGTAGAGCAAGTTTCCAGCTACAAAACAATGATTTTTTTTCTGTATTACCACTATCATTAGTCATGCATTTCCACTGGCAAAGAACAAGAGCAGGTATGTTTCCCTCATAAGAATTTGTACCAGTAGTTTTAATCCATTGCTGTATGAAAAAATTTTGTGTTGTCCATCTTTCATTGACCTTATTTGCAGGGTTCAGCTAATCAAAGTACACTTCATTTCATGGGTTGACAGCTGTGTTGAATGTGGTTTGTCACTCACATCACTGTCTTCATTACTGAAATATATTACCCACCACCTACCTGTACTCAAATTCACTATTTGGTGGTACTGTAAATGTTCAGCATGCAACAATAAATGTCTTGGGTATAATTTTTTGTTCATGTGGAGGAATTTAATGGTACATTCCCGCTTTCATGTTCGATAAAATTTTGCCAGACTGCCATTCAGCTGCTATGTGTAACAAGGCCCAAAATATGAGTTATTGGTAGGAAGATTCAACCTCTTCTGTCATATCGCTAGCATCTACTTCTAACATTGTAGAACAACGATAAAATAGGCAGCATTGCTTTCAAAGTGATACTGTTATGAGGGTTCACCAATGGCAAAAATACAAAGCCATTGAATAAGGGAAGTAATATTTAAATAGCACTTGAATATTATTCCTCTTAAAAAATCATAATGATCTAGGTGAGCACAAATGAAGACCTAGCACTATTAATAATAATTTACAAATTGAATAGGAAATTTCTTTGTTCTCTAAATTAAGATTTTAACACTATTGCTCTAATAAATATCCCTACAATGTGCCACTTTTAGCTGGTCTTTTATGATATATATATATATAAATTGATAACAAGGTAATCTAAGTAGAAGGAGATATTTATTGAGAAGCAAAGTTAACATAGAGTTTTGGTTCTAATGAACCATCATCAGGACTGTGAAAGATGATATTAATGATGTTAAATCAATGATGGATGTTTAAAAATATTAAAATACAAAAACCTTGGGAAAATTTATATATCAACTCTTTCTTGATATACAGATTTTCCCTAGGTTTTTGAATAATGCTATAGTGTCAACTTTGCTTCTCAATAGATCTTTCTTTCTACTTAGATAAACTTATCAATTTTTATATATATATTGTTGGATTATACTCCATTATTTACTTATATATATATATATATATATATATATATATATAATTTTTGCTTGTTGAGTAATAAAAATGAAATTAATTTTTAAAAAAGGGTTAGTACATTTAGAAAAATTGTCTGTTTTCTGTCACTTTATTTAGTAATTTTATACAGTAAAGTTCCCATCCCAACCAAGAATGGAATGATCTTTTTATTAGATTTTTTTTTTTTTTTTGAGACATTAGATGCAAAGTGTGTTAAACTGTAGATAAACATATTTTAATTATATGCATAATTCATTTAGTGAGCTTGCTTAGTCTGGCACACAGTCTTCAGTCGCACAGTTCGTTCGGGTGTGTTCCACGACTGGATACATCACCTCTGGCCTCAGGCTTTAATCCTCTTTGGAGGGGTTGGGTTTATCGCCCGATGCCGGAGGCGTCCCGAAAAGGGGAATGCCGACGAGATCCAAGGCATTTTTGGAACTGCCTGTCGTGTTGGGCTTCGGCCCTGCGACAGGACCCACCTTAAAAAGGGCCTTGTGCCACATTCGTACACTGGTGGGGCGTAGGATAAATATAGGCACACAGTCTTCAGTTTACTGACTGTATTTGTTAATACTTAATAGTCACCTATTTAAGTACTAAACAGGCTCATCATTGCTTAACTTTGGTGATCCGATAGTAACCAGAGTGTACAGCATGATTTGGCCTTAATTCATAAGATGTATTTACCCAACCACTCCACCATGGGCAGGATATGACACATGGTCAATTTTTAAATGGAGTAAGTAAGTAAAGTTGACAACCTTAGTCGAGGGTGACCCAAAGGCTCCCTTTTCAAGAGCTACTACACTGAAGTGTAGAGAAGGGCACTACTCCATTCACTGGATTGTTCCACTTTACCCTTGATCCTCACCTTATAATGCTGAATGTTAAGCAAGGTGGCATCAAGTACCATTCTTTTGAGTCTTTGGTATGACTTGACCTGGGATTGAACCCCGGTCTCCCAGACCATTGGCCAGCATTCTATTCACTAGACCCATGGTTCGGTTTTCTCCTAGACAGGTTCCTTAAACAAGGCTAAAGAACTCAGTTTGCCCTATTAATTTTCGATTAACTGTAGAGAAAATAGTTGTATTCATGTCTTCTATGTTTCTTGTCTGTAGTTCATTCACTTTTTCGTTACTGAGAATTTTTAAGCACCACTTTATACATCTCTGTAGTATAAAATTAGGTTTATATGAATGTGTATGTGATTCTGATGTATTATGAAAACATTTCATTAACACTTTTGTTTTTGTTTTTTCAAACAGGTATTAGAAAAAGTTGAAATTACTGACAGGATAGAAATGCAAGATAAGTAAGTTATTTTATATATTTGTTTCATTTACATATTTACCCAACCCTTCCACTATGAGCAGGATGGAACACAAGGTCAATATTTTCAGCAAAATAAAGCTGATTTGAATTCAGAGTTTTCCTTTTCCAAGACAGGTTGTCATAAACAGCCTTGTCTGCCTTACTATTTACCCATAGGTAAGGGAAAATAGTTGGATTCATTCCTTTCCCAAGAGTATTAGCAATAAGTTAAAATGCAAACAGCCTTATTCAGGAATTGAACTCTGGTCACTATACCCATTTCCTATGATAATAACTGTTATACTACAAACCTAAAAGGAAAAAAAAAAGGAAAATTCCACTTTTTTTAGATGTCAGTATTTCATAAACCTACTGTCTTAAAATTTATATCGAAATTTGTGAATTATACAAGTGTGATGAGATTATGGCTCACCCTAGAATTTTCATCCGAAGCTAATACAATGCTTAATTTAAAATCTTTTCATAAACAGCTGTGTATAAATTATTAATATTAAACAGGAATGCTTGAAACTATATAACTCTACAGATTATTGTAATAAGAACAATTTCTGGAGGCTACAGTTATCTGTAGCCTCCAGAAGGTTTCACTTTTGATTAGAAAATGAAGATTCTATTCAAATCAGTATATAGTACTTACTATATGAAACACAGAATTTTAAAATATTATTATTAGATTGTTCAAAACATATTGATTTTAGTCTGAACTGTTTAAATTCTGCAGAAATATAAAAAAAAAGTTTCACTTTTGATTAGAAAATGAAGATTCTATTCAAATCAGTATATAGTACTCACTATATGCAACACATAATTTTAAAATATTATTACGTTGTTCAAAACATATTGATTTTAGTCTAAACTGTTTAGAATCTGTTCTAACATATTAATTTAATTGTAGTTGTATTAAAAATTCATATATCTAATGATTAAATTGTCCTCTTTGTTAATTTTCTATCAGTTCTTACTGAATTTGATATTAAAGATTATATGTCTCTAATCATGAACAAGAAAAGAGAAGTAATGCATTTACTTTTTGCATGAGTTCAAGCTTGGTCATAATGTCTCTCAAACAGCTACCAATATTAAATTGGAAATAAAAGTAAGTAAAAGTAAAGTTGGCGACCGTAGTCGAGGGCGACCAGAAGGCTTCCTTTTCAATAGCTACTACACTAAGTTGTAGGGGAGGGCACTACTCCTTTCCCTGGATTACTCCACTTTACCCTCGATACATACCTTATATTGCTGAGTGTTAAGCAAAGAGGTATCAAGTACTATTTTTAAAGTCTTTGATGTGACTTGACCTGGGATTGAACCCAGGTCTCATGGACCATTGGCAACACTCTACCCAGTTTATTCTAAAATTGGACATTATTTTCCAAACAACGTAATAGTTACTTGAAACCATGAAATTACTTGCAAAAACTATGGCTGATTTCAGTATCAAACAAGTGAACAGTAATACCTTGAAAATACATTTTTATTCATATGAATATGCTTACAACTATTTACACATAAATTTTTCACTCAGTAGAGCTTAGAATATACTGACTGTATCCCCTGCAGAAGGGTAAAATTATTTAAAATCAAAATGAGACTCGAGAAAACTGAGGTATAGAAAATTATAGTGTCAATGGTAGAAGGAAGAAAATGAAATAACTAGTTAGGTAGATTAAGTTTTCTTGCCTTGTGTAAATAATTCTGTTGTATTTTGATCCGAACGATGCTTGCTGTTAAAGATTTTGGATCTTCTCAAAAGAATGCTCATCTGAGATTTTTTTTTTTTTTTTGTTTTTTTTTTGTTTTTTTTGAAATTGCTAAATGGTTTTTGATATTTTGTGGGTTCTACTTCCTATATCAAGTTTCCACATGATCAATAACCAGTCAATAGCATTCCACACCTTCCCTGAGTGTATACTGACATCACTTTCAGGAGACGAGATGTTGCTGCCAAGGTATATGAACTGGTCTCTTAATTATAAAAGTTTGTCATTTACAGAGGAGATGGCTCATTCTTGTTTAAAGCACACAAACTATGTTTTATTTGCATTCATGTGGAGGCCAGTGCTTTCTGCTGCTTCCTCTTGGCTATGTAGTTGAGATTCTGCTTTGGCTGGTGTATTCAAGAGAAACACTAGATCATCTGCATAGTCAACATCTGTGATAGTTTCTGTGGGATATTGTTTGCTACTTGGTATTTTTAGTGTGATATCATAAGAGGATTTCTTCCAACCTGTAGCTGTGTCACTACTACTATATGGATGCAGCACATGGACGTTAGCAAAAGGCAAAGCAGAAAAGCAAAGCAGAAAAGCTTGATGCAAACTACTCAAGAATGCTATGTGCTGCTTTGAACAGATCCTGAAAGCATCACCCCACAAAACAGCTGTTGTACAACCACCTACCTCCCATCTCACAAACCATCCTAGTTAGACAAACAAGATCTGCTGGGCACTAAAGGAGATGTAAAGAAAAACTCATAAGCGACGTTCTTCTATGGACTCCTACACATGAATATGCCAGTATTGGCCGATTAGCAAAGATTTACATATATCAGTTCTGTGTGGAAACTGGATGTAATTTGAAAGACCTATCTGGAATGATTTATGATAAAGATGGATGATGATGACGACTTTCTAAAACCCATGTCAGGCAACACTGAATATGACAGTCATTAAATTCTTTCTCCTTCATTGGTCATCTCGAAGTTACATTATGTATTAGTTGTCTGAATTTCTGAGACGAAGCTTGATGATTTTTATCATTAAGACTATTGTCTTCATCTTTATTGTTATTTTCTCAACATTTGTCAAACTCAGGAACCTATGTAGAACTTTGAACTATGTCCTATATTGAATACACTTTACATTATGTATTACCAAATTCTATAGCACTGATAATCTGTAACCAAAAATAAGTTGCCCAGTCGGCTGGAGCTGTAGAATACACCGACTGCACCTCTGCAGAGGGGTAAGACCTAAGACTCCCCCCCAAAAGTATCCTGGATATTACACTAAACAATCTGATGGTGAGGTTCCAGTGATGCTGGAGCTTTGGGGAATGTGTAGCACCTCTTCATTACCATTGCTCCCGCAATGGTAGCACCTGATAGGGCCCTATTTATGGGTTAAATAGAACTAACTTCATACTTATGCTAAACTGAATTGTTTGAATTAGAACTGTTTGACTAAACTGAATAGCTTGAAATAGAAATGTTTTTGACAAATAAACTGTACTTACATTTAAACTGCATGCTTATGGTAAAAAGGGATCCTTCTGGTTACCAACTTATGCTAAATTGAATTGTTTAATGTAGAACTGTTTTTGAAATTTAACAAAATCTGTACTTATACTAAATTTAATTAAAACTATTTGAATAAACTGCATAACTTGAAATAGAAATGTTTTTGACATATAAACTGTGTACTCATGCTAAATTGAATTTTTCTAAATAGAACTATTTGCATAAAAATGGATTTGGCATTAAATAACCTACAAAGGTTGATATGCCATAAAACCCAACCAAACAACAACCAAAAATATGTGTCCTGAGTATGACATTAAACTACATCTGATGGTGAGGTTCCAGTCTTGGAGTTTGGGGAATGTGGAGTACCCCTTCATTGCCATTACTCTCAGGTCCACCTAGATCCAGAGTGGTAATACATATTATGGCCCTTTCAATAGGTCAAATAGAAATGTTTAATCATTTTCTATACTTGAAACCATTTGATTATATGCAAGCAAATGAATAATTCTGAATAGAATTATTAGTGTTGGATAGCAATACTTGAAACCGTTTAACTGTGTACAGACAAATGAGCTCTGGCTTGTTTAAAAATAATGTTTCTACAAACTATTCATTTACAAATCATATATATTTAATGTATATAAACAAGATTTGGCATTAAATAACCTACAAAGGTTGATATGCCATAAAACACAACCAACCAGTCAGTTGCCTAGTCGGCTGGGGCTGTAGAATAAACTGACTGCTTCTCTGCAGAGAGGTAAGACCTCCCACAACATTGAGTATCCTGGATATGACACTAAACAATCTGATAGTGAGGTTCCTGTAATGCTGGAGCTTTGGGGAATGTGGAGTACCTCTTCATTGCCATTGCTTCCAGGTCCTCTCTGGCCCAGAGCAGCAGCACCTAATAAGATTCTATCTATGGGTCAAATAGAACTAAACTGTGTACTTTGCTAAACTGAATAGCTTGCAATAGAGATGTTTTTGACATTGAAACTGTACTTATGCTAAACTGAATTGTTTGAAAGAAAACTGTTTTGACATTTAACTATTTGTAAACAAAAAACTATACTCATATTAAACTGAATTGTTTAAAATAGAACTGTTTGACTAAACTGAATAGCTTGAAATAGAAATGTTTTTGACAACTGTGTTCTTAATTGTTTGAAATCGAACTATTTATTTGTATAAAAATGGATTTGGCATTAAATAACCTACAAATGTTGATATGCCATAAAACCCAAACCAACCAACAAACCAACCAAAAATATGCATATGTAGCTGTCCAAAACTAAATACATTGCAATTTTATTTTTATACTAAAGTTTTAGTTGTATAGAGTTTGGTAATAAGTAATTCCTAATAATATCTGTTTTGAGCTGTTTGTTCCACGAGAAATAATAAAAGCCTTGCATCTTGGGTTTGGAAGAAAATTCATAAAAAATAATTTTTAAGGGTATACATTTTCATGGGTGATACTATATTTGGAGGTGCCCATGGTGTAATGGTTATCGTCGTAGGAAATAGACACGACGACACGAGTTCAAATCCTGGACGAGACCGATTGCATTTAACATAGCACCAATACCCTTGGGAAAGGTATGAATCCAATAATTCTCCCTCCAGCTATGGGTAAATAGTAGGGCAGACTGTGTTCTTCAGCCTTGGTTAGGCAACTAGTCTAGGAGAAGGAAAACTCTGAATTCAAACCTGTTAAACTCCGCTTAAAAATTGACCTTGTGTCATATCCTGCCCGAGCGGAGGGGTTGGTAAATCAGGATACTATATTTGTACATTTACCTTTGTCTGTAACACTTGATACTTATCCATGGGTGATATTGTGTATTGTATTTCTCTCTAATGCAACAACTTCTACTTTTGTTAACTCTACATTACTTAAGAGTTCATTAATTTTTTTAAGTGGCATGTTATTGTTAATTTATCATTTCTTTTAGAATATAACGTCATAATATCTTCTTGACAGAGTTTAGAATATGCCACCTGTATCCTCTTTAGAGAAGAAAGACCCGACCAAAAGAGGTTCATTGGTATGACACTAAACCGTATTGTGATGGCAAATTCACTAAAATCCCAAAACGAGACGTTATTTTCACATGTGTGAAGACGGGGCAGACTGGCACTTGATCCCTTGTAGGATAAGTCCTCGTTCAGAGTTTATCCTCAGGCATATAGGAACTGGCATATTATATGGAGGACTAATTTATGGCTAGACTGACCACCGCTTCACACTATCCACACACCCACCAAGGCCACTAGTCTTCCTCCCCTAGAACAATGGAAGATATGGACCTCTAGGTTTAGACGTAATAATAATATTAATTGTAATAGTCGACCACTCCGGTTTCCCATATAAGAATTTTAAAGGAATTTATAGGACAATTTTAAGCGAGCCTATCATAAGGCGAATAGAAGCTGAAAAAGAAACATGACATAACAAATTCGTAGCAGACACTACAAAAAACAACTTCGAGCACGTGGGAACATTAAAATATATCAATCTTTTACTACACATAGATATACACTTTCAACGTGTCAAATATATCATAAATGAATAGTGCGTGAACACAAATGTCTTTCTTCTTTTCTTTTCTTTCGTTTTCAGTCTTTCTTCAAATTGAGAGAGAGAGAGAGAGAGAGAGAGAAGGTATATAAAATTGGGTATAAGGAGAAGCAGTCCCAAAGTTTACTTATCTTATTTCGATGGATTCCTGTGGAGAATCTTTCTTCTTTTACGGGTTCTTCTTTTACCCGGAGTTCTTGGCTTTAGTTCCGTCCGCCACAAACCCTGTCCAACATCTAATTTTCTCTTTTCCTTTTTCCACTGATGGGAAGAAGTGCCACTTCCATTTTAGGGTCCCAGCCAATCATTTGGCTTCTACCTTCTTCCTTCCTGTGTCAGGCGTCCCGAGTGAGGTCACAGAGTACCAACATCTGTTGGTCTTCACTCTGACCCACATTCTTTACTTTGACGGCTTGCTACTGTTAGTTCACGCACGGGTAATAGTAGTAATCTTATTTCTATCTTCTTAGTGGGACACCATGTGACAGTATCCAGTGGTGAAGTTCTGGGGAGTGTGGAGTCACCCTTTGATTACCATTACTCCCAGGTCCACTAACATTGGTAGTACTTGTTAAGAGTCCATCTATGGATTGAATAAATCTGTTTGAAAATTATTCATATTAGATAAGAATACTTGAGACTATAATTGTGAGCAAATTATTCATATTAGACAAGAATTCTTGAGACTATATAATTGTGTATGAATTCTTAGCATTAGATTGTCATGACTTGGCTTTGTGTACAAAGATTGAGAAGGTGGAGGTCCATGCCAACGGCAGGCATGTTTGTAGCCATTGTAGGACAGGCAGGTATGGTCAAGCCATTTGCAGCTAAAAGTCTGGTATAGTGTTGTGGTTCTTCTTTTTGTGCTTTCTGTCATTAAGGATGGCCCTGCAGGTGTTTTTAAAAAAGGAGACTGTATGGTTGGAGTTTGAGACGCAAGGTATCATGGTTCTCAGCTAAGGTAGACCTTTGACAATGGTCGATGTGACAAGCACTAAAAGAGTTTTTCTGGCGGTTTTTGTATCTCTTTTTTGGTGCCTCTTTGCCATGATGATGACCAGGGGAGAGCTCATTACACAGTATGATGCTGGGCAGGCAATGATTCCCCATCCTGGAGATGTGACCTGCCCAACATAGCTGCAACTTCAGTAGCATAGCCTTGATGCTGGTGATCTTCACCTGTTGAACGAAGCATTCATAGGAATACTTTATATCATATAACTGTGTAAACAAATAATCATAGACAAAATGAAAAATAAAGAAAAATGCAATAGAACATTGAAAATGTTGTTAGAATTAAACATTTGAATCAAATTTTGATATGAGATGACCCATAAGGTGTTGATATACCATTAAACAAATTAACCAAACCATGATATATGCCCTGTATTGCTTTACTGACTTTATGAAATACATGTGTGGCAATATTGAATTTGATAGTCTTTAAATTCTTTCTCATTTATTTATTATTTTGAAGTTACATGATTAAAAAAATTAACGGCCAAAGAAACCTTTCATTGAAACTATAAAAGTCTCGCCTAGAAACCTGAAAAACTACTTTCACTGCTGGATATTAAACTTTCAAGTGAAAAATCCAACATTATTTCTTTGATACATCAAATACATTTTTATAAGCCTTACACATCTACTTGAGGCTTCAGTTTGAGAGCTGTAGAGAGTATGGAATTACCCTTTCATTGCCATTAGTCCCATGTCCACTCTGACCCAGA
This sequence comes from Sepioteuthis lessoniana, assembly GCA_963585895.1. Lineage (NCBI taxonomy): Eukaryota > Metazoa > Mollusca > Cephalopoda > Myopsida > Loliginidae > Sepioteuthis > Sepioteuthis lessoniana. The sequence goes on from OY757923.1 coordinate 12,151,828, forward strand.
ATGTAAGTACCTGTTAGGTTCTGATCTATGATATTTGAAAATTATTAGCCTTGGATGGAAATATGTGAAATCATATAACTATGTGCAAATTACTTGTATTAAATAGAAACACTTGCAATCATACAACTGTGTGCAGAAAAATGATTGTTATAAACAAATAGTATGAAATAAAAAATAAAAAAAGAAAATAATTGTAATGGAACATTGAAAACATGAATAGTTATGGCTATAATCAATTTTCAGCCTTAAATAACCCATGAGAGGTTGATATGTCATCAAACAAATAAACCATACCCTGCATACATAACCATGTGCACTCACACTTTACATCGTATGTATTTATCCAACCCCTCCACCATGAGTAGGATGAGACACAAGGTCACTTTTTAACCTGTGTACAGCTGGTTTGAATTCAAAGTTTTCCTTCTCCTTGACTAGTTGCCATATCAAAGCTAAAGAACCTTGTTTGCCCTATTATTTACTCATACAGGGTGACCCCCAAAAAATTAGAACCCATAAACTTTTTTATTACTTCTACAAAAATAAAGCAAAATAATTCTAATTTTGTACACTCAAACTTCTGGACATGTTGGTGAATACCCTGGTCCCAATTTTTCATGCACAGAATCTACTTCATATCCTGAAAAAAAGAAAAGGCTAGAATTAAATTTATGAATTTCAGTCAAAAATATATGGGTTCTGTTTTTTTTGGGGGGGGGTCACCCTGTACGTAAGAGAAGAGATAGATTCATGCATTTCTTGTTTAGTCTATTTCTCATGATAACCATTACACCATATGAGTCTCTACACTTAATTTAGTAAGGAGGTTTTTTGTTTGTTTATTTTTACTTTTTTTTCTCCCCAGAGTTTATTATTATTAATTTAGACTTGTATTTTCTTTTTTGTTTTTTTTTAGTTTTAGTTACTTTTTATCACAACTCACTTGCATTGTTATTTCTCCAACAGTCAGTAACAACCGAACCACTGAAAAGAAATTTAAAATACCACATACAGACTTTAAAATGAAAATAAATACATACTACACCTAAGACAACAATGCTGGAACAATAATGAAAATAATAAATTATTTGAAATTAAACCCACACTGGGGGAATGGAAGCAAAGCTTTAAAAAAAAAAACAAAAAGAGGTTACATTGTCCAGACTCTAGATAAGTCATACAAGGATAACACACTCTTATTTACTCAAAGGAAAACAACAACCAATGTGTTATGCACGTCAGACCAAATACACCGTGAAGTACATTCTCATCGAATGTACCGACCTAGCCCATATAAGAAAAACCTTCTATAGTGCAAACAATATGAAGGAATTGTTCTAAAACACTGAAATAAATAATCTGATATCATTTCTAAAAACAGTGAAGTTATACACAAAAATCTTAAGAAATTTACAATAAGACCAAATTACCGCTATAAACCCTTTCTTTACTAGATATATTCTTACAAACTGATCCCTTCCCTAACCTGTTTCACAGATTTTTTTTTATGATCATGATTCCCTACAAATAAACTCCTAATGAAAAAAACAAATAACCAACTAGTTATCTAAAGTTAATTAATTCCAAAGACCTCTCCTTTGAATTTCTTTTCAGACTTATTTTCTTTAACTTGACCGATTAGGTTGATATGCTGTAAAACAAACAAACAAAAACACTAATTAAGGATGAGATCCCAGTGAGACTCAAACTCACATCTTATTTTGCCTCGAGGAAGCCTGGTTATATGTCTAATCTGCATTACCAACTACGCTGTGAGAGCAATTAATATCCCAAAAGTCATCCTTGTAACTCATCACATATGTCACCAGTCTTTTCAATGCTGTGTTTGTTATTGTTTGTAAACACTCATAGTGTTAATAGGTAGGGCATATGTAACATAGTAAGTGGTTGGTATCTGGTAGTAAATAGGTAAATTATGAAGGTCATTCGATATATATAAAAATGGTCACAAGTCAAACAATGTACTCCAGTTTTGCATAGAGGTCAGTCATCAAATTTCTGGTTGCGAAGTGCAAAACATTTTAAATTTACAGAAGAACATGTAATACATACTGATAAGCACGTTTTAGTCAAATAATGTTTGCCAATTGGCTAAAGATGGATTTGCAACTATGAGCCTGAGTCTAACAAACAAATCATTGAATGGCAACACACTGACTCTCTAGTTAATGAAAAAATTCCTTAGGTAAAATTCACCTTATTTATTGAATGACTCGTATTTAAAAAAAAAACAGCCAGCAGCTGGAAAAGAGACAAGTTGAGAAAATTTAAAATCTTGTCTTGTAGGCTTGGTGCAACAAGATATCTAGCACCCCAAACTGAAAACTTGCCCAGTCGGCTGGGATTGTAGAATACACCGACTGCACCTCTGCTGAGGAGAAAAACCCCTCCCCAAAACGAGTGTCCTGTATATGACACTCAACAATCTGATAGTGAGGTTCCAGTTATGTTGGAGCTTTGGGAATGTGGAGTACCCTTTCATTGCCATCACTCCCAGGTCCACTCCTGACAGAGCCCAATCTATGGGTTAAATAGAACTAAACTGCATACTTATGCTAAACTGAATTGTTTGAAATAGAACTGTTTATTTATATGAAAATGGATTTGGTATTAAATAGCCTACAAAGGTTGATATGCCATAAAACCCAAACAACCAACCAACCACTCTGAAAATGGCATCTAACCAGGACATGCCAAAGTCACCAGACTCAATCAACCATCTAAGTGATGGTGGGGCAGCTTGCGGATGATGTCCCCCATGCAAGGCAGAAGTGAGGGTGAGTGTTATATAAAATCTTGTAAAAGAAGATATATTTCTTGATTCACTCTCTGTTTTGGTGGCTGGGCACACAAGGAGACAATTGCTTGTGTGGACAAAATGATTGAACCATTTATAGATATAAGAAGAGCTGGTTCTTACAAGAATGAAGAAGCCATCCCACACATTGTTATCCATTTCAACATTCTTTTACAACCCCAGAAATGAAATGGAAGGAATAAAACGAGAGGTCTTGTTGTTTGTGGCTAGTTATGGTTTCGTGCTTCTTTTCCTCCAACAGTTTTGGTAGGCAAACCAGTTTAGAATTAAATCTCTAAATTCAAAACCAGGAAATGTGGAGCTAGCAATTGTACCTACAAAAATTTAGTTACTACTGAAACTGCAACACCATCTCAAATGTGGTGTGGCTCTGACCCGACAGGCCACAAGGAGTTGACTCTAATGAAGATATAACTAAGGTGGTTCAAAATTTTGCAGTATTTCGGTACATGCTAGTTTGTAGTACATATATCTCATAATTGAAGCATTTCAAGTTGTGGAAGGTACTCACTGTAGTTGGTAGTATTGTAAGAATTGGTGCACAGACACATTGTGCATTGCTTTACTCAATGTGTGATTTGAAAGCTACGCAGATGAACATGGAATGTAGTCTAATTCAGGAACTTATGTATTACAAGTTCAAACAAGGCTATAATCCTACAGAAGCAAGCAAAAATATTTGTGTAAAAGGTGAAGGTACAGTTAATCACATTACAGTAACCAGAGGATTAAAGAAATGTTGGACTCGGGTTGCAAGAAATGATCAGGTAAAGTCAGGCAGACCTAAAACCATGGATTCAGAGACCCCGCTCCAAGCCATATAGAAGTAAATCCAGTGAATAACACTTGAGCTTGGCATCTCATAGTGTAAAATAATTAAAGATTTTAGTTAATCATTCAAGTGATAAATTGTGTGCTAGCTCAAAACTTTGTGTTTGTAATTGCAGGTTTTCAATTTCTGAAGGTTAAAGCAAGTAAACCTTGTTTTGCTTAAACACGTCAACGGATGTCGAAATAAAGTGTGACAGGTTATTTTAAAATCAGCTGTAAGCAAAATATTAGGATGGACAGTTAGGTGGATGTCAGCTGATGTTCAGCAGTGACATGTCACTAAAAAGTTTTAGTGATTACGTGTGATTAAGTGATTAGTTAGAATAATTATATGGGAAGATTTCAAAGTTGTGGAGTCAGTTGGAGTCAGGCAGTCAGTTGGAGACAACAGATGATGAAGAGGCCCCAATAGAGGCGAGGTTGGGCTAGTGAAGAAGAAATGTCTAAGTCTGTGGTTGTCCTCTTTTTGCCTTACACTCTTTACTATATATGTCTGTTTAAATTGATTAACACATATTTCCTAATCTATCTCTTTTCTCTGACTACTGTGAATATTGCAGACCCAAATAAACTTTCATATCATGAAACCAATAGAGTTGTTTTGTTTGTATTGTGATTGCGTTACAACTTTCAAGTTGGTGCCGTAGCATCAGAACAGTCCAGTGTGGTTTGTCATCTTAACAACCTCAGCAAAGGTATCTGGAGCTGCCTTTATCGTGCTTCAGATTACCAAAATATTGCCAACTTTTGCCTTCTCCTCACATTAATTGCATTTTTTTTCTTTTCTTTTTTAGATGAAGATTTTTCTATCATTATTATTACTTTTGTTTGTTTTTTTTTTAATTTTTTAAATTTTAGTTGTTTTTCCTCAAGTGATTTCTCTGACAGCAGAGAACAGTGTCGAGAGGTGAGAATAATGAAATTGTTTACTGAACTCATTTGTTACTATTGTTGCTATACAATATTTCAGCCAATTCATTCTACAGCCTTCTTTTTTAGCTGTAAGTTCTATAAAGAAAGAGAAGGGTCTCTTTTCTGCAGAAATTATAGATTATCCAATGGATGAAGCCAGTAGAATAGGTCGGTCAAAACCTTTTGCTCGCAATGAAAGCATTTCTAAGAATGTGTTCATTCACCCAAATAATTATTGGAATAATAATTACTCTTCTCAGAAGAATAAGAAATTTGTTTTATAATTTAATTATTTTCTTAAAATTCTTTATAAAATAATCTTGTGGCAATGGATAAGAAATTAGTCCGCCTGTCTTAATAAAGAAAACTATTTATCTTGGCTGCTAGTCCACTGTACTAACCACTACACCAAGTCTAGATATGTGTATCAATGAATTAAAGCTTTATTTTTCCTTCTTGTTATTTGCAGGATGCATCACCGTCTCTATATAGTCAAATTCAAATTCTTGCCCTCTTCTTCCTATGAAAAGACTCTCCCAACAAATCCTTCCAAAATTCTCAGACATATGGAACATCAATATTTACTGTTGTTACTGAACCGGCTTAAGGTTCATGTTAACCAAACCCAGGACACTGTGTAAGTATTTTTAAGATTCTTTCTAAAACTCTTTATATATATATATATAGTCTGGTGTGTACTAAAAATGTTCTTAGCTGCATGTGTGTGTGTGGGGGGGGATTAAATTCTCATCCCCTTGCACATCTACCAAGTTCCAAGGAGAGTAAAAACGTTTGTTCATGTTTCTATGCTAAAAAGGAACATATTTTAAACATTTATGACACCTACAAATTAGCAGTTGTATGACTATTTACCTCCCATCTGCCAGAGCATCCAAGAAAGGTGAGTAAGGCATGCTGGGCACTAAAGACAAACGCATATGTAACATTCTCCTGTAGACTTCTACACATAGACACGCCAGTATTGGCTGACCAGCAAAAACTTACATTCATCAGCTCTGTACAGACACTGGGTGCCATCTAGAGGACTTACCAAATGCAATGGCCAATAGAGATGGATGTCATGAGAGAGTCAAGGGAATCTGCAGTTTGCATGTCTTGATGATGCTGATGACAACTAAATACCATAAATGGTTCGATTTCTAATAGATTATATATTAGGATAGAAGTAATCATCTATTGATAAAGCACATTTATTTCTATATTTATTTTGTCTTTGTAACACTCCAAGTCAATTAAAGCTTTTAGGTAAATAACTTAAGAAATACATATTGAGTTATTTCCCTTGAACATAACATTTACAAGAGAAAATACAGATTAACTAGCTGTGGAGTAGTGTTTCGGTTAGCTTATCTTTTCTGATTATTTCTACTGTAGTGAATTTGTTTCTTATTAGGTTCCATAGGCTTGTATCATAATGAATTTTAGTAATTATATCACATTGTTTGGTTTCTTTGTTTTTATAGCATATCAACCTTCATGAGTTATTTAATGCCAAAGCCATCCTTGTTGAAGATGGGTCATGGTGATATTTCCCTCATAGCTGGGAGAATAAGGAGGTTCATACCTTTCCCCAGGGTATTAGTTTGAAAGTGAGCATATTCGCGTGACTGGAGTTTAAACTCACCCACAATGTCACTGTTAAGCACCTTAACCCCTATGCTATGGGGGGTCCCTATGCTCACTATATTACATTAGATCATACCTGTAATAGGAAAAAAACTTTTTTTTTTTAATTTGCATGGTGAAGTATTTGAAAAATTGTGAGAACTTAGATTATCAGTTTGAAATTTGAGTTTTGATGACACTAGTAAACATGTTTAAGAAATAATACTGTTGTAATAATTTTAAGTTTTTTTTTTTTTTTTTAATAAATTGTTTTAGTAAAGATTTTCTACTTTTTTTTTTCTTTTTAGAAAGTAATTTGAAATAACTGCACCAAACACTGTTAGTTTTTATTCCATAATTATATTTCTATTACAGCCTGAAAGTTCCTGGAAAAATGCTGCGGACATCTCATGCTAAACTGGTGACTGGTTCTAAAAGCCAGGGTGAAGATGGTGATGACAAAGATGTGGAAAATGATGACAAAGAAGAAGAGCTTGTGGTTGATTATACTAATGAGGACAAAGATGATGACATTTACAACTCTTCGGAAAAAGATGTTGATAATAAGGAGCAGGGGGAGGAGGATGATGATGATGACGACGACGACGACGACGAATTATCTGACAAAGAAAATGCAGCAAAATCCAAAAAGGGTCCAAATGATGAACAAGATTATGATGATGAGGATGAGGAAATGAGTGAACAAGAATTAGGCAGTGATGGTATGTAGAGTTTATGATTGAAATTTGATCAGAAGTATTCAAAACACTACAATTTGGAAAACAGTTTATGTTTGGTCCTCTATCGTTTCTTCTAGAAATGATCAACTCAAAAACCACCTGGGGAAGTGTGCTGGGTAAATTAGGATAAATGCCAATCACAGGGTAATCACTCTTGTTTATTTGTAAAGGAGGCGCTTGTGGTATAAGGGTTATTGTTGTTGGAAATGGACACAGCAGTCGGAGTTCAAACCTTGGACAAGGCTGACTGCCTTTTACATAGTACTTAATATCCTTGGAAAGGCTTGCATCCAACTATTCTTCCTCCAGCTATTGATAAATAGTGGGGCAGATTAAGCTCTTTAACCTTGGTATGGCAACTGGTCTTGGAGAAAGAAAACTCTAAATTCAAACCTGGTAAACTTCACTTAAAGGTTGATCTGCTCATGTGGGGTGGGTTGGTAAATACATATTTAAAAATGTTTAAATGTTAATCCACTTGGTCATTGGGCTAATCTCGTATTATCAAATCAGTTGATGGGAGGGCTTCCCTTGAGTTGAAAATATATATTTGGTGGTAATGCCAACAGAAATTTATTTGTTTTATGAAAATGAAGATTAAGCTTTGTCCTTATTCTTAATTTTCCGAATCTTAATCAAATACTTTCTTGTGAAAAATACCCCCCCCCTTTTTTTTTTTAAATCTCACTGTTCTCTGCTAAACTTCAGCTATAATATTTGGCAATGTGATGACTGCTAAAGCAACATAAAATTATTGATGATTGAATACAGGTTCCAATCTCCTTTGACTAAGAACTTTCACTCTAATCAAATTCACATTCAACCAATTTTTTTATGAATCTGTTCTTATTTGTGAGAGCATTAGGTCGGTGAGCATACTGCACACACTGTGAATAACCAGAATATTATAAAGGAAATTAATGCATCTGTCCCATAATAGTTGTTATAATTATGTATAAATTTCATACATTAAATGTATCAACTATTATCAGCCAACAGTGCTGCTGGTATTGTTATTATCATACTCATAAATCATCAATCTTTCTATTTGAATTCAAGTTTAACTATTGTATTGATAAAATTCCAGCATTAAATAAACTTGGCGTCCTAAGTATGACGCTAAACTGCATTTACTGGTAAGGATCCAGGTCTGTAGCTTTGAGGAGTGTTGAGTACCACTTTGTTGCCATAACACCCTAATCCATTTTGACCCAGAGTGATAATACATGTTAGGGTTCCATCTATGAGGCAAATTATTAGTATTGAATAGGAATGCTTGAAACCATATGACTGCATAAAAACTATTATCATTAAATAGGAATAACTACTTGAAATCACATAATTGTGTGTGAATTAGTATTACATAGGAATACATGAAACCATATAACACTGTGCAAATTATTTTTATTAAAGAGGAATAGTTGGTTTTAAATAACCCAGTAAGGGTTGGTATGATAAAGCCAACCATCCAACCTACTATTCTGGAATAGCTGTATTATTATTATTATAAACAGGACATTGGTATAATGGTTAGAGTGTTTGCCAATGGCCTGGGAGACCTGGGTTCAATCCCAGGTCGAGTCATACCAAAGACTCAAAAAATGGTACTTGATGCTTCCTTGCTTAACACTCAGCATTGTAAGGTATGGATCAAGAGTAAAGTGGAGCAATCCAGGGAAAGGAGTAGCGCTCTCCCCTGCACCTTAGTGTACTAGCTATTGAAATGGGAGCCTTCTGGTCACTCTCGACTATGGTCACTAACTTACTTATTATTATTATTATTCATAGAACTACTGCTACTTTTTTAAGAATTATTACTATTACTACAACTACTACTTAAGGAAGCATGCCAAACAGGATGATTATTGTGATAAGAAATGGAACTGGCAATCCAAGTTCAAATACAGGATGGGGCTTTTTGTGTTTTACTTTTTGTTAATCCTATTTACCCAACCCGCTCGGGCAGGATATGACACAAGGTCAATTTTTTTAAGCAGAGTTTAACAGGTTTGAATTCAGAGTTTTCCTTCTAGACTAGTTGCCTCACCAAGGCTGAAGAACCTAGTCTGCCCTACTATTAATCCATAGCTGGAGGGAGAATAATTGGATTCATACCTTTCCCAAGGGTATTAGTGCTATGTGAAATGCAATCAGTCTTGTCCAGGAATTGAACTCGTATCGCCGTGTCCATATCCTGTGACGATAACCATTACACCACGGGCACCTCCTCAAATAACCCAACCATCCATTTTACTTTTTGTTAATGCTCTTGGTAAAGGCATGAGTCTATTTGTTCTCCCCACCCATCTATAGATTAATAGTTGGGCAGACTTGGTTCTTTAACCTTGATTAGGCAACCAGCCTAGGAAAAGGAAAACTCTGAATTCAAACCCGCTTTACTCTGCTTAAAAATTGACCTTGGGCCATGTCCTGCTTGTAGTGGAGGTGTTGGATAAATACATACTACTGTTACTACTACTTCAGTCCCATAATAGGTCCTTCATTTGCATATAAATTCCATACCCTAAATGATGCACTTCTTATGAGTGCAACATTTAGTGTATGGAATTTATATTAAGTAGTATTATTTAACGAAGAATGAGGAGGTCAATGAATGTTTTTTTTTTTTTTTTTTTTTTGTTTATTTTTTGTTTTTTTTTTTCAGTTGAAGAAGAAGAAGAAGATAATGAACAAGATGACTCTAAGGAAGGATCACCTGTAGAATCTAAGAAAATTCAACATTACACAGACATTTCATCAATAGAAGCTTCCAAAAGGAGGAAAGTGAGTAATTTTTATGAGCTTTAAAAAATTTTGTCTTTGAATGAATTGTTTCTCTCTCCATTTTTTCTCAGAGATTTTTGCACCATCAAAAATATGAATATGTGGCAGTCCAAAAATGAGTATACCTCTCATATATATATATATATATATATATATATATATATATATATATATATATATATATATAATTTCATTTTAGGCAACAAAATATCAATTATGCAAAATTTGATAATAAATAATGATTTCCATTTTGATTGTGTCGTATTCCACTTAAAATTATAAAATCCTGGTATCTTTGTTTTAGATGAAAATATTTTGTAAAATATTGTTCTGGTGTACTTATGGGTGATGCTGTATGTATTTGTAGAAATGTTTGAACGTCCATATATATATATATTGTCATCCACAGACAGACTGTTATGTTATATCACAACTCTTCAGTGTGGCTAGACACATAGGACGCTTGAAGCTGGGATTGAAACCCGCCCAACTTTCCATTAGACTTAGTATCAGACCGCTTGGCCAACAAGCATACCACGTCAGCTCGGGAATTATAAGGAATTAAGTAGTAGCGTTCATTTGTTTACATTTTATACCTTACCGGATACCAGAGTGCTCAATTCGTTCGAAGAGCTTTGCATTATATACACACACACACACGTCTCTGTGTGTGCGTATATATATATATATATATATATTTCATTAAAAAATATAGATATCTTTTGTCTACACATTTTTGTATATATCCTTTCGAGTTGCCGCATTGATTTTATGGTATTTGGTGGGAATTGGTTAATGAAACTCCCATAACTAATTGGTACTCTCATGCTTTCCGTTCAGCCTTGGGCCATCATCAGGGGTGTGTATATTGCAAAAGTGATGTGACCTTTGTAAGTGTTTATTATTTATACTGGTGTATTGTTGTTGCATATAAGTAGCAGCAGTAGCTAAAGACATTTAAGTACATTAGTACTGGATTCGAAATTGATTCTATTGAGTTTAGGTTGTTTCATTCTGATATGGAGCACCTCAAGAATCAGTAATTTTGTTTATTTTATTCCAGTATAAATAATAAATGCTTATAAATATGCATTAATGAAGAAATGCTGCCTAAATACACACACCTATATATATATATATATATATATATATATATATATACACACACACACACACACACACACACACACACACACACACACACTTACCACTCCCTCCACACAAACAGGATGTGTCACGAGTTTGATTTTCAAATGGAGTTTAACAGATTTTAATTCAGAGTTTTCCTTCCATTAGATTGGTTGCCATCGCAAGGCAGAAGAGTCCAGTCTGCTCTACTATTTGCTCGTAGCTGGGGGTCTGTGCTCTCTTTCCCAAGGGTATTCGCACTTATGTGAAATATAAACAGCTTCATCCAGGGTTTGAACTTAGGTCTTCATGTCCATTTTTTATGATAACCAATACATCACCAGCACCTCTTTATGTATGGTGTGTTTATACATCTTTACAGTAGATTGAGCAATGCCAGAATTTCTTATTCTGTTGTGTTACATATCGTAATATATTTTACACAAGAGGCATTTGTGGCATAAGGGTTATCATCATAGGAAATGGACTTAACATGCTGAGTTCAAATCCTGGATGAGGCTGTGTATCACTTTGTGATAATGCCCTTGGGAAAGGTATGCATTTTTCTCTTCACCTTTTCTCTAACTATGGGTAAATAGAATAAACTGGGCTCTTTAATCTTGGTAAAGCAACTGGTTTAGCAGAAGAAAAAAAATCGGTATGATTATAGAATAGCAACTACATCTTGTAAATACCTACACAATTGCTCAAGTCAACAAACATAGACATCTTCATCTCCTTACACAAATGCATGAGTGGTTAAAAAAAAAAAAAAATATATATATATATATATATATATAAAGCAGACATATAACTAGAAATTTCCAGAAACCGAAGTTTAACTTTTTCTATGACTCCCCACCCCCAGAAAATGAAGACTTTAAAGAATTTTGTTGCTGTGTCTACATTTGTAGTATGAGCAATGGCCATCAAGGTGACATTTATTAATAACTTTCATCATTATCATATGTTAATAATTTTATAATATTCTGATGGAGGTGCTTTGTAGGGAGTAAACTCGGTAATCTGAGTTCAAATCCTGGTTGAGGCTTGCATTTTGCATAGCACTAATATTCTTTAGAACAGTATGAATCTAACCAATTTCCCTCCCGCTATGGGTAAATAGTCGGGCAGACTGGGCTCTTTAACCTTGATATGACAACAGAACTAGGAGAAGGAAAACTTTGAAATTAAACCTGTTGTGAGCCTGGAGAGGGATGGATTCCAAGATATGCTACATGAGTAGCTCCCCGAGGACCAAAACAAACTTAACAGGATCTGTGAAAAAAAATATTCTGAAATATAAAATTTTTAAAAATCCATGTGTTAAAAAAAAACTGAAGCTTATAGATATAAGATGACGTATCAAAATGTTTATGGGGGGTGTCCTCGTCGTGTAATGGTTAAAGCGATGGATTGCGGAATCGTAGTAACCGAGTTCGTACTCCAGTCGCGCTATTACGTTCACTTTTGGGCAAATACCCTTGGGAAAGGTATGAACCCCCTTATCCTCCCAGCTATGAGTTAAATAGTACCACCACTGTTCTTCTAAGAGAATGGCTTTAGCATTAAATAACCTGCAAAGGTTGATATGCCATTAAACAAAGAAAGAAAGAATCAAAATGTTTAATTTGTTTTTATTTTTTTTTTTTCATTAAATGCTTTCTTACTTTCTTCCATTGCAGATGATGAAGTCATTTGATAAGGCCGTCCATGATTATAATTTTGATGTGGATAATCAGTTGTGGTGTGAAATCACTTTCAAGGTGAGAAAATTTATTTCTATTTAAAGAAACAGTTTAAATGAAAGCCCTGTCAGCAGGACTTAGAATACACCAACTGTATTCCCTGTTGAGGACTAAGAACCCATGCCACCCTGCAAAAAAGTGTGGAGGTGCTCTGACACTAAATTCCATTTGGCAGTAATGTTTCAATTCTGGAGATCTAGAGAACTTCTTCACTGGAGTGGTAGTACCTGATTGGGTCTGATCTATGGGTCAAATAGAACTATTTAATCATTTTCTTGACTTGAAACCATTTAACTGTGTACAAAGAAATGATTAATATTAAATCGAATAATGAGTTTTAGATAGCAATACTGGAAACCTTTTAATAATGTGCAAACAATAAATAGCAATACTTGAAACCATTTAACTGTGTGCAAACAATAAATCGCAATATTTGAAATTATTTGACTGTGCAAACAAATGAGCTCTGGCTTATTTTAAAAAGATGTCACCTACAAACTATCTCCTTACAAATCATATTTATATATATATATATATATATATATATAAACAGGATTTGGCTTTAAATAACCCACAAGGGTTGATATGTCATAAAACAACCAAATTAAAACCTCTTCATTGCCATTACTCCCATGTGCATTTTGACCTGGAGTGGTAGTAGTAGTAGTAGTTATCTCTGAGAAAGAAGAGGGAGAAAAGGAGAGAGAAAAAAAAAAAGAAAGAGAGAGAGTGAGTAATAGGAGATTGGCAAATAGACCTGTATGTATTTATCCAACCCCTCCACCATAAGCAGGAGTTGACACAAGGTCATTTTTTTAAGCAGAGTAAAGCTAGTTTGAATTCAGAGTTTTCCTTCTAGACCTGTTGCATAACCAAGGTTAAAGAACAAAGTCTGCCCTACATTTTACCTAGGGAGAAAAGCTTGATTCATACCTTTCTCAAGGAAATACAAAAACGTTTTCGATGATAATATTTTGATAAATTTAACTTAAATTAGTTTTTTATATCTGTTTTAGCAATACATAATTACTTTCTGAATACATTACTCACTCTGTGTGTGTGTGTATGTATATAAAGTAAAGTTGGCAACCTTAGTCGAGGGTGACTCGATGGCTCCCTTTTCAATAGCTACTACACCAAGGTGTAGGGGAGGGCGCAACTCCATTCCCTGGATTGCTCCACTTTACCCTTGATCCTTACCTTATAATGCTGTGTTAAGCAAGATGTCATCAAGTACCATTTTTTTTAAGTCTTTAGTATGACTCGACCTGGGATTGAAACCTGGTCTCCCGGACCACTAGCAAACACTCTAATATATATATATATATGTTTATGAACATATTCAGGATTTAAAAAAAAAAAGGAAACATAAATAATGTTTTGGTCAGATAAAATTTAGAAACTAATCACAATTTTAATTTTAAAGATTCCAAAACGTTTATATACATAATAAACCGTAGAAAATTATTAACTCTAGTATTATTTCAAGTCACAACAGTATTAAAAAAAAGAGACCTGGCTCTTTCAGTTTATCCAGATTAGAGCTAGAATTTTACAAAATCCCTTATTTAAAATAATTTGGCTTCATCCTTTATATTTACTTAGATAAACTGATAGTTGGATCAACCAAAATGAAAGATAGAATCAAGTCGACTGACAATAGAAAGTTATGTTAATGTTTAAAATTGGTGGATATGAACAGAAATAGACAGACAGATAGATGGATAGATAGATAGACTGATGTGATGTAAAAATTCTTTAAGGAAATATGTTACATCTTTTTTTTAAATTTTTGAACACTAATTACATCACATAAATTTGAAACAGAATGCCACCAATGGAAATTGAATGTTTAAAACTATCTCATTTTTTCATTTAAAAATTTACACTTCCTAAGGAAGGTTTAATGTTTTCACATTTAAAAATTGAACTATTTAATATTAGTAAAAAATAGAGTCATCCCCTGAAAACTTTGTGTTTGTGCAGTTTGATATTGTCAGATTTAGTTCCAATTTTCCCGTGTGTGTGTGTGTGTGTAGGTGAATGAACAAATTATTTTGAAAACATTTTTTTCAAATCTAGAATATATATAATAAATACACCCAACTCTTCTGCTTGAGCAGGATACAACACTATATCAATTGTTATGTGGAGTTTAATAGTTTTGAGTTCAGAGTTTTCCTTTTCCAAGGCTGGTTGCCATACCAAGACTAAAGAGCCCAGTCTGCTCTTCAACCTTGTTATGGAAACCAGTCTAGGAAAAGGAAAACTCTGAATTCCAAACTGTTAGAGTCTGCTTAAAAATTGACAATTGTTATGCACCATGCTCATAAAGAGGGATTGGTATATATATATATATATATATATATACTCATTTGCAAACACACACACACCATAATCAATTCACCTTCTTGTAAGTCATTTGCTGACCCTGCAAAATTATCTTTGAATTGTAAATTTTTATAGTGGTCCAATAAAAATCTCTTATATGCAGTTTTTGTTGATTTATAGTTGCATACACACACACACACACACACATATATATATATATATATATATATATATATATATATATATAGTAAATAATTTGGATAATGAAATCTGACTGTGAACTTAAGAAACATGAATAAGGGAAAGTTATGGAAATTAATATTCTGTCTGTACATGTTTTGCCTATTAAATTCATAATGTAAACAGATGCTGAATGCCCATTGCTTGGGAGCTTTTATATTTTATATTTTAAAATTTGTTTTTAGGTTGTTATAATTCCTATAAGATAAGGCTAAAGATTATTAGTGCAAGTCATATAATTTGTGATTCTTCAATAAATATATAAGCAAGGATTATTATTGAAGGATAAGAATATAGTAGTTGTTTAGTTTGCTTTAATCACTAACTATATTACTTTTCAGGAACAATTTTCAGTTTTATTTTATAGTCCAGTGATACCTCCCGGGCACTTTAAATCATTTCAGTCTCCATCAAATTGGCCTTCATCCCACCACTTTTCTTGACTAAGTTTCAATGTCATTACCTCCAATGTTACAACACTCTGCAACATCACCAGTCATAATAAAAGGATGTGAAGTAAATATATTTTCCTTGGAATATATCTAAATCCCCAGAAGTGGAACCTCACCATCAGATTCAGTTCAATCATACCCACAACATCTCTTTTTGAAGGAGGGTTTATTCCTCTGCAGGGGATACTGTCAATGTATTCTAAGCTCACCTACAAGGCTAAAATATTATTTGATTTGTGAACATTTCTCATTTTGAAGAGGGGGTTTATTCCTCTGCAGGGGATACTGTCAATGTATTCTAAGCTCACCTACAAGGCTAAAATATTATTTGATTTGTGAACATTTCTCATTTTGAAGAGGGTGTTTATTCCTCTGCAGGGGATACTGTCAATGTATTCTAAGCTCACCTACAAGGCTAAAATATTATTTGATTTGTGAACATTTCTCATTTTGAAGAGGGGGTTTATTCCTCTGCAGGGGATACTGTCAATGTATTCTAAGCTCACCTACAAGGCTAAAATATTATTTGATTTGTGAACATTTCTCATTTTGAAGAGGGGGTTTATTCCTCTGCAGGGGATACTGTCAATGTATTCTAAGCTCACCTACAAGGCTAAAATATTATTTGATTTGTGAACATTTCTCATTTTGAAGAGGGTGTTTATTCCTCTGCAGGGGATACTGTCAATGTATTCTAAGCTCACCTACAAGGCTAAAATATTATTTGATTTGTGAACATTTCTCATTTTGAAGAGGGGGTTTATTCCTCTGCAGGGGATACTGTCAGTGCATTCTAAGCTCACCTACAAGGCTAAAATATTATTTGATTTGTGAACTTTTCTCATATTAAAATTCATTGAAAGAACTGAAAAAAAATTGTCAAGGATCTATTCAGTTTCTTTGTTTAATAGCAGATCACAACTTATGGATTATTTAATGCCAAAACCATTTTTGTTGAAGAACAATAGTAGTCCTATTTAACCCATAGCTGGGGAGATTATGGAATTGATACTTTTACCGAGAGTATTTGTCTGAAAGTGAATGTCATAGTGTGACTGCTGTTCGAACTTTCTTATGATCACACAGTTCAGCACACAAGCCACTACACCACAAACATGAAGGAACCTATATTATAGATAAAATACTTAAAAATTAACAATAAATGATAAAAGAAGCTAAAAACTATTTAAAATATAATAAGGACACATAAAACATATATATATATACAGTACAATAGAATACATTGGCAAATTATAAACAAATGTATGCCATTAGATAGTTCCAGCATCTTGTGGTCATTATTCTTTAAAAATAGGACTAAAATGTGTATTTTTTTTAGTGTTCTTTAAGGATTAGTGATAAGGATAAGGATACAGTGTTTGTTCTCATTTTAAAGCATTTCATTTGGTTTTTGTCAAAAACCAGGTTATGTCACAGTTTTTTTAACCAATTAATAATGGGGGTAGGGTATGTCTGTAGCCACCAAACAGATTTTCAAATAAATTTAAAATTCAAACGCTCTCAAGCATCTGGCCCAATTGAAAACAATTTTGTGGTAGCTGATGATCAGCAAAACATAACATCACATAAATAAATTAATTTTAACAACTCTTGTTTTTATTTTTTAGACACATTTCTTTATCTCACACACACACCTTTTTATATATATATATAGAGAGAGAGAGAAACCAAATGAAGATTTTAGTAGTATATAGTGATAATTAGCAGTTGAACTTCTGTTTGTTTTTTTTTCTCTGTTTGTAACTTCTGCTAAGATCAAAATGTTGTATCTGTACCTGTAGACATCTAATAAGATATAAAGCAAAAAAAAAGATATTAATATTTTTGATTTGATTTTTTTTTTTTTTTTTTTTTTTTTTTAAACGGTATTAAATTGTATACTCTTTAAAATGATAACTATAGGATTCCCATGGGAACAGATGCTACATTCTAATCCTAGCCAGATTGTAAACAACCCCGCTGTTTTTAACAAACATTGTAATCAAAAGGTCACTTCCAAATTATAGTTACAATTGTCTCACTTTATTTGATGCTTGACTAAAATGTCAATCTTTTGTTTCAGTTAAATGTGAAGCTGACCAAAGTTGACCTGCTAAGTCTGGTCAAGTCAAGTGTGACCAAAAGCTGCATCCATGCTGTGCCTGGGATTAGCCGTTCCTTACTGACCAATGTGAAGACACCACAAGGAATGGAACTTCATATGCAAACTGAAGGAATCAATATTAATGTAAGATGGTTATTTACATGGACTTTTTAAGATTTTTCTCTTCTGCTTTTGTACTGGAATTTGCATCAACTCCTTTTCTGCTTCTGTGTATCTTGGATCGTTTCGTTGAATTTTGAGTTTTTTTGTTTTTTTAACTTCTTGTACATCAACAATAAAAATACATTGTAATGATTGTGGGGAAAACCGTTTTGTCACTGAAAACATGTTTAATGTATCTCTTGTAGTTTTCATGGAAATAATAGGAGGCTTTTATTTTATACAAACAAACAAACAGATTAATAGTATACATAAGAATTGTTTTGTGAGATGATTTGGTGTTTATGGGAAATAGATGAAACAAGCAGTCTCTATTAATAAGCAAGAAATTGTTCTCGTTTAGCAGAATCATCTTGTAACTTTTTTAATGGTTTCCTGATTCAAAGAAATCTCTGATACAAATGGATGTGTCTCTTAAAAAAGAAAAAATAATATCTACATTAAGTATCTTGCAAATTTGGAAATGACAGGTAATTTTTTTTTAATCCTCTATGCTGTTTTGAACAAATCCATGAAGCAGTACCCTACAAAACAGCTGTTGTACCATCCATCTCACAAACGATATAATCCTACACAGACACACCAGTGTTGGCTGACTGGCAAAAACTTATATTTGTCAACTATGTACAGACACTGGGTATAGTCTAGAGGACTTATCAAATATGATGGCTGATAGGGACAGATGGTGAAAGAGAGTCACAGGATTCCATGCTGTTGACACACCTTGATGATGAAGTTTACAAAATAATTCCATTTTTCTGCCTTTTTTATTGAAGAGTTCCACAGCAGTTCATGAATTGAATAGATAGGTTATTATTACTCACTCTTAAAATCTTATATTTTGAATGGAAACTTTGATACAGTGTTCAAACCAATCAGTTGGGGCTGTAGAATATGCCAACTGCATCTCTGTAGAGAGTTAAACCCCCTTCCCAGTGAGTGTCCTGGATATGATACTAAACTGATTGCAAGGCTCCAGTCCTACTGTTCAGGGGAGGGTAGAGTACATCATCATTGCCATTACTCCCAGGTCCACTCTGATCCAGAGTGGTAGTACCTGTTAGGATCCTATCTAGAGCTCCAATAGAACTATTTAACTGTGTGCAAACAAATGACTGATGTTAAATTGAATTGTTGGTGTTAGATAGCAATGCTTGAAACCATTTAACAGTGTGCAAATAAAACTATTGGTGTTAGCTACCTCAAGCAATTTAACTGTGTGCAAGCAAATAATCAATAAACCATTTAACTGTGCACCAAAATTGAATTATTGGTATTGCATAGGGATACTTGGACCCATTTAACTGTGCAAATGAATGAATAGTGTTGAATAGAATTATTAGTGTTAAATAGCAATACTTAAAATGATTTAGCTATGTGCAAATAACACTATTAGTGTGAGCAATACTTGAAACCACTTCAATGTATGCAGACAAATGATTTATATTAAACAGAATTATTAATATTTGACAGAAATACTTGAAACCATTTAACTGTGTGCAAACAAATGAGGTCTGGCTCATTCAAAAATGTTATTTCAGATTATTCATTTACAAATCATATATATATATATATATATATATAAACAAGATTTAGCATTAAATAACCTACAAGGCTTGTTATGCCATAAAACCCAACCAACTAATCAAACAGTTCTTTGATGTTATTGAACTAAGTCATTTAAAAAAAATGTAAACAATTTACGATATGAAATCTGCACTTTGAGTAAATATATAGTACTTACATTATAATTTGGAGTGCTTTTCTGGTGGGGGGGGGTTAGAGAGGATAATATTTTCTGCCATAAAAAGTCACTGTGAATTCAGAAAGATACTCGGTTTTATTAGAGCTGCATCTACTACTATTAATGCAAAATTCAGAAACTGCACCATTTTCATGCAGAATGATGTTTTGGGCCCTTTCATTAAACATGTAAAAGAAATTTTTCAAAAGGCTTTAAATAATCATATTCTACTTCTGTAATAGCCATTAAACAGCATCTGAGGAAACAGCTCCAGTTCTGGAGATTTGAGGAATGTGGAGTACCTCCTTTCATTGCCATTACTCCCAGATCCACTCTGACATCAAACTGCATCTGGTGGTGAAGCAGCTCCAGTTCTAGAGATCAGAGGAATGTGAATTACCGCCCTTCACTGCCATTACTCCCAGATCCACTCTGACATTAAACTGCATCTGATGATGAAGCAGCTCCAGTCCTAGAGTTGCTATTACTCCCAAGTCCACTCTGACACAAAAGGGTAGTATCTGTTCAAAATAACGTTTAAAATGATTTTATAGTACATTTAATACATTGGCTCTTAAAATATTGATATTGCAACTAAGTATGAAATCTTTGCCTGTTTAAAATGATTGTGAACTACATT
This sequence comes from Sepioteuthis lessoniana, assembly GCA_963585895.1. NCBI lineage: Eukaryota > Metazoa > Mollusca > Cephalopoda > Myopsida > Loliginidae > Sepioteuthis > Sepioteuthis lessoniana. The sequence goes on from OY757923.1 coordinate 12,172,127, forward strand.
AATATAATGGCTCTTAAAACATACATTTGAATATTCTTATCTTTTGTTTAAAAGCTTATATAAACTGTCATATGTTGCATGACATCTGTGGTAGAGTGTCTATTCACTCCTGTATAATCTTAAGAGCAATAAAGATGTTAAATTCAAATATTGGTTCATAGTGGATATGAGCCGTCTCTAAACAACATGCAAATGCATGGCTACTCAAAGTAATCCGAGTGTGACTGGCATACAATGTTCAATTTCTATAATCTGTAATTGTTTTTAGGGTTAAAAACAAAAGAAAAAAAACTGTTCACACAGTGTCTGAATTGTGCAAAACTCATTTTTTTAAAACATATCTTGCCTATTATGTAACATGCCACTGAGTGTGTGTGTGTCTCAGTTTTTTTATGTTGCCTGTCTCTTAGAAATTAAATTGCCAATCTGAGTTCAAATCCCAGATGGGGCTGTTTGCATTTCACATTGCACTTATGTCCTTGTGAAAGGCATGAGTCCATTTTTATTGGTAAATAGTTGGTTAAATTGAGCTCTTTAGCCTTGGTATGGTAACTAGTTGAAGAGAAGGAAAATATCTGATTTCAAACTAGCTTTGTCTTGCATCCTGCCTGTGGCAAACTGGCTGTCACTCATGTACATAAGATCTAAAATCTTAAAAAGACGACAATGTTAAGTACCACTCTTAACTCAGAATTTTACGTATGATGGGCTTTATTATCATCAGATTTGTAATTATGCAGATCCATACAGTCATAAAGGAAAATGTTATAGGCAGCAGAGTTGTGGATTCAGTCTGAAAAAGGTCTTTTTTTTGCTTATGTCTCTTCACAAATAATGACTGCATTATATTAAAAGTAATTTCTTGTTCAAATACTTTGCATTTTATCTTTTGTGTATTTAGATTTTTTTTTCTTTTTCAGTTAATAGCTCAATATGGCAATATTCTTGATCTTTCAAGACTTTACTGTAACAACCAACATATCATGGCCAAGTGGTTTGGTATTGAAGCTGGACTCAAAGTGTTAATCAAGGTTTGTAAATTCTCTTTATTCTTCTCCTGATCTTATTTTTATATATCACTTTGTTAACAACATGTCTATTGCAGTTAGACTTTAAAAAAAATTTGTTCATTAAAAAGGGGTTGATAAAAAATTGTTTACCTCTCTCTCCAAGCACTTTTTTTTTGTGAGGGCGGGGGAATATTGTTCTGGCTGTGTGAATGTGTATCTTTTCTTATAATACAAAGATGAATAAATACCATCAAACCGCAAGGATTTAATTTATTCTCTCAGGTATAATTGAGTATTCCTATATTGGTCGTTATGGTGATGAGAATAGACAAGAAATGTAGCAATGGTAGGGTTGAACGTTCTTTTAATATATGCCATCCTGAGATGGAGTTGAATCCGATAGTCGATCCATGTAGATTTCTCTAGTATCAGCAAATATTTGATATAAAGTTGTTGCTGTTACTAAAAGATTTTTAATACTCCAGCTTTTCAGTATGTTTTTTCCAATTATAGGTATGATCCTGAGAACTATGGTACAAGTGTAAGGCACTCAGTGTGAATCAAACTCACGAGTTGTAGTGGTTAGCTAACTTGATAACCACTACCCAATGGATTCATCTGTATTTACTCTTGTAAATGATGTGTTCTGAGAAAGTAACTCAAAATCTCTCGCCTTTGAAACTTTGATTTGGGATATTATAGACAAAAATAAATATACAAATACAAAAATATACATGGCTTTTAAGGGATGAAAATAGTTAACCTGAATGTCATAAAGGAAAGAAATATTGCTTCATTCTTATGCTCAACATAAATTAAAAAAAGAACCGTTTATTATTTTTGAGGGTGTGGAACAGATATCTAAATTAACCATTCTTTTTTGCTACTTGTCAAGCCAATTTACCCTTGGCAACAGATGGCATCTATAAATATATATCAAAGGCTTTTATTCTCACTTCATATAATGATTATTCTTTCACATCTTGGGAGTAATGTGTAGGGAAAAATGATATATAAATAGAATATTAGTTGGTGTATTCTAAAATATTTTAAACAGATTAACAAATCTGAAATTATAAACAAAATCTTGAATTTCTTGCTTATAAATTTCTACTTCTTTCCTATAAGAGTTGTTATATTTGATATGAAATAGATTCTACACATTAAATGTTACTATATAGTTGTATTCAAAAGAAAAATGATCTCTTAAATTTTACATTTTACCATGAACAATGATTTAGTTGAATCAAATGTTACTTTTCTCATTAAGTAGCTAAGAAATATTTTACAAATTATTTGTGCAAAACAGAAATTGGGTGGGAATATGATTTTTAAAGATTGCTAACTAACTTATGTATAAAGTTAAATTTAATTCAAATAGACTCAAGCATATAAATTTCACTCTGGAATCAATTTCAGTTTAAACAGGTTCTTTTTTAAGCCATAATAATTGCAGTAAAAAAAACATTATTCATATATTTCTTATTTACTAACCATTAGCTTAGTAAATGAGAAGGTGATAAGATTGTTGCCACAATCTTTCAAGTAAGAAAAACCTTCCAGACTAGAAAATCAACATTTAATTTATTTCCTTCCTATCTCACTATAACACCCTTTCTTCTTCTTCCCTCTCATTATAACTGTTTTCCTTTCTTTCTTCACTCACTATAACTTACATTTTTTCTCTTCTTATGACTAGTGTCCGTCTTCTTCATCGCATTCAACACTAAAGGCCTTCTCATGGCTCAACTAAGAGCCAGAAGAGTGACACGTTTTAGTTTCAGTTTGAGATTTTACTAGTTTGCTTCAGTAGTCACCTTAAGAAAGTTTTATTTGACACTTGGAATAACTTTTACCATTATTCAATTGGAGTGTAAGATCAGTTTATTTTGTATTCTTCAGACTTAACTACATTATTTTATATTGATTGTACAAAACAATTTTGCTCCAAAATTCACAATAACTTTTTGGCATCTTTAAGTTTGGGAATTTATTAAAATTTCAAATTTAACATATTTCATTTTCCCTTTAAAGTTAATTTAAATGTTTACTGTTTTTCTTGAAGGTATTTAAAAACAAATGTTGAATTTTACTTTTAAGTTTACCATTAAAATTTGAAAGAGAAGCAAAATATTATGAAATTAATGAAAAAAGTCATTGAAGAACGTTATGTAAAGTTAATGTCAGAGTTAAATTTGATAAATTTAATAATTTGATATTTAGATTTTTTTTTATATTCTCTGTAAACCACCCATTTTTAAGAGTTATTATTTTTCTAGATACTTCTGTAAAATGTTGGTTTATGAAAAAAAAATTAGCATCATAGTAGCCATTACTTCTTTTCTAAACATTAAAATAACTAGAATCAGATAAGTTGCTTTCATGTTTATTTTATTTAATGTTAATTCCATCATATTTTGTTCAGAATTCATCATGTGATGGTATTTTTAAAGGTAATCAAAATTCCCCACTACTAAGAAAAAAATGTTTTTCTCCTGGTCGAGTCGTACCAAAGACTTTTAAAATGGTACTTGATGCCTCCTTGCTTAACACTCAGCATTATAAGGTATGGATCAAGGGTAAAATGGAGCAATCCAGAGTATGGAGTAGCGTCCTCCCCTACACCTCGGTAGCTATTGAAAAGGGAGCCTTCGGGTCGCGAACTTTACTCCAACTTATTGATTAAATACTCCAGATCACGAATAATATCCCCACTTACAAAAAAGATTTTTTTTTTTCAATTTAAAGAGGGGAGTTCATTTTGCTATATAAAATTCATTGTAAATTGAACCCTTTGGAGACATTCTTATAATACCCCATGACCCAAAATAAATTTTTTTCTTCTACAAATTTTCCCCATATTTGCATTGATTAAACACTTCAGATCATGAATATACAAAATGAATGAGAAAAAAATTTAGAAAAAAATGTTTGGTTAATGAGTATTATTCCATTTATACCCCGACCGTCTTAAAATGGAAAAAAATTCAGTTTTCTTTTTGTGATTTGGAGTGTATATAGTATAGGTGAAAAATTGAAGAAAATGTTTTCTTTTAGAGGAGTATTATGCTACTTTCCTTAGTTTTTGTTGCAGGAAAGTACTTTTAAGGTGGATTAATTAATTCAAAGTTAAAATGCATTTAACATTTTGTACATACTTGTTAATGATATATGTCAAAGTGAATATACTACAAAAAACTTAAAAAGTGGACTCTCAGACCAAAGGTAGCCCTCTAAAAAAGTTTTATTTTTAATTTTTTTTAAATTTTTATTTTTATTTATTTATTTTTTTTTTGGTAGATTAAGAGTGTGGTTAATTTGGCTTGAAAAGTTATCCCTAAATTTAAGTAGTAGAATTAAGAGTTATGAGAAGAAACTGAACTTCTCTTTTAATAATATTCAATTTCTTTAGGTGATGAATCCAAAATTGTGATCTTAGAAAAGAAAAATATACCAAGATGAAGTGGTAGTAACTTTTTGAGACAAATTAATGTACCCCAAAAATCTACCATCTGCATAGTCAAGTATGCCAAGTAATTGTCAAATACCAACACCTTCTGCTGTTTAAAAGGCTACAAAAAAACCAAACTTCAGTACTGTTTGAAACTAAATGCACAATAAAAGGAATCCTTTTGTTTGTTTTTAAGAATTAGATGAGACTAATTATACTAATTTGAAAATCTAATTAATAACAAAAAGACTTTGTGTCCAGTTGTTGGATTTTTTGATATTTTAACCATTCAGTCTTCCAATGTTGAGAATTTATGAAAATTTGTGCTTTGAAATCTTTCATTATAGGGTGAAGTGTTATGTTAGTAGTCTATCCAAAAAAAAAATACAGTTGATATTTGGTCAAAAATGGAAGAAGCGATTTGATATTTGAATTGTATGGCTTTTGATGACAAGAAGGAGATCATGAATCTGCAGTTTTCAGCAGTGGCTCCAAAAATGGTCTAAATGAAATACAACCCAGAAATAATTATACTGTGCAACATCGTGTTCATTGTACGCTAGATTGAAAGTGGATTTTTAGTTACTCTCATTAGCAAGGATGACATCAAAAATTTTAAAGCTTAATGAAAAAATCATTTCTTTTCTCTGTACTTAATTCTTTTGATACCAGTCAAAAAGTTTACCCAATTCTTCGTAAAGAAATGGTTGTTATATCATAACAGACAACTTTTAAGTCACTTGATGATCCATCTCTAATTATTCAAGCAATACTTGGTGTAATGTTGATATGTCTAAATGGTAATCCAAAATTTCTTACTAGATGGATTCCAATTTCCAAATCCACTTCAGTGTTTTTATTTGAACTAGTTGAGTTGATTGCTTAGACAATCCTCTCTGTACCGGTTGATGTAAATTCAAAAAATTATATCCAACACTTCCTGAAAAGACCTGGTTGAAGAATCTGTGGCTCACAGAAAATACAGGAAAACTCATCTTTGATAATGATAATGTCAAACAAACAACAATGGTTATATCATTTAGGATTTAAAAGTTTTGGATTTAAATGAAAGACAAGTTTTCACTTGCTTCAGAGAGTTTGAAAACACATAAAATGCACTTCTCACTCAGTGTGGAATAAGTTAAGAATGACTCTGCCTTTCTTTTTTTCACACATTATGATTTCTTCATTTCTTTCTCCTCTATAACTCCATTTTTTTTCTTTTTTGCATCATTATAACATCTTTCTTCCTTTTCTCTCTCATTATGACTTTTCTTTTCTCTCTCTTCTCATTATAACATCTTCCTTTCTTTCTTCACTCATTATGACTTCTTCCTTTCTTTCTTCTCTCATCACTTCTTCCTTTCTTTTCTCTCATTATTGCTTTTTCCTTTCTTTTCTTTCTCATTATGACATCTTCCTTCTTTTCTTTCTTTCTTTTCTTATTATGACTCTTCCTTCCTTTCTTTCTTTCTTCTCTTATTATGACATCTTCCTTCCTTCCTTCTCTTATTATGACATCTTCCTTCCTTCCTTCCTTTCTTCTCTTATTATGACATCTTCTTTCCTTCATTCCTTTCTTTCTTTTCTTATTATGACTCTTCCTTTCTTTTTTTTTTTTTCTCATTATGACTTCTTCCTTTATTTAATTTTTCTAATTATGATTTTTCCTTTCTTTCTTCTTATTACGACGTCATCTTTTTTTCTCTCTGATTAGGATTTCTTTTCATTTCAGTTCTCATTATGATTTCTTACTTTTCTTATTTTGACTTCTATTCTTTTTTTTTCTCTCTTTATGACTCTTTCCTTTCTTTTCTCATTTTCACTTCTTTCTTACTTTTCTCCCCTTATTAGGACTTCTTTACCTTTCTTCTTATTTCTCTCACTAAATCTTTCTTCCCACATGGAAACAGTCCTTTTGATATATTGTTACCTGCCTGTTATTGTGAAACACTCTTAAACCCACTCAATTGAAACCTGTTGCTAACAGCTTATTTCTAAAAGCTACCTAACTATGTGTGACCATAACTTTTTTTATCAACTCTCTTCTATTTGATTTCATTATTGAAATTGGATTTTTTTTAATGTTAAAAAGAATTAATTTGATATAATTTTTTTTGTTAAAGATAATTCTAAATGCAAGATTTAATTTTTCTCTTAAAGGAAATCCAATCTGTGTTTGCTGTGTATGGCATTAAAGTTGACTACCGACACCTGACACTTATTGCTGACTATATGACTTTTGCTGGTAAAGTCCAAGCTTTTGATCGTGGACACATGATGTCTTGTGCATCTCCTTTTCAGAGGATCTCATTTGAATCTGCATGTCAATTTTTAAGTTTGGCAACCGTCAATGGAATATCAGATCAACTGAAATCACCCTCAGCCTGCATTGTGACAGGAAAACACATCAAAAGTGGTACTGGATTTTTTGACCTTTATGTTCCCCTGAAATCTTGAAATAAAATCTTTATTTTATGTATATATTTTCTTTTTCCTGTTATTTTTCATTCTATCATTTCTCTTTATGGCCATCACTTCCCAAATTTACATTTGCCCAGTCAGTTGGGGCTGTAGAATCCACTGACTGCTTCTCTGCAGAGGGGAAAGACCCCTAATGAGTGTCGTGGATATAACACTAAACAATCTGATGGGGAGGTTCCAGTAATGCTGGAGCTTTGTGGAATGCAGAATATCCCTTCATTGCCACTGCTCCTTGGTCCACTCTGGCCCGGAGTGGTAGTACCCTTGATAGGGTCCTATCTATGGGTCAAATAGAACTAAAATGCATATTTATGCTAAACTGAATTACTTGAAATAGAACTGCTTTGATATTTAAACTGTGTACTTATGCTAAACTGAATTGTTTGAAATGGAACTGTTTTTGACATTGAAAGTGTACTTATGCTAAACTGAATTGTTTGAAATAGAACTGATTTGTATAAAAATAGATTTGGCATTAAATAACCTCTGAAGGTTGATATGCCATAAACCTAAAAACCAACCAACCAATTTTACATCATGTTATCTGTATTTTAATGTTTCTGTACCAACAGCTGCAAAAATCAAGATTTGAGAAATTTGCTGTTTTCATAGAAATGAAAATAAAATTTTCATATTCTCCAGAAATTTGTTTCAGAAAATGATAATTTATGGTGATTTTAAGTAAGGGTTCCATTTACAATGTAACTTGTATAGTAAAGTGAACTGTTTCTTTCTGTCCACATAACAAAAATGAAATTGTAAAATGAAAATCTTCTTTCAGTGCTTATCTTTTTCTTATGTATTTTTCATTTATTTTACATTTTTTTGTGATATTTTGAATTTTTTAGGATAAATAAGTTTTACTTAGAGGTTGAAATACAGTTATTCAAAAAATGGAATAAAAGTAAGTGGTTATTTTAAACTTTAACCCAACCCGAACCTGTCTCCTAACCTAAAGAAATTATAACAACACAAATAAAGATAGTTTTTGAATACTTTAAATTATCCATTTTTAGGATGACAGTAAGTCATTGGGTTGGATTTTTTTTTTTTTACCCATTTATGTTCTAAACTTCAGTTTACAATGTAAAAACAAGTTCAAATCCTGTATGAGGTTGTTTACATTTCACTTTTCACTGATGCTCTTGAGAAAGGCTGGAATCTATCTTCCCCTAGTTATGGGTAACTAGGCAGTGGGCTTTCTAGCCTTAGTAAGAGCAACAAGTCAAGAAAGTAAACTCTGAATTCAAACCAGCAATACTCCACTTAAAAATTGACCTTGTGACACATTCTGCATACCAAAAGAGTTAAGTAAATATATATCCCTTGTAAACAGAAACCCCTGCCCAACAACTTTAAATCTTAAAAAAGAAAAATCATTTTTCAAATCTAACAAATTTTCACAGTGTACAAAGTCTTATTGATTAAAGGCACCAAAAATTACTCAAGAAAACTATTTTTTTACTTTGAATAGATTAAACTTACCTAAGTGAAGTCTTGACGATTTTTTTCTCTGAATATATCAGCACATTTTCATTTTTACTTTGTTGATTTCAAACTACAGAGTTATGTAATTAACTCTCGATAAGTAAAATAGATTCCTGTGGATATATTTTATATGAAGACCAATTTATCAGTGTTTTACTATATGTTCTCACATCCCAATCAGCAAGGCTTAGAATATGTTTACTGTATCCTTTGCATCTGGTAATGAGACTCCAGTTTTGGAGTAGATGGAGTACCCTTTAATTGCCATTACTCTCAGGCCCACTTTAACCCAGAGTAGTAGTACCTGTTAGGATCCTATCTATGGGTCAAATAGATCTATTTGAAAATTATTAGTATTAGCTAGGAATACTTGAAACCATATGTCTCCAAATTCTTTGTATTAATAGATATTTGAAAGTAATGATTTTTTAAAATTGGAACAATGTAAAATCTTGACATTTTAAGGGATAATATTTATAGACAGTCACTGTATTCCACCATCTTTAACTGCATCAGTATATGCCATCATGGAAATTAAATGTGTGCAGATTGACATTTTAAGTATTGTTAAATTAAATGGAATTAAACAAAAAAAAAACAATTGTTATTTACTGTTTCATTACTGCTATAGTATTTCAGTGTTGGAATGAAATGGGATGCAGTTGATTGGGACAGGTGTCACGGTGAAGTTGTCATGAGAAGAAATGGTGTGCAAAGAATTTGTAACCTGATTCCATTGGTGATTTGTTATAAAAGAGAAGTTCCATGGGAGTTTGATTTCACTTGGCTTAGTCTACCTGTTCGATATGTCCTTGACATGACGCTGACCCAGTTGGCAGGGGCTGTAGAATACACCCGACTGCATATCTGCAGAGGGGTAAAACTCCTCCAACAAGTTTCGTGGATATGACACTAAACAATCTGAGGTTGAGGCTTTAGGGAATGTGAAGTACCCCTTCATTGCCAGGTCTACTTTGACCCAGAGTAGTAGCACCTGATAGGGTCCTTTCTAGGGGTCAAATAGAACTAAACAGTGTACTTATGCTAAACTGAATTGTTTGAAATGGAACTATTTTTGTATGCTCAACTGAATTGTTTGAAATAGAACTGTTTTTGACTTTGAAATTGTACTTAAGCTTAACTGAATTGTTTGAAATAGGACTGTTTTGATATTTAAACTGTATTTATGTTGAACTGAATTGTTTGAAATGGAACTGTTTTTGACATTGAAACTGTACTTATGCTAAACTGAATTGTTTGAAATAGAACTGTTTTGACATTTAACAGTGTGTAAACAAAACTATACTTACACTAAAGTAAATTGTATAAATAAGAACTGTTTGTTGAAACTGAATTGTTTGAAATAGAACTGTTTTTTTTTGTATGAAAATGGATTTAGCATTAAATAACCTACAAAGGTTGATATGCCATAAAACCCAAACAAACAATTGATGTGACACACACTAAGTAAAGTTGGCGACCTTAGTTGAAGGTGACACGAAGGCACCCTTCTCAATAGCTACTACACCGAGGTGTAAGGGAGGGTGCTACTCCCTTTCCAGGATCGCTCCACTTTACCCTTGATCCTCACCTTATAGTGCTGAGTGCTAAGCAAGGCGGCATCAAGTACCATTTTTTAAGTCTTTGATATGACTCGACCAAGGATTGAACCCTGGTCGAGTCATACTCCCGGACCATTGGCGAACACTCTACTCTTTAGGCCAATGGTCCATTGTTGACACACACAAAATATCATTAATAAAGGTGGGTAGGTCGTTATATTAACCTAGATTATGTTCTTTGTTATAATAATGTAGGAATTCATTTATGAAACAAGCAAGCCTCTTTCTCCTTCAGGGAAAATTGTTATGAAGGAAAAAAAAATATGTTGTACATTTTTTGTATCCTCAAGGCAATAGAGGAAAAATAACGATTTCTCTAAAATACCTGCTTTATTGGTTGGGGAAAGAATATGCTGATTGTATCCCTTGCAGTGGGGTAAGGTTCTCCAAAAAGGTGTCCTAGGTATGATACTAATCTGTATTTGATGATAAGGCTCCAGTTCTGGATAGTATGGAGTGACCCCTTCATTGCCATAACTCCCAGGTCCATTGACTTGGAGTAATAGTACATATTAGGGTTGAATAGATATGTTTTAAGATTATTGATATTATGAATACCTGAAATCGCACCACTATGGGCAAATTGTTTTGGGAATACTTGAAATTATACAACTTTTTGTAAATTATTTATGTTAGAAACACTTTATATCATAGATGTGTACCAAAAATCTCTTAAGAAACAATTACAAAAGAATATATATAAATGTACAATGAATGCAGGCCCTTAATCTTTTGGTATAAAATAACCCCAGACGGTTTAGTATGCCGTTAAAATATTTTGTTTTAAATAGTGAATGATCTAGAGATACTAATGTTGTCGAATTTTTCAAGATTTGGTGAAATTTCAATAAGAGTTGGTTTATTTTTGGGGTTTTTTTTGTTTCAAATTTTGAAGAACCTTCAATGACAAACCAGCATTTATTGTATGAATGTGTGCATAAAAAGAAAAAAAAGCTGAAAAAAAAGAAAGAAAAACAAAAAACTGACGGAAAAAATATTAAAAAATCGACTTTTTTTTATTTCCTGCTTTGGGAAGAATAAACTTCTCTTTGTTCATTCTTTCCTTCACAGACTGGCTTCTGGGCACAGGCATACGCTTATTGATCAGTGGATCGATACGGATGCAGGCAAACAGTTAAATGAGGAACGAAAAAAAAACAAAAAAAAAAACACTTAGATACTAAATATTTCCCTACTGGAAACTGACACAAGGTGCTCCTCAAACAAAATAACACCTTTAAAATCTTGCATGAATTTTGTTTTTATTTCATACTGACTAAATACGAACCAAAGACTTTTTAAATCGAATTTTAGATTAAAAAAAAAAAGAAAACAACAAATAAATAAAAATAAGTGTTATGTCATCGACGGTTTGTATCTTTGGATTCCTTCGATGGATTTTTTGTTGGATTATACCAATGTTGAGACTTCGTCATATTCAATATACCATTATCCAGCGAGGAAATGTCAATGGGTTGTGAGATAATACGCGAAGCACGACAGGTCCTGGATTCTCTTAATAAAATCGGACACCGATTTATCGTTTAAAGTTCGTTTGGACTATTAGATTTTTTTTCCCCAATATGTCTGCTCTAATCGATTCTCTCATCTTTGTAAGAGAAAAGCAAACAAAAAAACATATTATAAAGGAGGAGGCGCTTTCAAGGAGGAAGACTCTTAAAAATGTTAAGCAGTTGTTGATTTAAACGATTGGTGAAATAACCGTCGAAGATTATCAAGATTCGTTGCCCATCTCAGGGAAGGGAGGCTTGCATCTTCTGTTCTAGCAGGATCGTTTGTATAGAAGGAAAATAAGAAAAGGAACGCAACGAATCTTTTTCACAAATTCGAAAAGCCTGTGGAGATAGCATGATTTTAGTCAAAACCATTTTAGTACATCTTTGCAAGAGATTAATTCTCGTCTCCTGAAATCCGTCTCGGAACCAACAAGTGTAAAGTTGGCGTAAACGACCCAAAATTTAGTTAATCTTTTAACGTCATATCAACGCTTTTTGGATCATTTAATACCGAACTTTGATTAATTTGAAAATGTTTTATTAAAATCATTATTTATATTTTCAACGTTCCATTGCTGTAGTTTTGTAATCGCACTTTTTTTTATTCATCTATTATAACAATAATAATAATTTGGGTCTGTCAGTGTAAGAATATACCCTGAATCCTCTGCAAAGGAGTAAGACCTCCACACCACAACTCCTCCCCCGAAAAAAAAACAAGTGTGTATATGAAATAGTGTAATACAGGGGTGGGAGAGCCGCGTCACTAGGTTATGAATTATCAAAGGGCCGTATCTTTTAAAATCAAAAGAAGTTAGTCTCGAGTATAAGTATTTATTTTTTTTAAAGTTTTTAGACGCTCCGTGGGCCGCACAGAACAGTTGTGACACTATGAATTGGTTTCGGTTTCTTTGTTTAATGGCATATCAACCTTTGTAGGTTATTTAATGCCAAAGCCATTCTCCTAGAAGAACTGTAGTGGTACTATTTAACCCATAGCTGGAAGGATAAGGGTGTTCATACCTTTCCCAAGGGTATTTGCCTGAAAGTGAACGTAACAGCGCGACTGGAGTACGACCTCGCTTACGACGATTCCACAGTCCATCGCTTTAACCATTACACCACGAGAACACCCCCACTATGAGTTGGATATATGCACATACATGTATACACACGTGTGTATATATATATATATATATATATATATATATATATATATATATATATATATATATACACGCCCACGCACGTGTGTGCACACACACATCTACATACACACACACACATATACAGACATATATATGTTGCAAGATGAGTTAGATTCGGCCTGAGTATCAAATTTCAAATGTTAGGAAAACCCATTAACTAGATTAAGGAAATCTAGATAAGAAAATGTTTATACATATGGCCACGGACCTGGGTAAGTGTTAAGTACTTGTCGGGTACAGGTTAAAAACTTAAAAGGTCTGAATTTCATGTCCCTGTATCGGAGACGGCCAGTCTAGGAAATATTTTTATGTCCAGTTTTTTTAAGAGAGAAATGGCTCTCCCCCCAAAAGTTATGGGTTTATTCGTGGGTGTCCCTTGGCCGGAAATAATAATGAAACATTCTGTATATATACAGGTGCGTTTCGGTCCTAGCAGTTAGACTTAGTTTGGGTTCGAGGAAAGTTGATTAGGCCGGAACAAAGGAACAGCAACATTACCAGCCGAACCCAGTTAGTTAAAATAATCTTTTGCCTGCCGAAACTCAAACGAGAACTAATTATCCACAAAGTGTTACACGCTCTCCATCCTCCCTTGGCGTTTTAACCACAAAGTTGTTGTGCTTTTGTTCTTTTCCTTGTGAACCTGCTTCTCGCTCGATCCGGCCACACATAAGTTCTCGACGTGGACTTAGTAACTTATGCAACGAGCTGCAGAGGCGGGTATTATCACACAGTGCATCGGGCCGCAGTTTGCTCACCCCTGGTGGAATAACATTAAACAGAATCCAGTGGTGAGGCTCCAGTTCTGAAGCTTTTGGGAGAACTGAATCGCTCCTTCACAGGGTGAAGCGATAAAATTGTCGTCCTAAAGAAAACAACACTGCAGATTTATTCTAAAACTTTTATTGAAAAAATCAATTCAGGTAACTTTATACCACCCTCTTCGCCCCGTCCTCGATCACAGCGCTGATTATACCTATTATGGTAACTCTTTGCCACAACCTTGTCCGCCTCCCTCCAATCTCTCTGCTACAGCGTGGGAAAAAAACAGATCAAAAGTTCCTTCCAGGGAAAGTGACCATGCACAGCCCTGCCCCACGTTGTGATTCTTTAAAAGTAAGGCCGATGGCCCTGTCTGAAAGGAAGAGAGGGTTACTGGCAGCTGAAGACTGGACTCCAAAGGGGTACATATATTGCAGAACAAAAACAAAAAAAAAATAATAACTCCGATTTCTGCAGTAGATAAGAAAAGGGTTTATAAAACTTCAAAGTTACAGGTGACGACAAAAAAAAAAAAAATCTGCGGGTGTGACATATAATAGTCTAAGGCGGCGGCCCGACGAGGGTTAAGTTTTCTTAACGACAATGTATCTCAGCGGCGAACTGGTGATATATGAGCTGGTAGCGCAAAGCACAATTCCAATCTGTTGGTCCCTGCCTGGTCTTCGTCGGCTTTGTCTGCTTCGTCTGGAACCGAACTGCTTCGCTCTCCTGCCACCAACTTACAAAGGTCTAAGTTTTCTTAACGACAGTGTATCTCAGCGGCGGACTGGCGATATCTGAGTTGGCAGCGCGAAGCACAATTCCAATCTGTGGGTCCCTGCCTGGTCTTCGTCGGCTTTACTTCGTCTGGGACCGAACTGCTTCGCTCTCTCTCTGCCACCAACTGCTGAGTTCGGAAATCAGCCTGTTTATATAATAATTGCCAATATTCTGGGGTAGGTTCTGACTGAGGCAGGGGTGATCTCCCTAACGTCATTTTCAACTCATTAGACATCCTTCATGTCTTTGTTTTAATTTTCGTCATCAGAAAGGGTCCAACCCTCTTTTCACTACTTCCACAGAGTTGTTCCTCTCACTACCCTCATAGTGAGGACTACAGGAGGATAGCTTTTCTCCTACCAACATAGTTTCTATCATTTTACGGCTCATGACGTCAGAAAGGGTCCAACCCCTTTTTGCCCAAATATGCTGGACTGTCACTATTGATGGAACTGGTTTCAATTCCACGTAGGCGAAAAGACTGGCCTATCCTCAGGCTAATTAATAATTCCCTTTCAACACTGATAAGTAATTCTGGATAATTTTCTCAACCCTTAGCTGAGGTATTTTCCCCAAATGCCAGGTGGCCTTCTTTATCTTGACAAAGACTTCTTTGTTTGCTCTGAGTCCCACCTTTTAACTGGAGTGTAAGTCACACCGTATCTGAATTTTTGTGCAGTCAAATCCTTTAAAAATTAACTTTTTCCAGGCTCGAAAATTATCTTAGTATCGTTACTCTTTTCACCTTTTTAATCACAATATTTTTCTTTCTCGATTTCTGCCTGAGTTCTGTAAACAACTTAATCTTCCGTACCTGTCAACTTCTTTGTTTCAATTTTGGCTATTGTCAACAAAAGAAAAAAAAAAAAACTCGGTCACAGCATTTTCGATTCTTTTTCCCAGAATTTCAACTCCACACTTCTTGGCAATTATAATTGGCTATTCAATTTTTTTTTGGGGGGGGGGTTAACCCCTCACGCACCGCCACAGACGAATATTGTCACAACTTGATTATGTAGTAGAGCTGACATCTATTCAATGTAGCCGCCTTCAGCCTCAATCACCGCCTCGATACGGATCCGGAACTTGGAGCATGCCTTTTCCATAAGCGCCAGCGGGAGCTAGGCGAATACTCGGCGGATGGCGGCGATCAGGCTGGCTTTGGTGTTGTGGGAGGTCATGTTGATGATGTTCTCGACGTATGACCAAACGAAGTAGTCCAGCAGGTTCAGGTCGGGGGAGGAGGGGGCAGTGAGAGAAGGGTACAAAGTCGTAGCACTCCTTCTGAAGCCAAGCCTGGGTCTCTTTGGACTTGTGGGCCGGCGCCGAGTCCTGCTGCCACACCTAGGGTGTGCTGCCGGCTACCTGATTGCACCAGGGGATCACCACGCTCATCAGCACATCTAAGTACGCTTTGGTGTTGACTTTCAAGCCGACTTCGAGGATATGAGGTGGCATGATGTGGCCCTCACTTGAAACCACACCAAAGACCATAACCGTAGCCGGAAACTTTGTTTTCATCACCCTGGGCACGTTGAACCATCCGGATTTGCATTTTGAGGGTGCTGGCAATGGTCCAGTTGTCATAACTTGGATCGGTAGAGATCATGGTTGTTCAGTGGCGCATATCCGATCTCACTCGTTGAATATTGGGTCACTTTCATACATGGGAGCAATGGCAATGAAGGGGTGCTCTGAATTCCCCAAAGTTCCATAATCACTTGAACCTTATCATCAGATTGTTTAGTGTTATATCCAAGACACTCGTTGTGGGGTGGGGGGAGTCATACCTCTCTACAGAGGTGCAGTCGGTATATTTTACGGCCCCAGCCAACTGGGCAAAAATTATTGGTATTCAGAATAATATATCATGTATAATTGTATATAAATTATTATTGTTATTAGATAGGAATACTTTAAACCATACAACTGTGTGCAAATGATTTATATCATATAGAAATACTTGATACCATATAAGTGTGTGCAGGCAAAGGATTAAAGACAATTATAGTACAATTAAAGATAAATGCAATAGAACATTGAACATTTAGCGAAGAGATATTATTACGTGTGTTGGTTACGTTGTTTCCTCGCTAAGTTTTAAAGTAAATAAAGGAGTGAGAGAAGACGAAGATGCTGTAAGGTTTTTATATGAAGGTTTTAATGGCAGCATGGAATAAAGGGTTTACGTTTATGCAGCAAGTCTCGTAGGAAGGAAAGAAGGAAGGAAATTGTTATAGAGTTGAGAAGGCATTTTAGCAGCTAAATGCCTGAGCGAAAAGTGCATCGTTAGGTTAAGGCATTGTTGTATGTTTGAGGGAGATATGTTCGCCATAGTGTCGCAAAAGTCGTGTTTGCTAGTTGAGGACAGGAACGTTGTCTTCGCCCATGAAAGTGTGGTCCTGGTCGTTTGGGGAGAGAAGTGTGAATGTCTCCAGAAAATGTTGCCCAGGGATGAAATAGCTGGCTGTCGGAGCGATATTTTGCGTCGCAGTCGACATAGCCAAAGTTGAAGGGGACTAAGAGTTGCTCCTGTGTGAGGCAGATTGATTTCATCTAATTCATTTTCAACTGGGAACCCTAGGTCTAAGAGAATAGACGCAAGGGGTCCATAAATTTGATGGCTTTCCTCATGGTGGTGGGATGCTGCTCCTAAAAGGAGAGCGGACAGTAATTACGTCTGCCCATTTTGAAAGCTTCTGAGGACGAGAAAGTGTTTGGCAGGCTTTCCCCAATTTGATGCTGCCCGGAAAAATGGTCCGAGCCGAATAGGATAAGTCATCCTAATTGGGTGAAAATATGCGTCGACTCTAACGGTCGAATTGATTAACGCACCAAACAAAAATACGAAGTTCTTTCTGTTACAAACATATTATGATTACAATCAAGCATTTACAAATAAATCTAATTTCGGCATTAAATCACCCATCATCATCATCATCATGTCGCGCTGGTAGCACGGATATCCCTGACCCTCTCTCGCCACTCCTCCCTATCGTTCATCGCCCTAGGCAGGTCTTCAGGACAACATCCCGTATCCTCACATAGCTGCTGAATGTATGTTCGTGCTGGTCGTCCTGCTGGAGAAATCACCCATAAGGAGTTGATATAACGTTAAACAAACAAATATAAAACCTTTATAATTTGTTTGTATGGTTATATAGAATCAGTTATATGGTTTCATCCCCTCATGCAGATTATTGTCTTGTTCTGTTTCAAGGGGATTTTACCCCTCTGAATGAAATACAGTCACCTTATTTCTAAGTCCCATCAATAGAGTGTACTTCCAAAAACGTCCTTCTATTATTTACCAACCCCTCCGCTCGGGCAGGATATGACACAAGGTCAATTTTTAAGCAAAGTTTAACAGATTTGAATTCAGAGTTTTCCTTATCCTAGACTAGTTGCCTCACCAAGGTCCTTCTGATTGACTCACTCTGGTTGGATCTCTTCATATGACCTACTGTAACCTATCCCCTATCATCAGGAGCATGGTTACGTTTACCACTTCCTACCATCAACTAGACCCTGCATCGAGCATCTTTGCATTCAATGCAACGACGAACCCAATGCCCTTACGTTACACTTTCTTCAGGTTAATGTGGCATCCACTGAATAAATAGCCTAAACAAAATTATACCCCAGAAGACGAAAGGAGAATGGATCTTTAAAATACGATAAAGAAATTCGTCCATAAAGAGAATATTGTGACGGCAAATTGAACTAAAATCCCAAAATGGGACTTTATTTTTCGCACGTGTGAAGACGGGGCAGGTTGGCACTTGATCCCCTACAGAAATAAGTCCTGTTCAGAGTTCTTTTCTCAGGCAGATAAGAACTGGCATATTACGTGAGGGAATAATTTAAGGCCAGACTGACCGCCGCTGGCAAGGGGTTCCAAATTTCACACTATCACACACCCACCAGGTCGCTTTCTTCTTTCCCCGAGATAATGGAAGAAAGTGAGCCTATAGGTCTTAGTTGTAATAATATTAATACTGCTATAGTGGTAGTCGGTAACTCCGGTTTCCCGTGTGATACTTTAGGAATTAAGAGGACAGTTCTAAGCAAGATAATGTAAGGCGAATAGAAGCTGAAAGGAAAGCATGGAATAATAACATAGACCACATGGTAAAATGAAAATACATAATTTCTTTACTACGGTTATATACATATATATGTTCAAAGTGTCAAAAATATATAATAGGATAGTCCATGAATATAAATGTCTTTTCTTGGCTTTTATCCTTTTTCAAATTGAGAGAGAGTGGTAAACAAAAATTTGGGAGCAAAGGGAAAATGTCCCAAAGTTACTTATCTTATTTTTTTGACGGGGTTCCACTGGAGAATTTCTCTTCTTTCACGGGCTAATAGACTTTGTATTACTTTTAATGCTGGCTTGAGAGATTCCGGTCTCTCATGTCTCAGTCTTTTGTCTTTAGCCCGGAGTGAAATGGCTGTCGTCCGTCTGCCACGAGACTTGTCCAAAAACTCTCTTTTTTTTTTGTATTTTCCTTCCGTTGAGGGGAAGGGAACCCTACTTCCGTTTGGGGTCCCCCCACCAATCATTTGGCTTCATTTTCTCCTTCCCCTTCCGATGTCCGGCGACCCAAGGTCACTTAGGTGCAAACATCTGTGTGACCCCCATTCTCTCATAACGGTCACTTTTTGACTGCTAGATAATTTTAGTTTAACGTGAGCCATCACGTGACAATATATTCAGAGTCCAGCAGAATGATCATTCGGACATTTATGTTTTCAACTCGTTGATTTATGACGTCTGTCTGTCTGTCTGTCTCTCTCTGTCTCTGTCTGTCTGTCTGTCTCTCTCTGTCTGTCTGTCTGTCTCTCTCTGTCTGTCTCTCTCTGTCTGTCTGTCTCTCTCTCTCTCTGTCTCTGTCTGTCTCTCTCTCTCTCTTTCTGTCTCTGTCTCTGTCTGTCTGTCTGTCTGTCTGTCTCTCTCTGTCTGTCTGTCTCTGTCTCTGTCTGTCTGTCTGTCTCTCTCTCTCTGTCTCTGTCTGTCTCTCTCTCTGTCTGTCTGTCTCTCTCTCTCTCTGTGTCTTTGTCTGTCTGTCTGTCTCTCTCTCCCTCCTATATATCATAATCATAAAGTCATGCCCATCGCACTGATTCCCTTGACTCTCCCTCTTTCTCTCGCCATCTATCCCTATCGGCCATTGTTCTTGGCAGGTCCTTTTGATAATATCCAACGTCATTAGCTAATAAATGTAAATCTTTTCTGATCGGCCACCTCTCATGCATCTGTTTGTAGAAGTCCACAGGAGAATGTCGCTTATGATGATGTTGTTTCTTTGTTTTAATGGCATATCAACTTTCGTGGGTCATCCTTGTCGAAGAATGGTCATAGTATTATTTAACCCATAGCGGAAAGGATAATGGTGGTTCGTGCCTTTTCCTAAGCATTTGTTCGAAAGTGAACGTAATAGCGTGACTGGAGTTCGAACTCGCTTCCCACGAGTTCACAGTCCAAGATTTAGATATCTCGGCTCCAGGAACACTGATGAGTTCGTCTATTCGACTGATGTTATGAGACGATTGTACTGTTTGCTTTAAGATTGGTTTAGATGAAGAGATAGATAAAAGACCAAAGCAAACCGAACAAATGAAAGTGCAGCTCGACAATATTGGTGAATCGATAAATAAATGAAATTACTAGTCAGCCTTTACAGAATAAATGACGAGAAATCCTAGACAGTTTAGCGGCACCTATAAAAACGGGTTCACTCTAGACGGTCGGATCAAATTGGGGCAAATGATTTCTAGTAATAAGGGAATATCAGTTGAATTAAAAGTTTATAATAATATTCGGGATCTTAAGAAAAAAAGACTGACCAATGTCAAATTTGCAACTCAGATAATTTCAAATTAACGCTGATCCAAGCGAGAAACAAAAAGAAGGGATGATTATGATTGATGAGCGTTTATTTATTTGGGTTGCTAATATATACAGGACTGGGTCCCGATACTATCTAGGGAGTAGTCAACCGTCAGAGAGGAAAGACGGCCGACAGTCAAAGTTTTGATCTACCAAATTGAAGAGTCGAATTCGAACCACACGGAAGATCCATCCCTTCTCTTTCTCTCCCATCCCTTCTCCCTCTCTTTAAATTCAATAGTATTCTAACCAGGTCATCGACCGACAAATAGAAAACAGCAGTAAAATGAAAATTCTTTGCCTTTGAGTCGGTTTGTACTAAGGTGTCAAGAAAAATATCCTTCATCCAGAAAGGAATCGGGAACCTCTTTGCTTTTTGGAAACCAAGAAATGAACGAGAATTCGACCGCCCTTCGCAGAAAGGACACGTGAAGATCTCAGCAGTGGGTTGTGACTCACTCTAATTCCTACTAATTTCAGAAGCTTGATAATTAATGTGAAGATAGCTCCATTTACATCAAAACGCATTAAATCTTCTTTATATATTCTTACGTAGAGCCCAATGCTTCTTCATTCGGCTTTAACGAGAAGTGTTAGATTATTAGCGTAGTCTGCATGCTTCTATGGATATCCTCTGGTTCTTGCCTTTTTAGTGGAACACACACACACACACACACGCGCGCGGCTTCGAGCGTCCTGCGGGTCTAGCCACACTGAAGAGTTCTGATAGAACGAAACAGTCTGTCTGTGGATGACAATATATATATATATATATATATATATAAGAATATTGTCAGTTTGTCTTTGTAGTCTCATTGCTTGGAGATCTGTTTCCTCATATGCTTGGGTTGCTGGGTTTTTGCAATTTGAGAAACCTGTGTCAAGCGTTCTACCTGGGAGACAGCGTGTGCTTTTTCCTTGTCTTGTATCCATAATTAAAACGATGACTAAAAGTGATAAGAAAGATGGGAATATGTTTATGGTATTTATATTCATAAAAGATCAATTAAAGACATTTGAATCAGAAAATATTTTTATTTAATATATATATATATATATATAAGAGTTAGGCGGTTTGGCAATTTATGTTTCAGTATCGGTTTGGTTTTTTTCCTTGATACCGCTGTTTACGATTCGGTTTGTCGATTTTTAATTTAGTATTTTTGCTTTCTAAAATAGCCATTTATTTTCTTGCATAATGAAAGCATTTCCAGTCGATATCTGATTTCGTTTGACATTGACAAATTTGCAACTTAGTTCGTTCAACTCGAAATTTCTCGTGTATTTCTGGCCCAATCTTAAAAATATTTTTAAGGCTGGAAAGAAAATAAAATAATCTTTCTGAATAAAATCAAATTCAACATTAAGGCGAAACTGGCAACTATTTTAGAAAATTTTTATTCGCATTTTTTAAAAATTTAATTTTACCATAAAAAGTATATTTTTCGAAAACTGAAGCAAATAAATTTCAGATATTATGTTGTATTTCCCTTTTTTCTTTTTCTTTTTGAAAACCTTCTATGATATGACAGATTTCCAAGTGTCATATCAATCGTATTTCATTTTTCCTTCTTTCCTTTTCTAAACTTGCAGATTTCACATTTATTTCCTAAAAATTGTCAATTAATTGTTTTTATCCTAATTTTGTTCAATCTTTTCCGCTTACAATGGTATAAATGTTGATAAATATTATTAAAATATGAAATTATTTTTCAACAGTGTTTCCTTGGATATATATATATATATATATATATATATATATATATATATATATATAATCTGTAAGTGAATTGTTTGTAGGTAACATTTTTAATGCGCCAGAGCTAATTTGTTTGTACAGTTAAATACTTTCAAATATTGCGATTTATTGTTTGCACACAGTTAAATGGTTTCAACTTATCTAACACTAATAATTCTATTGACACATTTAAATCGATTCTGGTGTTGCTGACACAAACAGTTTTATTTTCACACAAATGTTTTCAAGCATTGCTATCTAATACTTAATAATTCAATAAACATTTATCATTTGGTGGCACAAAAAATGGTTTTCAGTATAGTAAATGATTAAACAGTTCTATTTGACCCATTGTTGGTACAGCCACCCTGGATCAGAGCGGACCTGGGAGTAATGGTCTTATCCCTCAAGAGATTCTGACAGCGTATTTTACTGTCCCAGCCAATTGGGCTTCCTTAGTTTGTGAACAATCAAAAATAAATAACCTGAAAGTAATATTTCTATTTTTCTCATGGCTTTTCTCTTCGTATATATATATATATATATAACGAACAGGTCACGACTTTAACAGAGGCACTGAAGGTGCCCGTGGTGTAATGGATATCGTCGTAGGAAATAGACACGACGACACGAATTCAAATTCTGGACGAGACTGATTGCATTTCACAAAGCACTAATACCCATGGGAAAGGTATGAATCCAATTATTCTCCCTCCAGCTATGGGTAAATAGTAGGGCAGACTAGGTTCTTCAGCCTTGGCGAGGCAACTAGTCTAGGAGAAGGAAAACTGAATTCAAACCTGTTGAACTTCGCTTAAAAATTGACCTTGTCATATCCTGCCCGAGCGGAGGGGTTGGTAAATATGAACAGAGGCACTGAATTCATTATAATAGAAACGATAGAAAAAATGTCTCATATCATCATATTAATATTTAAACCCCTTGAAAATGGATAGATATTACATGTAGAAAACTTGATTCGAAAAGAACTTGACAAATTTAATTGCTCTAAGACCAAACTCAGTCATGGTTAACAAAAAATTAACAAAACTTATTCATAAACGTTCACACACAAAGTAATTTTCTTGTTTCTTTTATCACTTTTGTTCATCTTAAATATACAGAGTTCAATAGAATGATTTCTCAGGTTTGGAAAGTAAATTCAAAAACAAAACAAAAATACAAAAAAACATAGATTCTATTCAAAATGTAATTTTATTATACTAAGAAAAAAGTATGTGTCATTTTGTTTGTGAGAATCAATAAAAATAAATCCAAAAAATGCAAAACTCACAGAAGCCCCTGACAGAAAAAGAAGCGACGCATGTGCAAAGAAGAAACCTCGGTAAAAAAAAAAAAAGCCTGTTCTCTTTCAGCAGTGACCAGCAGATTGACAACACCGAAATCTTTCTTGCTACTGGTGGAAGGCGCCGTGCGCCCGTCTCTAGACGACGTGTTTCCACTAGTAGCAGCTGCCTCTTTAACCAACCACCCACGACTAAAAACACCAAATAATGGACTCGTCAGAATCACAACGGACTTAACGACTAACACATTTTAACACATTGACTGGGAGACGCAACCATTTCGTTTGTATTCAGGAAGAATTTCCTCACCCACAGAATCGTTGTTGAACCCAGAAATAAAGGCAAAATATAAAATATATATTGGCCTCCTATCTTCTCTTCCTGTCTTCTTTCATATAATTCCTTGCAGCATTCATATGCAACAAGTTAAACCAGCAAGATAACCTGGGGTAAGAATAGAATAACTCAGAATAGAGTCAGATACCAAACAACATAAATCATCTTAAAACCCCATAATGGTGACCCCCTACGTAAGGTTGAACACTCAGGATAAAGAATATAACCCATATGTTTCACTTTTGCCGTCGTTTTATTCTAAAGATTAAATCATTCAAGTATTTGTCTTCACGATTGACATACTCCTGAAGCCTCACTTTGAAGTCCTACTGAGCTCGCTCAGTAATTGTCTTTGACATTACTGCAATTTCATAACAAATAAAATCTTTCAGTTCGTCACTTATTTGTGGATTATGTTTAAACACTCAGATTCTGTATCAACAAATCGTGTTTTATATATTTTCATTTCTTAATGTCAACTTTTGACCCGTAAAGTTCAGCTCGGCATCTCCGTTACGTGTACCGACCTCCTTATGTCACTTAGGCATTTACGGTTTCGTCGGGATAAGTCTATCGATATTGACCACTTAGTCAACCTCCGAAATCAATCAGTTCTAAGAATCTGAAGAGTGCTGTTATTAGCTCATCGAAAAATATGTGATAGATATTATACAAGCTTTAACTGTAATAAACAGCTCATCTGTGTAAGTCAGGTTTGGCTAAGTGAATCGTCATCATCGATACCACTGGACGAACATATATATATATATATATATATACCAACCCCTCCGCTCGGGCAGGATACGACACAAAGTCAATTTTTAAGCGGAGTTTAACATGTTTGAATTCAGAGTTTTTCCTTCTCCTAGACTAGTTGCCTCACCAAGGCTGAAGAACCCACTCAGCCTTACTATTTAGCCATAGCTGGAGGGAGAATAATTGTATTCGTACCTTCGCCAAGGGTATTAGAGCTATGTGAAATGCAATCAGTCTCGTCCAGGATTTGAACTCGTGTCGTTGTGTCCATTTCCTACGACGATAACCATTACACCACGGGCATATATATATATATATATATATATATATATATATTCGTAGAAGTACACGACGTTGCTCGATATATATATATATATATGTGTGTGTGTGTGTGTGTGTTTGTGGTTTGAATTAGAGTCATGGTAATCTTTCGATGGCTGTTCTTTTATCTCATCAATAGATACCACCCTAATAGATGAGTAGCAGTAGTTTCCTGAGTGAACTATTTGATCCTAGCTGTTGAACTGTTGGATTCTTCCGCCCAGCATTAGGTGAAGCGCGCCGTTGATCCAACTTTGGATTCATCCGCCTTAATTCACATCCACCATGCTGTTTCCCATGGTTTCTGATATTATGTTTACAGTTTTAAGAAAATGTTTTTGAATTTAAACTTTAACTTAGTTAAAGTCCAACTGTTCATTTGCATTTTATTTCTTTATTTTTTCTTCTCCCGCTCCTTTATAAGCATTGTGGTTTTACTTCGTTCGAATCTTCCTTACAATGGGTTAATTTCCTTTACTTTATTCGAAAGTTGCTCATGTGTCTTCAAATTCACTACCTTTTCCCTTAATTGCAATTACAAAACAACCAATTCTAAACTAACAGATACAGCAGATGACATAGTATTTCTTGCAAATACACCTACTCAAGTCAAATCCCTGGTGAATAATCTGGAGCAGGTAGCAGATGGCATTGGCCTCTACGTGAATGTAGAAAAAATGGAGTACATGTATTTTAATTAAGGGGAGACATCTTCACTTTAAATGATAGACAAGTTCACGTACCTCGGTAGTAGCGTTTCATTTACTGAAAGTAACATCAATATGCACCTAGCAAAGACGTATACTGCTCTCGATTGGTTATAGATCATATGGAAGTCTGAGCTATCCGATGAAATAAAACAGAATTTTTTTTCCACGCAGCGGTTGTGTCAGTACTAGAATGCACAAGAAAGCTACGAGCTATACTGAACAAATCCTAGCAGCAACACCCCACGAAACAACAACTGTACGGCCACCTACCTTCTATTTCTAAAGCCATCCAAATAAGACGAATAAGACATGAATGACACTGCTTGAGAAGCAAGGACTAGCTCATAAGTGATGTTCTCTTATGGACCACTACTCATGAGCGTGTCAGTGTTGGCCGACCAACAAGAACCTACCTATACAGTTCTGTACAGACACAGTAGTCGAGAAGACTTGCCGGGAGCGATGGATGATAGGAACGAATGGCGACAGAGTCAGGGAAATTCCTGTTAGCAGCGTTATAACCCAATAAACGGTCTGAAACCAATCAGAGGAATTTTATTAACTAGAGGAAAAGAAACTGGTTTGGATATTTTTAAAGCAATGCCGAAATAATATGCGCCAGCAGAAAATAATTGAAATCCAAATTAGGAGAAAATTGATTTTTTTTGGTCTCCTTCCCTATCCTCAGAGGAAGATATACATAAATTGACCAGGTTTGTTCCTTGTAGACAAGCAGCGGCAGACGAGCAAGAGCCAGTGACTAAATTTCACGCACATTGGGTTCTGACCTTGGGTCAGACTACTCAGAGTGGAGAGGCCGAGAAAGCCATATTAAAAGTTGTTTGGACGTGAAAATAAAAAAAGCAAAGTAAAGTCTGAGATAATGCGATTCCTTGAGAGATGCCCATGTACCAGACTCGTGAAAGTAGAACAGTGAAATGAAGCCTGAATAATGTGACGCCATGAAGTAACGTTGTGCCAGACCCGTGGAGATAGAGTTGAGAACAGAAATCGAAATAATATGATACTTTAGAGACCAGCGTGGAACAGACGAGAGATGCCCTTGTATCAGACTCGTGGAAATAAAGAAACGAAGAGTAATTGTAATAAGGGGTCTTTTACCAGACTGTCCTGGGTATAGAAGACGCGAAGTGAATTAAGAGAACACGATATGTAGAGAGAGTTCCGCGAGAAGAACATAAGTTGAATTCCCCATCGCTGTGAGAGTTGACCTTCTTCCAGACTACCCTGAGTGTAGAAAAAAAAATTAGGTGAATTAAGAAAACACGGTAATTGTAGAGAGACAGAGAAAAGCCCGAATTAGCACGTCAGTAGAAAAAGACGACTACTAGATTCCACATCTTTGACCTTGTGCCAGACTACCCTGAGTGTAGAAAAAAAAATTAGGTGAATTAAGAAAACACGGTAATTGTAGAGAGACAGAGAAAAGCCCGAATTAGCACGTCAGTAGAAAAAGACGACTACTAGATTCCACATCTTTGACCTTGTGCCAGACTACCCTGAGTATAGAAAAAAAATTAGGTGAATTAAGAAAACACGGTAATTGTAGAGAGACAGAGAAAAGCCCGAATTAGCACGTCAGTAGAAAAAGACGACTACTAGATTCCACATCTTTGACCTTGTGCCAGACTACCCTGAGTATAGAAAGTGAAGAAAGTCGACTATTATACAACGCTGTGAAAAAAGCAAAGAAGCTTAATGTCATAAGCCCTTGTAAAGTTGTACCAAGGATTGAGGAAAGCAAACATTACCGCTATTTAAGATTGCTTTGCGCTAGACTATTGAAAGGGAGAGTAGAAAAACCTAAAAACTTATATGAGGAATTGATGGTCTGTTAATTCGTAAACTGGTCTCTGACTAAATCTTGCCACTGCCGGGATGTTATTTTGAAAGCCGTGTTTTGTTCTCTGTATC
This sequence comes from Sepioteuthis lessoniana, assembly GCA_963585895.1. Classification (NCBI taxonomy): domain Eukaryota; kingdom Metazoa; phylum Mollusca; class Cephalopoda; order Myopsida; family Loliginidae; genus Sepioteuthis; species Sepioteuthis lessoniana. The sequence goes on from OY757923.1 coordinate 12,199,448, forward strand.
TAGCCGTCGACTTTTTTTTATTTCTTAATTGTGCGGTCTCATTCGTTTTCTCGCTGACCGGCGACTCCGATTAGGAATTGATCAGTTATTTAGATCTAAAAAAGCACAACGTAGGCAAATAACGAATTGGTCGTGTAATCCGATCATATAACCGACCAGCGGAACGATCAGCGGATTCAAAGCGGAATCCCCCCAGTATTTGGCGAGGTCGGCTGTACTTTCACATCACGACTTGATTAGCATATATATATATATATATATATATATATATATATATAAAGTACATTTTATTTTTAAAAAATATACTACAAGTGCTCTCCTAGATTTTTTCCCAAGCATGCATGTTTTTTGGAAGTGTCACGTGGTCTACCACTGAGAGGAGAAAAATAAGAAATTTTCCCTACCCCTCCGTGTTTGAATTAACAGGCCGCCAAAGACTGACCATTAAAAGAGGAATAAAGAATGTAGGCCTCGCGGCCGAAGTAACAAATCCAGGTCAGAATGAAAGCCAAGAGATGTTGCATTCAGTGACCGGATGGATAAAGAAGGGGGTATAGGCACATATAGTAGTCCGAATGAATCGCCTGACAGGGTGAAGGAAGAAGAAAGAGGCTAAATGATTGGCCAGAACCCTAAAGCGGAAGTAGCACCCTTTTCGTCAGCGGAAATAGGAATAAGGAAATCAGTTTTTAGGACAGAGGTTGCCGTGAGATGACGGGGATCTGATGCCAAACTCCGGCTGAAGAAGCAGAGCTGGGTTTCAGGACAGCAGTTGGCGTGATAAGATGTATTGAAACTGTCGCCGAAATTCCGGGGAAAAGCGGAAAGAATCTTGGACAAGGAGATAACAGATGCTTTCAAGCCAAGCTGTATAAAATCCTGCTTGCCCGTAAAAGAGAAAATACTCTCAGAAGGAACCCGTCGAAAAGGTAAGTAAACCTCCCGCCACACTTTCTAAGTATTGCAATTACATACTCTCTCTCTCAATTTAAAGGAGGAAGAAAGAAAAGAATAAGGAAGAAAGACATTTGTATTTTGATATTGTTTGCTGATAATATAGCCGGCACGTTAAATATGTGTTTGTGTCTGCATGTATTAAAAACCTTGTTATATTTTAAATGTCTCCTCGTGTCGAAACTTATTCGTTGTGTTGTTTGCCTGTCGAGTTGCCTTCTTTTGCATATTCCTTTTCAGCTTCATTCGCCTCAATTTACTCTCGCTAAATGTCCTATTCGCCTTTAAGAATATAACACGGGAAATTGAAATTGTCGACTACGATAAATAATAATATTATATCTAAACCTAGAGGCCCATATCTTCCATTATCCTTGGGGTAGGAAGACGAAGTGGTCTGGTGGGTGTGTGTACGTGAAAATAGAAACCCCTTGCCAGCGGCGGTCAGTCTAGCCCCAAATTAACCCCCACATTATCTGCCAGTCCCCATGTGCCCGAAGAAGGAATCTTAACTGGATCTTATTTTGCGAGGGATCAAGTGCCAGACTGCCCCGACTTCAAATGTGCGAAAAGTAAACTCCCGTCTTGGGATAAATATTTAATGACGCCGTCACAGAAGGTATATTGAACTAACACCTCAAAACCTACATGAGTCAGTTCGAGTCTCATTGGGTGCACCATTTATATGGCTTTGAGCCACATCTAAGCAAAAAGTTTAGTAAATTATTACTACTTAAATGAAGTTTGCTAAAATTATCGCGAGTAGTACTGAAAATTATAAATTGTACATGTCTAACTCCTTAAGTAATGTGTATTTAGGCATATGCGTTTATTTGATGCAAGTCTGGGGGTGTCCTCGTGGTGTAATGGTTAAAGCGATGGACTGCAGAATCGTAGTACGCGAGTTCGAACTCCAGTCGCGCTATTACGTTCACTTTCGGGCAAAGATATGAACCCCCAAATCCTCCCAGCTATGGGTTAAATAGTACCAGTACTGTTCTTCTAGGAGAATGGCTTTGGCATTAAATAACCTAAAAAGAGTTGATATGCCATTAAACAAAGAAACCAAACCTTGATGCAAGTCTGAGTGAAGGTAATAGACAAATTGAAGAATATGGTTTTTATCTTATCAAGAGTAACTGTTATATTCTATTTGGTATAAGTAATTGAAATATCTATCTATCTTTCAGGATATATAAAAGATCACTAAAGTGTTGTGCGCCCTTCTGTGCAGAATTGAAAAAAAAATGTTTCCTAGATTAATCTAAATTACTGCGCAAGTTGATTACAATTCTGTTTGTCTTCTGGTTCGAGACGACTTAAGCCTTCCTGGCCAGTCTTTGTGCCTGACGCCTTCGTGAACGGAAGCTGTTACCTTCACCATTATCCCAAAATCTCTAGAATATGTAGCAGAAAGAAAATTGAATTTTTGTTTGGCGTTTAAATTTGTTTGACCATTGGAGTCGCCGAAATTTTCACCCAATCAGGATGACTTGTCCTATTCAGCCCGAATCATATTTCCTAGTAGCACTAAAAATTGAAGAAAGCCCGCGAATCTCTCTCTCGCTCAGAAATCCCCAAAGGGAACAGACGTCTATTCGTCTGTTCCCGAATAGTAGTAGCCTCATCAACCACTATGAGGAGAGCCATCTAGTTTACGGACCCCCCTTGGATCTATTCTTCTAGACCAAGGGATCCTAGTTAAAAACAAATTAGATGATACACTCTAATAACTTCCTACCTTCTTTCCTTACTACGAGACCTCGCAGAATACCAGTGTAAACCCCTTTACTTCATGCTGCCATTAAAACCTTGATACAAAACCTAACGACGTCTTCGTTCTTATCCACCGCCTTTATTTTCCATCAACATTTAGCGAGGGGATAACTACCAACGAAATACTAACTCAACCAAAGTAATACCAACAAAACCAACTTAAACCTTAAACCAAAAACCCAACAATAATAATGATAATAATATTATCCCCATCGCTATAAATGGTGACCTTCCTACTTATGAGAACACGCAACCACATATAAAAAACAAATTAAATATACCCAGGCACATAGAACTCTTTCTGCACACCTCCTACAAATACTCAACAGAACCAAAATACAAGTTTCATCAAGATTGGTTGATAAGCCAAAAAGTCTTTGAGGTAATAAGCAAGCAAATAACCAAACGTCTAGAATTCTCTTTCACTGTGTGTGTGTCTCTCTCTGTCAGGGAGTTGATGTCGTGTCCTCGTGGTGTAATGGTTAAAGCGATGGACTGCGGAATCGTTGTACGAGAGTTCGTATTCCAGTCGCGCTAATACGTTCACCTTCGGACAAATACCCTTAGGAAAGGTATGAACCTCTATTATCCTCCTAGCAATGGGTTAAATAGTACCACTAGACCTGAGTTCAATCCCAGGTCACGTCATACCAAAGACTTTAAAAATGGTACTTGATACCGCCTTGCTTAACACTCAGCGATATAAGGTACGTATCAAGGGTAAAGTGGAGCAATCCAGGGAAAGGAGTTGCGCCCTCCCCTACACCTCGGTGTAGTAGCTATTGAAAAGGGAGCCTTCTGGTCACCCTCGACTACGGTCGCCAACTTTTACAGTTCTTCTAGGGAAAATGGCTTTGGCATAAATAACCTACAAAGGTTGATATGCCATAAAACAAAGAAACCAAACCAAACCATCTGTCTGTCGGTCTGCCCCCCTCTCTTTCTCTATCCCTCTCTCTCTCTCTATATATATATATATATCGAAAGTTGAAAAAGTCAGACGTCTTAAATGCTGGCTCATTTGTGGATCAAAAGAATGATGAAAACGCAAGGGTATCGGTTGAATTGACTTTTTTCAAATCAAATTCGATTAAACAGAAAAGAAAGAAAGAAAGAAAGAAAGAAAGAATGAATGAATGAAAGAATAGGAAAAGAGCGAATCGAGGATAAGTAGGAAAGGAAAGAAAAATTACAAAAAAAACACGACCCCCCCCTAAAAAACCCAAAGAAGTCCAGTAAAAGCAAAAATACAAAAAGTTCTAATGAGTGAAGTAGAAATGAGAAAGAGAGAGAGAGAGAGAGAGAGAGAGAGAGAGAGAGAGAGAGAGAGAGAGAAAGAAAGAGAGAGAAAAGTCTATTTTTATTATTAACCGTGAAAAAGAATGTCAGACTTATTTGAGTTTTTATGAGTATTTATGCACAGAAATTAAATAGCATATTTATATATATTTACTGTAGATCGAGTAATGTATCAAATCTGACTTCTTTCGTGCGAACACCAAATAAAGACGAGTCCTCAAAAAAACACAACGCACTTAGTTTTCGATTTAACGACATAAAGGGGAAACAAGTATTGCTGTTAAATAGTTGATTACACTTTACTATAATAAATCTCGTTTTATACCAGAATCTTTTGGGAACACTCACCTAAGTTAATTCCTTAACGAGATAATCCGATAAGGAAATTACATTAAGTTCGAGCATTAATGGATATTTCATTCATAGTCACCCTACGCTACAACCCAACAGAGAGGCACGCTGAGCGAGTGGTGTTACTACTATCGAGGCAGGGGCTAGGAAAATGCCGAGGCGCCGAAGAGATGTCTCTTGTATTCATCCTTGCTAACAGTTGTCTCTTCGAATTCAGCGGGTAAAAATCCCGGCTCCGACTCTTGGGTCAGAAATTATTCTACGCTGCCGGTCGGAAGATCCTCCCTTCTCCTTCTGTCATGGGACTGGCTTTTATATTTATTGTCGGGCTGTTGAATTCTCTAGAATTTTTTAGACAATTCCACAACATTCGAGAAACAGGAAGTACGTGGTCATTTCCTGTTTCTTTGTTCTTTTTTCTGCGGGTAGCCTCATGCCTATTTAAGGTCACCGGGTTGACAATTGTACATTGCACCGATCTAATCTCTGCTCTGTTGGGGTTCAAATTACAAAGGGATTTCATTTGGATGCCTCTTGAACTCACAAGAGCCCGCAAGAAAAAAATTCTAATATATATACAAGGATCATTAAATAAGTTTCCAGACTTTTTCGTATGGGCACTTTTATTGATAGTACACACATGAAACTCTAGTCCCCTTCGAAGTAATCTCCTCCGGCTGCAATGCACTTGCTGTACCGTTCCAATAACTTCTGGAAGGCCCCATGTAACTCCTCTTGTGTGAGCGTGTCAATGACATTCGTCACAGCCTCTTTCATCTCCTCAAGTCTGTCATAACGACAGCTTCTGAGCTTAGGGAATAACCAAAAGTCACAGGGAGCAAGATCTGGACTATAGGGAGGCTGAGGAACTGTCTTGATGCCCATCTTGGTCAAATAGTCTGTGACAAGGATGAAGTTGTGGACTGGTGCATTGTACTGGTGGAAATGCCTCTGACCCGATTTGAAGAGTTCTGGCCTCTTTCCTAGGAATCTCTTCCTGAACTTCCTTAAAACCTCAACATAGTAACCCTAACCCTAACCCTTTGGCCAATAAACTCTAGTGTATTGACTTCCTTACTCCTCCCACACCTCTCATCATCCCTCACAAACTCCCTGCCTTCCTTGAATCTCGTATGCCACTCAAAAACTGATGCTCGATTCATGCAAGATGGTCGAAAAGCAGTCTGAAGCATTCCATACATTTCTGTGGCATTTTTTCCAAGTTTAAAACACAATTTTATTGCATATTGTCCTTCTAAAGTGTCCTCACGTCCAGATTGCATTTTTGAAATTCACCAGCTGTGACAAGCAGGTTTTAGAACGTTCGGCACGATTGCTGACCTCTCAAAATTATCAATTACTTGCAAATTGGCTTGAAAATTGTTTGATTCTCTAAATTGTAACATTTTAAGTGTGTTGCTCAGAGTAAAAAAAACGCTATGATTTAGCGGTTTTTGTAGGTTAAATACAATTATAATGAAAATTTTGATAATCTCTTTTTATAATTCAGTAAATGTCCATCTGTCCATACAGCCAAGGCTCTGTCTTTTTTTACCATTACGTAAAAGGTTGTCAGTCCTACGATTTTCGATTCTTTCCGGGGACAAACTTTTTCCCTTTGGTATGCAATGAAGACAGTTTTCAGTTCAAGTCTGTTTTAAAATAACTGCAAGCTAGGAATAAAGACAAACTCTGTTCGAGATCAACATCTGACTAAAACAGTAAGATTTTCTCTTTGTAGACATGAACAGAATCAAAAATCTTAAAAGGCTGTGAATATTCACCAAAAGCTCAATCAAAAAGAAGAAGAAAAAAAGAGGAAAAAATAGAAAAAAAAGAAAAGAAAATGCCCCCCCCCGCAAAAAAAGCATCACAATTTTGTGTAAGCGGAGATTATTTCAAGGTGGGAATTTTTGAGATATCAGAAAAGAACACGCATGTTAAGTATGAATAAATGAAAGATTTTCATATGAACATTAATGACCAACTTAAGGCCTATACGGGTGATACGAGTATAATGGTTATCGTCGGAGGAAATGGACGCGGTGATCCGAGTTCAATTCGTGGACGAGGCTGTTTGCATTTCGCATTACGCTAATTACGTTGGGCAAGGTATGAATCCAAATATTCTCTCTTTAGTTATGGGCTTTAACCTTGGCATGGTAACCATTCGAGGAGAAGGAAGACTCTGAAATCAAACCTGTTAAACTCTGCTTTAAAATTAACCTTGTGTCACATCCTGCACGTGTAAAGGGGTTGGGTGAATACATAAATCCAATACGGGTAAGTTTGGTTTCGTTTGGTATATTTAACGGTATATCAACCTCTCATGGGTTACTCAGTGCCGAAATTATATTCATTTATAGATGTTTGATTATAAACATAAATATTTATGTCTTTAATGTTTTATTGCAATCATTGTTTATGATACCTTTTATTTACCTATTATAATAATCACTTGTTTGCTCACAAATATATGATTTCAAGTATTGCTATCCCTTACAAGAGCCCAATTGGCTGGGGCTGTAGAATACGCTGACTATATCTCTACTGAGGAATAAGACTCCCCTTCCCCAAACGAGTGTCCGAGACATGACATAAAAACCATCTGATGGCGAGGGCTTGTGGGAGTCATAAAAAAAAATAAATAAAATAGATAAAATAAAATAAAGTAAAAAATGAAGCTGTTCTCAGCCTCTGACAGATGAAATCCGCGCATGTCTGAAAGATAGACTCCCTGGCACCTAAGAAAAACCTGTTTTCATTTCAGCAGTACCGTTGGTACTGGACGGACTTCTTCTTAACTGCTGGCTTCTAGCGCACGTTATCATTAAGTCTCGGGCTAGTTTGCGTCTCCTATTAGCAGCGGCCTCTATTAAAAACATCTACTGGACATACCATAAATTTCTTATAAACTCACTGACAATGACTTTAATATATTTTAACACCTTGTCTAGGAAACACGATTTCGTCTAATGGTTCAGGAAAATGTCCCTCATCGCAGGCTAGTCGTTAAGTCCTGAAATAAAGTTTTGAGTTGAAAGGTATCTTCGTCTCTTTCCTTCATTCCTTCCTTCTTCAATTTTCTTGCACCCTTCCACAGAAAAAAGAAGCCAACAAATTAATGAGGTAAGAAGAAGAAAGGGGTCAAATATAAAAGCTAGAAAGTCATCCCCATAGAACCCAACTATAAACCCAAAATCAACAACGACGACCACATTTACCGATTAACCAAACGAACGAATATCCAACAAATTTCTTATTCCAATCGACACCAGGGCTGGAGCTTTGGAGAATTCGTTGTACTTATTCATTGCCATTGCTCCCAAGTTCACTCTGACCCGGAGTGGAAGCACCTGATAGGGTTCTATCTATGGCTCAAATAGAACTGTTTGACAGTTAAATTCAGTGCAAATAAATGACTTACATTAAATTGAATTGTTAGAAATTGAATTGTTTGACCATTTAACTGTATGTAAACAAATGACTGATGTTTAATTAAATAGTTAGTGATACATAGCAATGCAAATAACTGATCGTAAATTAAATTATTCATGTTAAGAATATTTGAAATCATTAAACTGTGCGAAAGAAATGAGCCCAGGCTTGTTTAAAATTATTATCTCCAAAATGTGTTTACAAATTATATATCTAATATATATGTACAGGGTGTCTCAAAATAGATTCAACCCATTAATATGATAATGATTTATTACTGTGACAAGCGCAATGGTGGTCATTTGGAACAAGTCCTGTAAAAAAATGCATTCTTTGAGCGAGAGACATCAAATCAATGTGTCTTTGAATTGTTATTATATCAGCTTCCAGGACATGGAATCTTGTTTTGAGTTTCTTGTTTTAGTAATTAATCATTATCATATTAATGGGTTTCATCTAGTTTGAGACAATTTTGAATGATTTTGTCTCCAAATAAGAAGTGATGCAAAATACTTTTTCCTCTCTTGTCTAAGGTATTGCGATCAAGGATTAATAGTTGTTATAGTATGTTATTTTCAAATCTGAAACAAAAGAGAACACAACATTATCATTAGTAGAGTTATTAGCAGTCATATAGGTTCCATGTATATTGAGACACCCTGTACATGTATAAAGACGGTTTAGCATTAAATAGCCTACAATGGTTTATATGCCATAAAATGCAACCATTTAAATAGTTTTTAAACAATGTTCATTTGACTCATAGATAGGAACCTAACAGGTACTACCACTCCGGGTCAAAGTGGACCTGGCAATTATGTCAGCGAAAGGGTACTTCACCCGGTCTCTATAACTAGATGTAATTTAGTGTCATACCCAGGATACTGCCATTTTTGGGGGTCTTAATTCTCTGCAGGGGATGCAGGTTACATATTCTAAGCCCCACCGACAAGGCAGAATACGAACAAATTACTACTACTACTACGTCGTTACGGACGCGATTTCTTCACTTTCTTCCCTTTCTTATATTGGTAAGAACTGTTATATTGGAGGAAGTGGGGTAAAAATTTGGGCCAAACTAGCCTACTCCCCCCCACCAAAAGAAAAAAGTGGACTGCTCTCTGGAATCATAGCAAACGGCGGATTCTAGAGGACAGTAAGAAGGACAGAGTCCTTAAGGAGAGACACAAAAAAAAAAGAAAGCTAAAAAAAAAAAGAATAAAAAACGTTTAGAACCCAAATAAGTGTCCTTTTTTTTTCTTGTATTGCTGAAATTTATTGAAGCTTTGTTTACAGCATTTTTCCTCGCATTTTTTGGACTATTTACCTGCATGTGCTCGAAAAAAAGTTTGATATTCTTTTTGAGATATCTGAAAGACATGCTCCAAATGACGAAAAGGAAAAATTTGTCACCGCCCATATAAAAGCAGTAGCCGAGTTCATTCCAGCCAAAAGAAGAGCTAAATGTTGATTTCCATGAGAGATAATTGCAAATAGAGAAAAACGAGATAACAATAAAATAGCATCCTTCCTTAATAAAAGAAATTCAACAAATGGCAATGCACAGAATCTTAAGAAAGCCCAGAGATAAGTAACGCAGACAAAAAAAAAAAAATGAATACATTCAACGCCAAACAAAACAAAAAAAGCATAAACTCGGTAGAAGATAGACAATCACGATTAGCATGGAAGGCATTAAAGGAAGTGAGCGGAAGAAAGAGCGCCTCGTGAGCAAAACTAAAAACTGTCCACAAAGACTTCAGAGGTGGAAAGAACATTTCAAGAATTTGCCTGGGAACACATTTGAGGTCAAAGATAAACTCATCAAAAAATGAATGCACAACTAGACATCAAACTAGGACAGTTTACGAAGGAAGAACGTGACGCAACACTGAAAAGAATTAAAAGTTCCTGACCTCAACGAAATACCTTCAGAAGTGTGGAAAACAAGGGAATTAGATGACATACTTCTTCGATTATGAAAAGCTGTTTATAAATAAATCACAGTAGAGAAGTGGACAAAAGGCTGAATCCTCCTCTTCCCCAAGAAAGGCAATCTCGGAATTACTAAGCACTACAGGGCATAATTCTTACTGCTATAGCTGTTAAGGTTTATAACGCAATACTTCCCAACCGAATCAAACGTGAAATCGAGAAATTTCTTTATAAAAATCAGAACGGTTTTCAGAGAGATAGGTCCACAACTTTACAGTTTCTGACAACCTGTCGAATCATCGAAGGGATACGTGCAAAAATCTATTGTTCGTAGATTTTTCCAAACCATTTGATTCCATAGGGAGAAGATGGAGCAAATCCTACTTGTATATGGTCTCCCAAAAGAAACTTTTACAGCTATAATGATACTTTATAAAGATACGAAAGTAATTGTTCGCTCGCCGAATAAATCAGGGAGGTTTATTTATTTATTTATTTATCTGGTCTCTGTGTCTTATCGTTGCTGTTATTTTTTATTGTCTGATACGTAACAATATATAAAAGAAAAACCAACAGCTGTGGGGTCAACATCTCTTAAACCCAGAGACAGCATATCACTTAATATTGGACAGGATTTCTCGAAACCATATGTTCTGAGCATTACATAAAACTGGATCCGATGGTGAGGCTTTAGCTTTGAGGAGTATCTTCATTACTATTACCCCCAGGTTCACTCTGACACAGATTTATAGTACCCGTTAGGGAGTTCCGTCTACGGATCAAATAGATTTGTTTGAAAATTATTAATATGGGATAGGAATACTTGAAGCCATATATTTCTTGGATATGACTCTAAACTACATCTGATGGTGAGGCTCCAGTTCGGGAGCTCTTGGAAATGTGGTATACCTCTTCATTGCCATTACTCCTTGGTCCACGTAGACACTGAGTGGTAGTAGTACCTGTTACAGTCCCATCTATTGGTCAAATAGATTTGTTTGTAAATCAGATAGGACCGTCTGCAACCACCACTCCAAAAAACCCTCTTAAGAAACAATTACAAACATATAAAAAATGTTAGTTGTCTAAATTTCTGAGACGAAGCTTGTTGATTTTTATCATTAAGGGTTTTCGGACTATTGTCGTCATCAATAAAAAAAAAAATCTGAATCTGAGCACAGGTAAAAAATCATATATAATAGTAGTAATTCTTGTCAAGGAAGAACATTAAGTTTATGTCCCAAAAATTCACTCTGAATTGTCCAGTAGGACACATGGCGTAACGGTTATAGCTTCTAAGGAGTCAATCATCTGGAGGTTGCAGGTTCAATCCTCACTACAGGCAAGTAACAAAACAGGAATATTTAACACTTGTACCCGGTTATGGCTAACGGAATCAGAACAGGCGACCCCCGTGGTTTCAATAAAGGATGTAGTTCGAAGTTCCGTGAAGGTTCCCGAGTTCGACAAACACCTGAAGAAGGCCGGAGGACGTATCGGCCGAAACGTTGTGGAAATAACAATAAAGATGAAGACAATAGTCCGAAAACCCTTAATGATAAATATAAAAAAAATGAATGAAAAATGAATGCGATTCCCTAACCTCTATGCGTAAAATCCTCTTGAACGAGTTGTCATGACGTAAAAATCAGTCAATCATTAAACGACTTTCGTCAGAATAGAAAGAAAGTTAATTTTTCATCTTATTTAACAAATTGACAAAACACTTGCTTATATGAATTTAATCATTTTGTATGAATTAGTTTCTAAACCGGGTTTTGGGTTATCTGTTGTACGCAATGACCTTTAGCACTAAGTCGTTTTAGGGAACCTTTAATGGAAAATGAACTCACTGACACACACTACCTTATCATTTTAACCCAGCGATAAGGCGACAGTGTATCTAAATTTATTTTGCAAGCACCGCTCCACTTTATTTTATCAATGCCAGATTTACATATGGACTGAGAGATCTACAATCCAGGAAGTCAATATCTAAAGGGCCTTCGATCTCCTATCCCAGTTTGTTTAGTAATATAAAACACGTTTTTGACTGCATAACGGTTTATACACACTGTTTAGTAAAGTTTGTAATGACTTTAAAATTACAAATAATCAAGCAGGGTTACTATCTACAATTATAATGTGCATTTTTAGAACAAGTTCAGATTCTTTTATATAATTATGAATCACTAATAATTAATTTTGACTAACATTTAATTTAATTTAGCAACAGCTGAAATGCTGAATGTGCATTTGATATGCAGCTATGATAGAGAGAGAGAGAGAGAGAGAGAGAGAGAGAGAGTAGGTGTCCATCCATGTTCGTGAGTTCATATTACTACAGTTGGGATCTGCTTGATTTAGATCCAAGTGCCACATAGACTGCCCCGACATTAGTTGGGTTGGGTTTTTTTTAATGGCATATCAACCATCGTGGGCTATTCAGTGCCACAGAAGAACAGTAGTGGCACTAATTAACTCATATCTGGCGGGACAAAGGGGTCTTGACCTTTCTGAAAGGTGTTAATCCAAAAGTCAGCATTGTAACGCGACTGGATTTCAAACTTGCTTGCTACAATGTCGTAGTCCACCACTGTGCCACAGGGAATCCCTTTTCTCAACATCGGCAGCCCAGTCGGTTGAGGCTGTAGAATAGGCCGACTAAATCTCTGAGGAGAGCTAAGACCCCACCCCCCAACGAGTATCCTGGATATGACATTAAACCATCTGACGATGAGGCTTAGAATTTCGGGGAATGTGGAATAACCCTTCATTACCATTGCTCCCGGTTTCACTCTGAACCGGAGGGATAGCACCTGTTAGGGTCATATCTATGGGTCAAATAGAACAGACTAAGTGTGCAAACAAATGACTGATGTTAAATTTTGATTGTTATATAGCAAAACTTGAAACCATTTAACTGAGTGCAAAAAAGAGCTCAGGCTCGTTTAAGTATGTTATCTACAAATGTTTTTACAAATCATAGACCTCGCAACTGGGCTGGAATAGAAGTTAGGGATAGAATATATATATATATTCTCTTCCATTCCACCGTTCTACTTCTGCTTTTTACATGTTGTTGAGGGATATTTTGTATTTGTGAGGTATCCATTTGTGTTTATTTGTTCCCCATCTCCCATTCTTTTTCGCTGACCACATTTGATTTCCACAAAAGAGAACTACATGAAACTGATAGTAATGAGGCAGTCAAGAAAGTGGGTAAGTGGATCTAGCTTACTGTCATGGGACCTACTTACATGGTAACGGACTATTCCTCCTCAATACATACATACACTACTTGACACTCGGTGAGACAATCTCCCAGCAGAGTGGAACGTATACACTACTCTCTGGGAGACGATGGGCTGGGACGCACTTCGATTGGCCACGCTTTGTCGGTGCGCGGATCTGATCGGGTGTGTTCTGGTTCCAGTGGCAGTCGGTCGAGGTGCGCCTTGACCGTCATCCTCGAGCCTCAGGGGGCCGTCCCTCCAGGCTCTAACCCTTCTTTAAAGGGTTAGGTTCATCGGCTGGCGCCTGAGTTGCCTCCTTTTTAGGTGAATGCCGACGGGGCCCGAGGCATTTTTGGGAATGTCGAGCGTGTTTGGGCTACAGCCCTGCGCCCGGACCCACCTAAAAAGATGCCTTGTGCTATACTCTTCCGGTTGGTGGGACGGAAGACAAATACCGATAACTTCAAAGCTGAATGGAACGTATGCATCACTCTGTAGGAGGTGCTGGGCTGGGACACACTTCGGTCAGCTGAGTTTTATCGGTTCGCGGATCTGATCGGATGTGTCCTGGTTCTAGTGGCAGTCGGTCGAGGTGCGCCTTGACCGGCATCCTCGAACCTCGAGGGGGCGTCCCCCAAGGCTCTAACCTTCCTTGGAGGGGCTAGGTCTATCACCTGGTGCCTGAGGTGCCCTTTTTTAAGGGAATGCCGACGGGACCCGAGGAAATTTTGGAGCCGCCGGGCGTGTCAGGGCTATGGCCCAGCACAAAGTTACTTTTAAGGGAGTTTAACCGGTTGTCATACCGATGTTAAAGACTCAGTCTGCCCTACTATTTAGCCATAGTTGGGGGAATAACTGTCGGATACATTCCTTTCCCAAGGATATTAGTGCTATGCGAAATACAAATTACTTCTTACAGGATTCAAATTCTGGTTGCCGTGTTCATTTCCTCCGACGATAACTATTACAATCAGAGCATCTCATATATATATATATATATAGTCATCCACAGACAGATTACTTCGTTGTATCACAACTCTTCAGTGTGGCTAGACATGCGAGTTTCTCGAAGCCGGGGTCGAAACCAGGCTGACTCATAAACCCACCGAATATTCTACGGCACAGCTACAATGAAACTAGCGTAAGCGAAGGAATTTTAAATGCTTATGTATCACATTTGTTTTTTTTGTTTTTTTACATATATCCGCTTAACGGCTACATATATATATATATATATATAGAGAGAGAGAGAGAGAGAAAGAGAGAGAGAGAGAGAGAGAGTATTGCCGGTAGATAAGTACAATCCTTCTAATTTTTATAAAAAGTTAATTTTCTTGTTAAAGGATTCCATGATTTGGTGGCATCAAATTTGAATATTTGTACAATAGTTAACATTATTCAAATTGCTGATTCATTGATGAAGGCTTATTTATTATCATCCACACTTTTTGGATGAGCTAATAATAGCACTCATTAGATAGTGGAATTCGGAGTTTTTCTTCTCCTTGAGAGTGATTGCCTAACCAAAGCTAAAGAATCTAGTCTGCCCTACTATTTACCCACAGCTAGTTGAGAGAACAGATATAGATGCATGCTTTTCCCAAGAGCATTATCGGCAAATGAAACGCAAATAACTTGGATCATTGATTCCATTTCCTACCACGATATTCGTAATGTTAAGCAAAAACCAGCTATGGGTAAATAATAGGGCATACTGAGTTCTTTCGCACTGGTGGAGCAACCCGTCTCGGAGAAAGAAAATTCTTAATTCAGACCAGTTGTACTCTACTTAAAAATTGACCCTGTGCTGCATTCTGTTATTCCTGTTTACCAACCCTTCTGCTCAGGCAGGATATGACACAAGGTCAATTTTTTAAGCGGAGTTTAACAGGTTTGATTTCAGAGTTTTCCTTCTCCTAGACTAGTTGCCTTACCAAGGCTGAAGAACATAGTCTGTCCTACTATTTACCCATAGCTGGAGGGAGAATAATCAGATTCATACCTTTCCCAAGGCTATTAGTGCAATGTGAAAATGCAATCAGTCTCGTCGAAGATTTGAACTCGTAACGCCGTGTCCATTTCCTACGACGATAACCATTACACCACGGCCACCTCCATTCTGTTAATGGCTGAGGGATCGGGTAAATACGTTCGTACATAATTTTTAGGACTTTATTCTGTAATACTAGTTTTGCGTACGTATAGACACGTATATCTTCTGACTTTTTAACTTTAATAGATTCAGTTGAGAGTTTATATCCATTTTATATTGCCAGCAGTACCACATTTACATATTGGGTGAGCAGACAGCAACGAGACCACTAATGGTTTTGCTAGGTGCTTAATTATCTAAAGGAGGCGCATTAATCTCCAGCAAAAATAATAAAAAAGTGAATAAGAGTTACTTTGATTTTATTCAATTTGTACTAAATAATATTTAAAAAAATTTTGATCGTATAACAGTTACCCAAGTGCTTTATTAGTGTTTAGTAAAGTCTGTATCAACTTTAAAGCCGTTTAGAATGAAGTATTGAACCCAGTCCTGAAGCAATTCAAATATTTTGCTTATCATCACCTAAAAATGCGTTTTGAGAAGAAATGGGTTTTTATATCATGTGTTCAAAATGTTATTTAATTTTCACTAACACATTCAGGTTTATTGAGTAATTGTGTTACATAATAAATCTATTATTGACGTAGTGTAGCATTCAAGTATAGAGCTGAACCGTTAAACGTGTGGAAAACACGGGTCAATCAGTATGATTTAAAGTTATTGAAATCGACGTCAATTTGAGACCATTGACTCTCTTTTGATGGTTTCACTCAGGTGACCAAAACGATTCTAGTTGTCAGAAACAAGGTAGCCAGTTAGCACAAAATGCTACATCTTAGCTCTCTGGTTTTCCACAGTAAAAGACGATAACGACAGAAGACAACGAATCAGAACAAAGATGGCGACACCAGAGCAACACGAGGCGACCGACAAGACGACCGAAGAACGAGGCAAAGTTAACAGATAGGCACTGGTTGATCGGCCGAGTAAGAGCCATTAACAACAAATACTCTGAATGGGTATGCAACAATTGCTACAAAGAGTCTAAATGATTTCAACTATTTTTCAGTCATTGTCAAGACCAAAACTTGGAGAAAAAGACAATGGAGACGACTTATGCTCACTTAATCTTTGTATACGTTCTCTTGTTCTCCAGATGCATTTTAGACTCAAACCCAGAAAACCCCTTTTTGAGGGAGTGTCTTAGCTCTCTGCAGAGGATAGTCATCATATTCTAAGCCTCGCTGACAAGGTCGAGTGTAAAGAGAGAGTTCGTAGAAAAAGAATGCTACTTGCTTTTTTTTGGGGGGGGGTGTCCTCGTGGTGTTAATGGTTAAAGCGACGGACTACGGAGTCGTAGTACGCGAGTTCGTTCTCCACTCGCGCTATTACGTTCACTTTCGGACAAATACCCTTGGGAAAGGTATGAACCCCCTTATCCTCCCAGCTATGGGTTAAATAGTACCACTACTGTTCTTCTAGGAGAATGGCTTTGGCATTAAATAGCCTACAAAGGTTGATATGCCATTAAACAAAGAAACCAAACCAAACCATTGGTTTTTGGAAATACACCGAACAATCGGATTTAATTATCAAGGGCTGTTACCGGGGCGTAGTGATTGCGAAATCCTAGTAAGCGAGTTCAAACTTCAGTCAAGCCATTACATTCACCTCCAGTATGAACCCACTTATCCCTCCAGCTAAATAGTGCCACTACTGTTTCAACATTGTAGCAGGTGTGCTGCAAAGGGACACATTAGCCCCATACCTGTTTATTATCTGCCTTGACTATGTGCTTCGAACGTCTATAGATTTAATGAAAGAAAACAGCTTTATGCTGACAAAGGAAAAGCAGAAAATACCTCGCACAAACTATTACGGACGCGGACTATGCCGATAACATAACCCTTTTGGCAAATACACCCGCCCAAGCCAAATTCCAGCTACATTGTCTGGAACGAGCATCAGGTGGCAAAGGCCTCCATGTGAATGTAGACAAAACAGAATACATGTGCTTTAATCAAATATCAATACTGCTATATGGATGCACCAAGATGACTCTAACTGAGCGTATGGAAAAAAGGCTTGATGACAATTACACAAGAATGCTACGAGTTGTATTGAATAAGTCCTGGAGGCAACACCCTACAAAAACAGCTGCTGTACGGCCACCGACCACCTATCACGAAAACTATCCAAATTAGACGAACCAGACATGCGAAACACTGCTGGAGAAGTAAGGACAAACTTGTAAGTGATGTACTTCTGTGGAACCCATCACATGGATGAGCAAAGGTAGGACGACCAGTTAAAACCTATCTACAGCAGTTCTGTGCCGATACAAGATATCGCCTGGAACATCAACGGGAGCGATGGACGATAGAGACGGGTGGCGAGAGAGGATCAGGGAAATCCGTGCATGCAGCATGACATGATGATGATGATGATGATGATGATTGTTCTTCTATGCCATTAAACAAAGAAACCAAACTCATTTATATTTTTTAAATGTGGTGGGGCAACTATCGAGTATAACGAACTGTAATAACAAATTTGTTATATTGACAGTTTACATTATGTGTGCTCAGTGAGTAGGCGTTATACGAAAGTCTTTCAAATCACGGTGTGCACTTTTTCTCAAGATTGGCTCATGATAAATCAGTACATGGTGGTGGGAAAAATGTTGTTGGTTTAGGGGCGTAGGAGGGTGACCAATGGTTGGTGAATTGATTAGTCGCTGGGTTAGCAGGTGAATAAGCTAAATTTGGCCAGCACAAAAAAGGTAAACGACCAAAAGACAACCATGGAACAGGACAGTCATTTTCTATTGGGTGACGTCTAAAAAGACGAGACAGTACTTATGCGTGCAAGGATATGAGGATAGTTATTTAACTCTCTTTTGTTTATTTCTATTTATTCTTTTTTATCCATTGGCAAGGCTGTATTTTGAACAGAGTCAGAATTAAATAAATGCACAAATTAGTAAACATTCTTTTTCTTTCTTTCTTTCTCTCTTCTGTGTACTTTAATCTTTTAATGGCCAACTCATTAACTGTCACGGCTGTATCATCCCGACCAGCCCAGCTATGAAGCAACCTTAAAAAAACACTTAAGATAATAATCACAGTAAATTATATATATATATATATATTGTAGTCACACACTTAAAAAAAAGGGCACAGAATCGCCTAGTCAGTGATGTTCTTGGGGTTCTTACAAGTTTCGGGTCTTCCAACATCATACTTGCTCTCCCAAGTGACCCTACCGAAACTATCGTTCCAGCCGGTGATCCTGCAATAAAAATATGCCCAGCATACAAAATCACACATTTCACACCTCAAAAGAAAATTTTTTAAAATGCTACTGCTAATGAGTTTTCAAAATGGTATTGGCCAATGAGAAACGACTTACGTCACTTCCTCCCAGTCGCGGCGAATTATAAACTTCTCTTTGAACTATATCTTGTATGAGTACACTTGCTCGCACTGAGCCAGGTTCGGATCAAGATAACAGGTAAAATCCTTCTGACAAGTAAGTCTTAACCAAAAAAAATAAAAAAATAAAAAATAAAATAAATAAATAAATAAAATAAAATAAATAAATAGAAAGCTTTGTTCTTCCCTAACTTCTTTATGACGAAGAATTAAAAAAAATAAAAAAATAAATAAATACCTAAATTAAAATAAATATATAATATATATATATATATATATATATATATATATATATATATATATATATATGATAATATATATATATATATATATATATATATATATATATATATATATATATATAAAGTAAAAGTTGATGACCGTAGTCGCGGGCGACCCGAAAGCTTCTTTTTCAATAGTGAGGGTAGAGCACAATTCTTTTCCTTGGATTGCACCACTTTACCCTTGATCCGTACCTTATAATGCTGAGTGTTAAGCAAGGAGGCATTAAGTACCATTTTTGAGTCTTTAGTGTAAGAAGACCTAGGATTAAACCCCGGTCTCCCTGGCCATTGGCGAACATTCAGCCCACTAGTTCAATGGGCCAGTAAGTGGATAATTCAGTTGCCATCCTGTCGGTTGGGGTGTGGAATACATCGACTGTACATTTACCTAGAGATAGGACCCTCGCTACCAACGAAGCTACTCGTTCGCCGTGGGTGGTGACTCGTAATGCTTGAGGATGGAATCCTGGTGATTGAGGAGTGGTCATGTGACCTGCTACACTCCACTCTGGCACTTACTGTACTAGACGGTTTAAGAGGCTCGATCCGAAATTTTGAAACCATTTAGCTGTGTGCAAACAAATGATTAATATACGAGGTGGATACGATAAGTTTCCAGACTTTTTTCGTATGAGCACTTTTATTGATAGTATACATATGAAACTCTAGTCCCCTTCGAATAATTCTCCTCCGGCTACAATGCACTTGTTGTACCGTTCCAACAACTTCTGCAAGGCCCCATGGAAATCCTCTTGTGTGAGCGTGTCAGTGACCTTCGTCACAACCTCTTCAATTGTCTCATAACGACAGCTTCTGAGCTTAGGGAATAAGCAAAAGTCACAGGGACCAAGGTCTCGACTATAGGGACGGTGAGGAACTGTCTTGATGCCAATCTTGCTCAAATAGTCTGTGACAAGGATGGAGTTGTGGACTGGTGCATTGTCCAGGTGGAAATGCCTCTGACCCGATTTGAAGAGTTCTGGCCTCTTTCCTAGGAATCTCTTCCTGAACTTCCTTAAAACCTCAACATAGTAACCCTAACCCTAACCCTTTGGCCAATAAACTCTAGTGTATTGACTTCCTTACTCCTCCCACATCTCTCATCATCCCTCACAAACTCCCTGCCTTCCTTGTATCTCTTATGCCACTCAAAAACTGATGCTCGATTCATGCAAGATGGTCGAAAAACAGTTTGAAGCATTCCATACATTTCTGTGTCAATTTTTCCAAGTTTAAAACAAAATTTTATTGCATATTGTTCTTCTAAAGTGTCCTCACGTCCAGATTGCATTTATGAAATTCACCAGCTGTGACAAACAGGCGTTAGTAGGGTGTATTCCAATTGCTGTTGTAGTTGTTCATTTGAACCTGAAATCATAAAAAATTGTCAGTCATCTCATACGATGTATAGCAGTCACATTCTGAATTTTCAAGAGTCTACGATAATTTTAAATGCCCATACGAAAAAAGTCTGGAAACTTATCGTATGCACGTCGTAATTACGTGTGAACAAATAAATGATTGAATTTGATTGAAATACTTGATTAATAGAATTACTAATGTTAAGGAGCAATACTTGAAACCATTTAGCTGTGAGCAAACAAATGATTAATATTTAATAGAACTGTTGGTTTTTGATGGCAGCATTTGAAACCGTTTAACTAATGAGCTCTGACTTGTTAAAAAATAAAGTTAATAAACTTTTTCACTTATAAATAACGCACTCATTAAATAACTCACAAAGGTTAATATACCATTTAACCAAATAATCTATTAACTAAGTAAAACAAAAGATAAGACGAATTTTTGTTGTCTAAATTTCTGAGACGAAGCTTGATCATTTTTATCACTAAGGGTTTTCGGACTATATAAAATAATAATAAAGATGAAGACAATAGTCCGAAAACCCTTAGTGATAAAAAAAGACGAATGTTAGCTAAAAAGTTGACAATAAGAAGCGCTTTTTGCAGGAAATCAATGGTGATGGGTCCTTTCATGTCCCCAGAACACTATCAGGATAATCTTTTTTATTGACTGCTGCCCCTGGAACTATTTCTTTACAAGAGAGTCTTTTCTCTCCTTTTACTTTTCGACTCAGGCTCGTATTGGCAAACCCATGTTAAAACCATTTGTAAACATTTTTTTACTAAAACATGCTTCTCCATACACATCACAAATTTTTCTGTAAATTTCATATTGCCACCCTAAATTTGATAGCCCAGTCTACTGGAGCTGCAGAATACACCGATTGCATATCTGCAGATTGAGTTTGACCCTTCACACATACACAACGAATATTCGAATATGACACTAAACTATCTGATAGCGAGGCTCCAGTTCTGGTGCTTCGAGGAATGGGTAGTACCCTTTTATTGTCATTATTTCCAGATCCCTTCTGACCTGGAGTGGTAGCACCAGATAGGGTCCCATCTATGGGTCAAATAGAACTGTTTGACATTCAAACTATGCGCAAAAAAAATGACTTTTGCTAAAGTGAATTGTTAGAAGTAGAGCTATTTGATCATTTAACTGTGTGTAAATAAATGACTGATATTTAATTGAATTGTTAGTGATACACTGCTTTACCTGGAGCTATTTAACTGTGTGCAAACGAATGAGTAATGTTGAATAGAATAATTAGTGTTAGATAGCAATTATTGAAACTAATTAACTGTGTAGAAACAATAGCAATACTAGTGTGCAAACAAATTTGTTCAACTCATTTAAAAATTAGATTAACAGCAAATTAATCTCTTACATATCATGTATATCAATTTAAATGTGTGCAAACAAATGACTGATGTTAAATTATTACTGCTACATTGCGATATTCGCAAACGTTTAACTGTGTGCAAAAAATAAACTCAGGTTCGTTAAAAATAGTATCAACAAAATATGTTTACAAATCATATATTCAACGTATATGTAAAAGAAGATTTAGCATTAAATAATCTACAATGGTTGATATGCCATAGAACCAAACCAAATTTGATGACAAACCTCAGTTTGATTTACCAGCATTTTGAGAACCCCAAAAAACTAATATTTTTGAGTGTCTAAAATGATTATTTCTATAAACCAATTCCAAAGAATATTTACACAGTCGGCTGGGGCTGCAGAATACACCAACTACTTTTCAGCAGAGGGGTAAGCCCCGCATCGAGTGTCCTGTATATGACACTAAACAATCTGACGGTGGGTTCTAGTAATGCTGGAGCTTAGGGAATGCGGAGACCTCTTCATTGCCATCGCACTCAGGTCCACTCTGGTCCGACGTGGTAGCACCTGACCTGAGTTATATCTATGGGTCAAACAGAACTAAACTGTGTACTTATGGTAAGCTGAATTGTTTGGAATAGAACTGTTTTTGACATTGAAACAGCGTACTTACGTTAAACTGAATTGTTTGAAATAGAACTGTTTTGACATTGAAACTGCGTACTTATGCTAGACTGAATTTCTTGAAATAGAACTATTTTGACATTTATCTGTGTGTAAACAAAAAATATACTGATACTAAATTGAATTGTTTGAAATTTAATTCGGCGTTAAATGACCCGCAAAGGGTTGATACGCCGTAAAACAAAACAACCAACGAACCAACCACCCAAAGAATACAGAGTTTATTTATGTAAAAAAAATTCTGAAAAAAAAAAATTCATTTTGTTTATTCAAGAAAAATTCTTTTTATCGAATGACCATTCCACACACACACACATACATGCACATATTGATTGATTGATTTGTTTAACAGAATGGCATATCAACTCTTTATGGGTCATTTAATGCAGAAATTTGATTGATTTATAAGTATTTGAATAGACTCCTATTTATATTTTCAACATTCGATTGCAATTATTTTTCCTCTATCAATTTTTATTGACTATAATAATAATCATTTATTTCTACAGTTATTCGGTATCAAGTATTCCTCTCTAATGCGAATAATTTTAAACATATCTGCTTTAGCCATGGTTGGGAGCCACTAACAGGTACTACCACTCCGGATGAGAGTAAACCAGAGAGTAACGGCAATAAAAGTGTGCACAACACCCCCAAAACTCCAGAACTTAAACCTCACCATATAGTTTAGAGTCATACCCAGGACACTCATATTGTTTTCTTACCTCTCAGCAAGGGACGCAGACAGAGTGTTATATAATTAAGGTAATTATTTTTTTTTTAATATAAATCATTTTTCGTTCATTATATTTTATTATCTAGTTTGGTAAGGCTTTGAACTACTCGATGTCTCCTAGTTCAGGTGCATAGTCAGATTGGCACTCTTACGCCCGCGTGGAAAAGATATGACAATCATCATCTGTCATAATAAACCCCCAGACAGAAAATGAGACTGGACGGCCGCTGGAGAGAATTGAGTGGATTGCTGACGTCATGCCCGGAAGATGGTCTTGAGAATTTGAGGATTTTGAAAAGACAGTTATAGTTGAGTTTTCTACCGTTGAAGCGGTTGAGTTTTTCGGATCTGATCAGATCATATTTTTGGGGTCTCGACTGGCAGAGATGAATTGAGATCTTAAACACTACAAGATGCGTCACGCGTTGGGGTTGGGGTCAGCATAGTATGATTAGCATAGACTTTTATAATTTGTGTCTCTCTCCTCGTGTCGCCAAGGACTGAAGCCAGAAATTAATAAACCCGTTTGTGTCCGAAACGACAGAGTCGGCCTCTGTCTGTACCATTGTTATTATTGATATCACCAAATCAATACAAGAGTTATTCAAAAGATCTGCCAACAGACCATATATATTGAACCAACCTATAAATAGAAATCCTAAGATCATTTCTGTTTTTTTAATCATCAGTAGAAGATTCCAGGAATGTATTTATGAGGATGGTGAACACATGGAAAATGTTTGAAATCACAATATAAATCCAGTCGGTTGGGGCTGTAGAAAACACCAATTGTATCTTTGCAGTGAGCTAAGACCCACTTTCACTGAGTGTCTTAAATATGACATTAAACTATGTGATGGTGAGGCGCCAGTCCAGGAGCACCGGGGAATGCGAAATACCACTTCATTACCCATATTTACCAACCCCTCCGCTCGGGCAGGATATGACACAAAGTCAATTTTTAAGCGGAGTTTAACAGGTTTGATTTCAGAGTTTTCCTTCTCCTAGACTAGTTGCCTTACCAAGGCTGGAGAAACTAGTCTGCCCTACTATTTAGCCATAGCTGGAGGGAGAATAATTGGATTCATACCTTTCCCAAGGTTATTCGTGCTATGTAAAATGCAATCAGTCTCGTCGAGGATTTGAACGCGTGTCGCCGTGTCCATTTACAACGAAGATATCCATTACACCACGGACACCACTTCATGACCGTTGCTCCCAGGTCTACTCTGACATGGAGTAGTAGGATCTGATAGGGTCCAGACTATGAGTCAAATAGAACTGTTTGACATTTAAACTCTGTGCAAACAAATGACATGTTAAATTGAATTGTTTGAAATCGAACTGTTTGACCTTTTAACTTTGTGTAAAATGATTGTCTAATCGAATTGTTAGTGATACATAGCTATACTTGTAACCAATTCACTGTGTGCACACAAATGATTAATATTGAATATAATTATTAGTGTCACGTGATGGCTCACGGAGACGAGGAGGTGGGAATGATACTCTCCCCCCAGTTAAACTAAAATTATCTAGCAGTCAAAAAGTGACCGTTAGAAATGAATGTGGGTCACACAGATGTTTGCACCTAAGTGACCTTGGGTCGCCGGACATCGGAAGGGGAAGGAGAAAATGAAGCCAAATGATTGGCGGGGGGACCCCAAACGGAAGTGGGGTTCCCTTCCCCTAAACGGAAGTAAATACAAAAAAAGGTAGTTTTTGAGCAAGTCCCGTGGCAGACGGACGATAGCCATTTCACTCCGGGCTAAAGACAAAAGACTGAGACATGAGAGACCTGAGTCTCTCAAGCCAGCATTAAAAACAGTACAAAGTCTATTAGCCCGTGAAAGAAGAGAAATTCTCCAGTGGAACCCCGTCAAAAAAATAAGATAAGTAACTTTGGGACATTTTTCCTTTACACCCAAATTTTGTTTTCCACTCTCTCTCAATTTGGAAAAGGATAAAAGCCAGGAAAAGACATTTATATTCATGGACTATCCTATTATATATCTTTGACATTTTGAACGTATATATATATATAACCGTAGTAAAGAACCTATGTATTTTCATTTTACCATGTGGTCTATGTTATTATTCCATGCTTTCCTTTCAGCTTCTATTCGCCTTATATTATCTTGCTTAGAACTGTCCTATTAATTCCTAAAGTATCACACGGAAAACCGGAGTTACCGACTACTACTATAGCAACATTAATATTATTACAACTAAGACCTATAGGCCCGTATTCTTCTATTATCTAAGGGAAAGAAGTTTAGCGGCCTGGTGGGTGTGTGATAGTGTGAAATTTTGGACCCCTTTGCCAGCGGTGGCCAGTCTGGCCCTAAATTATTCCCTCACGTAATATGCCAGTTCTTATCTGCCTGAGAAAAGAGCTCTGAACAGGACTTATTTCTGTAGGGGATCAAGTGCCAACCTGCCCCGTCTTCACACGTGCGAAAATAAAGTTCCGTTTTGGGATTTTAGTCAAATTTCGCGTCACAATTAGTGTTAAATAGCAATAATTGAAATCATTTAACTGTGTAGAAACAATAGCCATACTAGGAATTATAAGAATGTCTCTTTAAAATGTAGCCTATTCATCTTGTGTAGGTAGTTTACAGCAACGAAGCGTCGATTCAATAAAGCGAGATTTGAATTATTTGACTAGATAACACATCAATACACTGAACGAGAAATAAAACTTCCGTAAAATCCACGAGTGACGTCAGTGAATAAAATATCAAAAATCGTTAATTTACTGATGCTAATATGAATTATATGATGAGATGATAACGTTGAATTCATTCGAAAATAAAGTCATCGTTCTACAGAGTTCAAGTTTAAACGATTATTTCTTAAACTGGTAATCTGGACTGACAAACAAAGGAATTCCATGTAATGAGAAAGAACTCTTAACTTTGGATTCTCTCAGTCGATTTCCAATATCGTTGTTAGATTTACACTATTATCAACTCAGGCGACCAATTTTATTGCAGTGTTTTCTGACAAGATGATTTTTTCTAAGTAGAAATCGTGGGTCCATATCTTATATTTTGTGACATGATAGGAATTGCACGGTCTTTCTGAGTGGACACTAATCTTTCCCAGTGTCCTCCGACCTTTCCCGGAAGTATGTAACTAAAAGTAAAGTTGGCGATCGTAGTCGAGTGTGACCCGAAGGCTCCCTTTTCAATAGCTACTACACCGAAGTGTAGGGGAGGGTGCTACTCCTTTCCCTGGATTGCTCAAGTTTACTCTTGGTTCATAACTTATAATGCTGAGTGTTAAACAAGGAGGCATCAAGTACCATTTTTTGAGTTTTTGTATGACGCGACCTGGGAATAAAACCCGGTCTCTTGGACCATTGGCGAACACTCGACTCATTAGAGCAATGGACTGGTGATATGATATGCATATGCAACGAAAACGAAAAAAAAACCCTAAAGAACCCCCCACACACAAAAGCACCCCTTCCACCAACCAAATCCAAGAAATGTTGAAAGATGAAACCAACTACAAACTAATAGATACAAACATAGGCAATAATATAATATCCCAAATCACAAAATTCTGCAAAATACACAACAAATCACAAACCAAGTAAGAAAAAGACTTCTTAACAAACTAGATCTCCATAACCAGTAATTTCTACGGACTACCAAAAATACACTTGTCCAAACAAATAAAAAACGCCGTAGAAACACAAAAATCCGAATATGTGGAAATCTCAAAGCCCAGTGACCTCAAATTTAGACCCATTGTAGCAGGCCCATCATGCCCGACTCGCAGACTTTGCAAATTAATGGACATTTTACTACAACCTTTCCTAAACAAAATAAAAATCTATATTAAGGACAACATAGATTTTTTTTAAACTCCATACCAGAAAAAAAATTGATCCCAACACACTCATAGCCACATTTGACGTCACAAACCTATATAGCAATATCCCTTATGAATTAGGAAAACAAGCCATCTTATTTTGGATAGATACATTACACCCAAGATTTAACAAAAAAACTTTTCATAGAGGGTATAGAAATAATCCTTAATAATAATTCCTTCCAATACAATAACATTAACTATATCCAGATCCTAGGAACAGCTATGGGGACGACGCTACCCTAACCCTAGCATATTTAGAAGAAAATCCACATGAAACAATAGGTTAATAAATACGGCAACGACATAAAAAAAAAGAATATACCAAATCATGGAAAAGATATTTGGATAATTGCTTCATATTCTGAAAATACCCATGGGGAGACATCAACGAATTACACAACCTACAACAAAACCTTCACCACAAAATAAAATTTACTATGGAACACAGCTCAAAAGAATAACCATTTTTAGACTTCCTTATAAAAAACGTAAATGGCCAAATCATCACAGATATCTACCACAAACCAACAGACGCTCAACAATACCCCCACTTCAAAAGCCACCACCTCAAAAGCTGCATAAAATCCATCCCTTAAACTCTAGCACGTAGAATACATACAATAATCACCGATAAAAACCTAAAAAAAATCATACCTTGAAGAACTACACACTGCCCAACACCAGAGAGGATACCCAACAACACTAATAAATAATTAGCAGAATTATTAGCTGAAAAAATACCCCCAAAAGAATTAAGGAACCCCCCCCCCCAAAAAAAAAAACAACGAGAAACCCCTTGCATAGATCACAACCTGCAACAAAAATAATCCAGAACTATTCACCGAAATAATAAAAAATCTAGAAGAACTTAAAAACAAGAAAATCAAAGAAATACTACACACAACAAAAATAAGTAAAAGCTAGAGACAACCCAAAAATCTTAAAAGAATACTCACTTCTACTACATTTGGAGAAAACACAACACAAGGAGTTACCAAATGCAATAATAAACGCCGCAAAATATGTGATATAATTATAGAAGGTAAATACTATAACTTTAAAAACACGGAAACCAAATTCAAAATAAATAAAAATTCAAGTTGCAACTCAAAAAACATATTCTACATAATTGAATGTAGCGAATGCAAAAAAATATCCACAGGGTCACACCAGGCACTTAATACAAGAACATCACTACGCAGGTGTAATAACAAAATAGAAGAAAACAAAATTAAATGTTTCGAAACACCTATATCAATGTAGTCGAGGTAAATTAAAAATAATGCCAATTTATCAAACCAACGACTACACGTTACTTCAAATAAAGGAAAAGGAGTTTATAGATAAATCTAAACCAAAGTTAAATAAAACATGAATCATATACACACAAGTGGAAATAAACACACACACACACACACACACATATATATATATATATATATATATATATATATATACAAAAAACATAAGTAATAAAAATCTATTCAAACTAGAAACATGAGTAAGTTCAAATCTCATTGAATACCCATGAACTAGATCTTGTGTCAGACATGTTCTCTGACGAAAGCATCAGAATGGAAACACACATGGAAACACAAATATATATATATATATATATATATATATATATATATATATATACAAACAGACATACATAGATATGTGTATACATATACTCTGACAAAAACTATTATAAAAAGTTACCTGTAAATTTAAAACCACACTGCTACACACACACAAAAAAAATCCCCAAGATAGACACTCACACACACACAGAAGAAAAATAACGGACAGTGAAACCCCAAACCAGTCCAATGTACACACACATACACACGCGTGCGCACACACACACACGCACACACATACACAACGACAAAAAGATGAACATATATGACCTCTATTCAAAACCCATAACCAACTGAAAAACATTAAAACTGCGAACAGCAGTGAGTTCAAGTCGCATTGAGTACCCCATTAACAAGGCCTTGTGCCATATATGTTCTCTGACGAAAGCAACAAGATAGAAATATACACATACATAAGACATATGTAAGAACAAAACAAATAAATAAATGAATTAAAAAAAAACTACAAATCTCTTCGTGGGTCTATATATATATATATATATATTGAATAGTTTTCTTGTCCTTATGGAATTACTCCCAACTCCGGTTTAACTGGACCAAATAATATATATATATATATATATATATATATATATATATATATATATATATATAAAGCTGTGTGTCTCAGTGTGTCGTGTTGTGAGAATCGAACTTGCTGCTTGAGAACAGCCACGCTGACTCTTGCCTGACAACATGCGTCTTTTCCTAAACCTTATCTGAAACAAGGTCACGATAATGCGTCACTAGTGAGATCGATCTTACTAACAATGGCTCGGTAGGTTTGTTAAATATCGCTACCTATAGAAGCCTAGCTATTCATTTTTCCTGTAAACATTTTTTCCGTGTGAAGACTAAAGAATTTTGATACATACTACACTGATTATATTCAGGTGCTACTAAAACCGTCATTATCCCGCTAATATGACTGCAGACTTTGGTTTATTTAGCAATCCGCTATGTTGCCAGAAATATATCAGGAAATATATCTGGAAAGCAGGTGGATAAGTAGGAAGGAGTGTTAGTAAGACTATAAAAAGTTAAAGGCTGCAGTTCTCTCTTTATTCCCTGTTAACTGATTGGCAGATTTCTAAATTAAAAAGAGAAACCTGTGTTTGGACATGAGACTCGAGTCTAATTTTGGTGTGTCCCGAGTATAACATGAGATTGCGTTCGGTGATGACGCTTCAGTTCTGGAACTCTGGGGAATGCGGAGACATCCTTTGCTTCCATTACTCCCAGGTCTACTTGAAATCATATAATTGTGAGCAAATTATAATTAGTAATTCAGATTCGACTACGTATTGGACTTTGAGTCTATGAGATTATATCTGAACATCGATAATAAAAAAGTGTGATTAAAAAGACAATGATTACAAAGGGACGTTAAAAATATAAATATTGATGATTTCAGTGATTCATTTAGAAATTAATCAAATTTCTTTATTAAATACCCCATAAGTGGTTGATATACTAATAAACATACCATCATCATCATGTCGTGCCGCTAGCACAGATATCCCTAACCCTCTCTTGCCACTTCTCCCTATCATTCATCGCTTCTGGCAGGTCTTCAGGGCTACATCCCGTATTCTCACATAGCTGCTGTATGTATGTTCGAGCTGGTCGTCCTGCTTTTGCTTTGCCATATGCAAGGGTCCATAGGGGTACATCACTGATGAGTTCGTCCTTGCTTCTCCAGCAGTGTCCTGCGTGTCTGAGGTCAACTACCAGAGCTAACTGCATCGGCCGTAGAACGTAAGAATAAACATATAAACCAAATCAAATGAAAGCGAAGCAAAGCAGACTAAATCAATTGTAGAAATGATTACAATAAAACATTAACAAATTAATCACATTTCGATATCAAATAACCCACAAGTGGTTGATATGCCATTAACAAATAAACCAAACCAAAACTATTAATAGTTATTACAATCAAACATTCATAAAGGAATCAAATTTTGGCATTAGATAACCCGTGAGAAGTTGATCACCAAACCAAACCTAACCAAACCTAAATTTGGTTTGTCCTTTTAATAAAACTGGCAGTCAATGGTTCCTTACTAATGTCTTGATGGTTGAAGCGAAAAGTGGATTATTATAATTGTTATTATTTGCTTGTTTTTCACACCAGTTTTAACTGGTGCTTTTTCACTGGAGTCTGAGCGACATCAGGTTTCTTCTGGTCTCGGGGAATATTCTAAGTATTTTAACTGATCTTAACAATGCTGTGGTCCGGAGGGTCTTGATCTTTCATCGGATCTGTAGGGGGACATGTTATTTAGTAGATATATTTGGTCCCCCAAAATTTATGTTTGTTTGGTATATTATTTGCTTAGTGGTATGTTATTTTTGTTTATGTTTGGAAAAAGACAAAATAGGCAAATGAAGTGAATGAAGTAATGATATGAAAGATGTTTAAACGATATGAAACGGCGCGGACAAAAGTAACATTCAAAACAAGGCGACATAAACAAAACAAATTTATATCTCAACAATACACACAATGAAAACATTTAAAACATTAATATGGTTCTATTACTGTTCGTGAAATAATCCTCTGTGTGTGTGTGTTTAACTAACACAACTAAAACTACAAAAAGGACTAAATAACAAAAGTGCCCTATGCATGTTGACAACGTATTTCTACTTTTTGTTTCTTTCTGTGGTTCGACGAAATTTCAGTTGTTTTTGAAGTTAAAAAAATCTCACCGAAAAGAATTAAGAGAATGGTTGCGTGACATATACATTTTCGTGGCGGTTGACGGCTGTTAGTTGAACTGAGAGAGTGATAGTATTCTCTCTGGAAGTCACACTGGAGAGAGTGTGTTGGCCCTGTAAGTGAAATGTGAAAAAGAGAAAGAGTGTTGGAAGACGAAGTATTTATAGAAAATACGTGTCATGAAGTAGGCTCCAAAAACGCGGGATGAAATTCAAATGAGGACGTAGGTTTAAGCACTGGCCACGTGGTTCTCCTGGCCAATGATTTCCTGAGACTGAATATTTACGTGCGTCCGCCATCTTTGTTTCGGAAACAAATGGCATAACGTCCATTTTAAATTATAGGAGTGTAAGTCCTATAGATCTCCAGTTTCTCCAATCTCTTTTCTAGGTATTTGGGTACTATTCCAAGTGCACCAACTACAATTTGTTATCATCATAATATGCCACAACTTTATCACTTCGCAGGCATAGTCCAAAATTTTTTTTCGTTTTTATCTTGTGGTCTGCTGGTTCGGCAAATTCTATTAGAAAACATGTCCTTTTTTTGTTTACTTAACAAAAAGTCTGGACTTCTAGGCTGTGATTCGGTGATCAGATTATATCTTAATCTTTAAGCATCTATGTATCTCATTTTCTCGGTCGGATTTGGTTTATATAATATATTTGTATTTACCTTGAATATTCTAAGTGATAATAATTTCTTTGTCCTTCAGTCCATTTGTCAAAGTTTTTTAAATTCTATTGAACATAATTCATTCATTTTGACACAGTCCAATAGTTCCAAATAGTTCCAAGTATCTGCGAAAGAGCCAGCCTATACCAGTGTACTAAGCCAGGCAATCGTGAAAAAGTCTTTGAGCAGAAGGAACAAATGAACCTCAAGCGTTCCCTCTGAAAATGCGAGAGGGAAAAACCAACAAAAATGAGCATCCCGGAGAACTACAACAAAAAAACGACCGGGACAGGAAACATAACAAGGTCTGTGTCTGTCATTCTCGTCTCGCGAAGGTTAATTCTCTCTGTCTAAAGTAGTTGACACCTTTCATACACTCTATCTTTTTGGCGACCACAATGAAAGGGTTATAGCAAATAAACATTTGTACCAAGTGAACCAACAGATGGTGAGTTTCATTCGTCACTTTTTATCACGATGCGGTTGTAATGAAACGTTAGTACATCCATAGACTATTTACAACCGCGGTGATATATATATATATATATATATATATATATAAACATCGATATATGTACTTATTTATGAATTAAACTATATATATATATAAAGAGCGAGAGAGAGAGAGAGAGAGAGAGAGAGAGAGAGAGAGAGCTGTAGATACGCCAACTGCATCTCTGCAAAGGGGTAAGAACCCCACCACCACCAACAACAACAACGAGTGCTCTGATATGACATTAAACCATCTGATGGTGATGTTCCAGTCCTGAAACTCTGGGGAATGTGTAGTACCCATTCATTTCCATTACTCCCAGCTTCACACTAACCCGGTTAAATAGAAACTTTTGAAACCATTTAACTGTGTGCAAGTAATACTATTGGTATTACATAGCAATGCTTGAAATCATTTAACGGTGTGCTAACAAATGAGCTCTAATTCGTTTAAAAATTGTTACAAAAAAAAAAAAACCCTATTCGTTTACAAATCATAAATATTCAATATATATCTATAAACAGGATTTTGCATTAAATAATCTGTAAGGGTTGATATGCCATAAAACACAATCAGTGAACCAACACACAACCAACCAACCAACCAACAAAATGAATAACGAAGAATAAAAACAATATGCAAAAAAAAATCCTTTTGATAAAAATGTTGGGTAAAAATGTCTTTGGATACAAGCAAGCAGAGCAGAATAAAAACTAAAAGAATTATCTTATAGTCCTTTTGAATACTGCGAGCAGTAGTTTCCGGTGTTCAAAACAAAGGAAAACATAATTATCAGACAAGTGGTTGTAAGGAAGAATACTGCTCAACTTGTCGG
This sequence comes from Sepioteuthis lessoniana, assembly GCA_963585895.1. Lineage (NCBI taxonomy): Eukaryota > Metazoa > Mollusca > Cephalopoda > Myopsida > Loliginidae > Sepioteuthis > Sepioteuthis lessoniana. Next base: position 12,232,587 of record OY757923.1, read on the forward strand.
CAATTGAGCACTATTTTTATCAAACGCTTTTATTGAAATAATTATTTTTCGTATATCATTTTTCTTCATTGTTATACATAGACGCGCGCGCACGCACACACGTGTGTATGTATGTGTGAGTGTGTGTGTGTGTGTGTGTGTGTGTGTGTGTGCGCGCTGAGAAAGAGTGGAGAGAAAGTTAGAAAGGAGATAAAGAGAGACAGTGAAAGAAAAGACTGAGAGATAGAGATAGAGAGATAGAGAGGATGTTCTATGCAGTTTTATGTGTACACCAACTCTTAGATTTTACTTTGAAAATGACTAAGACAAGTTTTCAGTCATTTTTAATGCACAATGAACTTGTAATCTTCCAAGATTCAAACATATCTACGTTATTATTCAGCATATGGTATATTATCCAACAGGAGGTATTACGAACTCTTTTTAGCTCTGTGCGCACGCGCGGCTATCTGAGCGTTTGTGTGTGCGTGCGTGACTGTTTCGAGCCGATAAAACGACTGCAACGCCGTCTATTTAATCCTGTTTCTTGTAATAGCAATTCCTGTGCATCCACACCCTGGGTGGTGGGACTAGTTAATGAAGCATGACTCAAACTCGAAGTTCGTTATTTTTAATCCTTTATTATTAGGCGGCAACGTAATTTTGCATAGCCTCGACGAAAGAAAGAAAGGCAGAAAAAAAATACCCCCCCCAAGAAAAACAAAAACAAATGAAGACTTCAAGGAAGGAAATAGCATAATTATATAATAAACCATATTCAAATAACAACAAAAACAACTACAACAGCAATAAAAATTACTACGAAAGGAAATTATTCTACTCCCTGTGAGCTTTTCATACCTATAGTAAACAGGTGGTTATTCACTGAAGTCCGATCACAGCATGTCTCTTCAGCTCTCCTGGACGCTTCTTGGAATTCTTGTCGATCTCACTAATAGCAGTTGTCAAGGCAGTCTCATACTTTTTCGGATTAACCATTTTCCAGTCTCTTTTCCAGAGATTTTCGGGATTATTCCAAGAGCTCCGACTATTATTCAATCCTTGTGAGTTTTTCAAACCAGTTTTAACTGATGGTTTTTCACAGAAGTCCGAGTGACAGGATGATCTTTAACGAGTACCAATCAAAAGTTCTCTTTAAAACAATACTAATTTTCTATCGGTTATAGCTCCTCAGACACTCACTTCTGATGTGAAGCTATGACGTCGGATTTTTTAATGTCCTCCACGTCCTCAACTCTCTTACCGTTGAAATGTTTTCTTAGTAGTCTTACAGTATCCACTGTTTCGTCAAAACTGCTGATTAAAGAGTATCAAGAAGTGTTGTTGATTTATCGTCATTTAGGTATGTACAAGGATCATTAAATAAGTTTCCAGACTTTTTTCGTATGGGCACTTTTATTGATAGTACACACACGAAACTCTAGTCCACTTCGAAGTAATCTACTCCGGCTACAATTCCCTTGTTGTACCGTTCCAACAACTTCTGGAAGACCCCATGAAAGTCCTCTTGTGTGAGCGTGTCAATGACCTCCGTCACAGCCTCTTTCATCTCCTCAATCTCATAACGACAGCCTCTGTGCTTAGGGAATAAGCAAAAGTCACAGGGAGCAAGGTCTGAACCCTCTGGGGAGGCTGAGGAACTGTCTTGATGCTCATCTTGGTCAAATAGTCAGTGACAAGGATGGAGTTGTGGACTGGTGCATTGTCCTGGTGGAAATGCCACTAACCCGATTTGAAGAGTGCTGACTTCTTCCGACGGAATCTCTTCCTGAACTCCCTTAAAACCTCAACATATTCCTTTTTGACAGTCTGTCCAGTTATCACTATACAGTACTGGCATGTAGATCATGCCAGTGCTGTCAAAAAAGGGATCATCAAACGTTTGTGGGTGAGTTTGCTCTGTCTGGCCTTCTTGGGTCTGGGAGAGCTAGCGTGCTTCCACTGGGAACTCAGTCTCTTGGTCTCTGGGTCATAGCAGTAGATCCAGCTTTCATCGCAGGTCACCAGAGCATCAAGAACTGCGGGATCTGAATTGATCAGCTCGACCATCTCCCTGCTGTCATGACAGCATCTTTCTTTCTGAGCACCCTTGGGACAAACTTGGCGCAAATCTTCCGCATCTTCAGTTCCTCGCGAATAATTGTGTGTACAGTTCCCACACTGACATCAAACTGTACACTTATTGTCTCTATAGACACACAACGGTCCTTATCCATGAAATTCTTTATTTGACCATTCAACTCTGGTGTTCTGACTTCCTTACTCCTCCCACACCTCTCATCCTCCCCCATAGACTCCCTGTCTTCCTTGAATCTCTTATACCACTCAAAAGCTCATGCTCGATTCATGTAAGATGGTCGGTCCAAAAGCAGTCTGAAGCATTCCATACGTTTCTGTGGCATTTTTCCAAGTTTAAATCACAATTTTATTGCATATCATTCTTCTAAAGTGTCCTCACGTCCAGATTGCATTTTTGAAATCCACCAGCTGTGACAATCAGGCTTTAGTAGGGTGTATTCCACTTCCTGCTGTAGCTGTTCATTTGAAGTTGAAATAATAAAAATTGGTCAGTCATCTCATAAGATGTATAGCAGTAACATAGTGAATTTTCAAGAGTCTTCGGCAATTTCAAATGCCTGAACAAAAAAGTCTGTAAACTTATTGAAGGCACCTCGTATGTTGCTAAGCTGTGCTCATGGCTTTATATAAATTTTAATCTTTAATTTAAAGAATTAAAACTTATTTTTAACCTGATATACGGGCTTGCAGTTTTAATTACGAGTAGCCGCTGACTGGAGGAATATAATTATTTCTTGTAGAACATAGTATTATAAAAATGGACACTACTACGAAGTACCTACCATCAAGCTCTACTGCATTGAAACACAGGAATCAAGAATAAAATTACCCACCATAAATTGCGGCGTACCAGTCAAACTTTTATGTCTGAAAAATTATTTATAAAATTAATAGTCGACTTTCTATAATAACGAAAGAAAATTCTACCTTCAAGTTGGTGGAGAAAGCGTGAGGACAAACCAACATACAGTTGCAAAGGAAAAAAAACTAATTTGGGAAAAGATATGGGAACAGAAAGACATAACAGAAAACATAATGAATAAATAATATGAAAAAAATAATTACAGGGACGCAAAGAACTTCTTGAGGCAGATTTACCCCAAGACTCGCCTTGAGCAACACCCAAGAAAGTATCGAATTGGAAAACTTCAGGCCATGATGGCATTCATGGATTCTGGTTTAAAAATTCACATCTATCCATGACAGACTGGGTCTAAAACTGAATAAATGCCTAAAAACAGGTGTACTCGAATAGAGGACTAAGAGGAAAACTACCCTGATCCAGAAATATTCTCGAAAAGAACCATCCACAGTAACTATAGACCGATAATATCTCTACACATGATGTGAAAATTCTGAGCGCAAAAATTAGAGATCTATTACACGCTTGAGGACTGTTTCCGGAAGAACCGAAAGGATGCTGCAGAGGAACTGATGACCTCCTTTATTGAGACCAGCACATCCTCAATAAAACTAAAAGAGGGACAAAAATATAGCCATGGCATGGATTGACTACAAAAGGCCAATGATATGGTCTCTCAAACTTGGATAATTGAATGCTTAAAAATAGACAAAATATCCGACAACAGTATAAACTTCATCACGGAAGCCATAAAAAACTGGCAAGTAGAATTAACAGCTGGAGGAAAACTTTAGGTGATTATTCTTTTCTTGTGATTTATATTTTCTTGTGATTTTATAAATTTGTTGCCTCCAGTGCACTTTCTAAACGTGTAACTGAGTGATATCATTGCTATTTCAGATAGTAGAGGCGAAAGCGAGTCTCCATGGAAGATGCATCTTTAGATTTTCACCTCACCTAAAGTTTTCCCGAACCCCCCCCCCCGGGAAACTCTAGATCAAAGGAGGAATCGCAGCACTGTTTAGATCAGCTCGAACATTTAGATGAGTTCTGGAGATCTGAGGTGACTTGTTATCAATCAAACTTAAGCTTTACTAGGGTTAAAACCTGACCTCCTGGCATATATTGCCTGTGGCAGAGTGGTTGGGTATATATATATATAATCTTATCATTTCTCTTGCCGTGACTTTCAATTTCATGAGGGTGAAAATAATGGCATAATCACCAGACAGGATATATATATATATATATATATATATATATATATATATATATATATATATCAGTGGCGACTCTAGCCTATTTTTGCTACTCGCCCCCCGCCCTTTGTCAGCTTCAGTTCCCAACCCGTGGTCCGTGGACCCAAAGTAAGTCATCATAGTTGCTATTGTGTGATTCTCCACTGTATAGCACAGATTGACAAACGTACCTTGCATGGTGCTTTTTTTTGTAAACAATCAAGATACTATATAATTTGTAGTCTTGTTAATACAGTAGATAAGATAATTTTTTTTCCTTTCAAAAGTATAGAAGAAAAGAGAAGATGTTCATTACTATGACGAGAAAAATATGTTTATTAGAATAAAGAAACTGATGACAATATACACAGACACAGCTAGTAGTTTCAATTTCGCTTAAAATAAAGATTATTTGTTGAAAATGTATTCAAATAAACAAATTTTAGTTACAGAATGTAATATATGCAACATTCATTAAAGGAATAGACATCTGTTAGTGAAAAAACGAATTAAAACACGCCGTTTAACCAACATTTACCATAGCGATGATGATGACGTCGGGACGGCTATAATCTGCTATCCCCACCTCTCTCTCTCTCTCTCTCTCTCTCTCTCTCCCTCTCTCTCTCGGTCCCTCTCCCTCTTCCCAAGACAGCTGTAAGCAGTCAGCAGTCAGAATGTGCTAAAATTTTTGAGCACGATGTTTGGGTTGCTCTTGCTATTGGCTACAGCCAAAAGCGGATTTCTCTAACATTACTGTTATTATAACGGTCTAGTGCTCGGCACGGATTTGCGCGTGTTCAAAATTATAGCCGATTTTATGGGATGTTCAATGAATCTGACGGTGGCCGGACAAAGACCATCCGTTCAAAACAGCATCGTTGTATTATTCCCTGATATATTTATGAACTTTTGGCTACTTAGTTATCGAAACTTGAATAGATATGTAATTTAATTGAGATCAGACTAAGTATGTTTGCTTGAAATTAATGGATGATTTTTAATCCATTTTTAATAACATTGACCGAGTTATTGGTCGTGCCGGGCACGAGTAGCACTAGTCCCGTCTCCGCCCCTGATATATATATATATATCTTCAGATGAAATCATCTACGGAGCAAAGGATTATCAACCCTTATAGGTTATTTAATGCCAAAGCCATCCTTCTAGTAGTGGTACTATTTAACCTATAGATGGGAGGATAAGGGGGTTCATATCTTTCTTTAGGGTATTTATCCCAAAGTGAACGTAATAGCGCGACTAGAGTTCGAACTCGCTTACTATAGTTTCGCAGTTCAGCGCTTTAACCATTACATCACGAGCACATCCACCTCAGTTAAAGAGTTCCGGAAGGGCCAACAGCTGATTTGTAATAACGTTGATAATGATTTGGTTTGGTTTCTTTGTTTTAATACATATCAACCTTCGTGGGTTATTTAATTCCAAAGCCATCTCTGTAGAAGAACAGCAATGATGTTATTCAACCCATTGCTGTGGAGATCAGTGGGTTCATGCCATTCCCAAGGGTATTTTGTCCGAAAGTGAACGTAATAGCGCGCCTAGAGTCTGAACTCGCTAATTACGATACTGCAGTCCTTCACTTTAACCTTTACACCACGAGGACAACCCCAGGAGTTAGAAGAGCGAAATTCAATTTTATTTTATGAAATAATATAAAACATACGAAATTATGTATAAAATGTGTACATGAATCCTTTGGGACATTATAAGAACAAATGAAGGACTTTGTAAAATGCTTTTATAACCCACGTTTTAATAAGCACGATGACACATATCAATTTTCAGCTGCTGCTGGAAACTCTCTTACAATCCTAACAAGACTCCTGTAAGTTCACCGTTAAGGGTCGCGCGACCAGCCAAATGAGTAACTGGGAAATGAGAAAGTTATCTCAACAAATCCTACTGGTAATATGTTAAATAAATCCTTTCTGAATTATTTCTAATAAATGATATACGTAATGTATATCAATAAATACCAAATTCTGTGCGTGTTTCCACACCGATGCTAAATTCGAAACGGCCTATCTCATGTTAAATCATTAATACAGATGTTTAACGTATTTTTTTACATTCATCGTGTCTGCATTTATCAACCACTAAAAATGAAATATTTTGGTTTTATATTTATTAGAAGCTAACAAAGACACGGTGTTTATTTCGCGGAATCAGTACTCTATAATAAAACACATACACACACACACACACAAATATATATATATGGTAACAGTCTTCATTTTTAGCGGGTACCTCTGGTTTTAATGATGGGGGCGGTATTTGTATATTTTAAATATTGAAAGTTTAAAATCGAAATTAATCAGTTTGGTTTTGGAGTGGGGGCTTCAAATGTTTTTGTTTTTTTAAATGAAAATTAATAGGAAAAAATATTTTTTCGGAAAGCATAATTTTTGAATAATAAACCAATGAGATTTAGATATCTCCGTGGTTTATTATTTAAATAATTCAAAGAAGTTTTTTGTTAATAATTATTTTTGAAATTTACAAGTGGGTGCTTATTCCAACGCTATAATGTTTGTCTAGTTTTCATTGTTAATTTTTTAATATAGCTGTTTTCATTCCATTTAGATTGACTCAAAATAAAGAATTTAAGTTTAATAACGTGGCAATAGGCTAGTCCATGTGGCTTAATATTGAAATAGGCGAGTCCATGTGGCTTAATGTTGAAATAGGCTAGTCCATGTGGCTTAATGTTAAATAGGCGAGTCCATGTGGTTTAATGTTGAAATAGGCTAGTCCATGTGACTTAATGTTGAAATAGGCGAGTCCATGTGACTTAATGTTGAAATAGGCTAGTCCATGTGACTTAATGTTGAAATAGGCGAGTCCATGTGACTTAATGTTGAAATAGGCGAGTCCATGTAACTTAATGTTGAAATAGACTAGTCCATGTGACTTAATGTTGAAATAGGCTAGTCCATGTAACTTAATGTTGAAATAGGCTAGTCCATGTGGCTTAATGTTAAATAGGCGAGTCCATGTGGTTTAATGTTGAAATAGGCTAGTCCATGTGACTTAATGTTGAAATAGGCGAGTCCATGTAACTTAATGTTGAAATAGGCTAGTCCATGTGACTTAATGTTGAAATAGGCGAGTCCATGTGACTTAATGTTGAAATAGGCTAGTCCATGTGGTTTAATGTTGAAATAGGCTAGTCCATGTAACTTAATGTTGAAATAGGCGAGTCCATGTAACTTAATGTTGAAATAGGCTAGTCCATGTGACTTAATGTTGAAATAGGCTAGTCCCTGTGACTTAATGTTGAAATAGGCAAGTCCATGTGACTTAATGTTGAAATAGGCTAGTCCATGTGACTTAATGTTGAAATAGGCGAGTCCATGTAACTTAATGTTGAAATAGGCGAGTCCATGTAACTTAATGGTTTAATGTTGAAATAGGCTAGTCCATGTAACTTAATGTTGAAATAGGCTAGTCCACGTGACTTAATGTTGAAATAGGCTAGTCCATGTGACTTGATGTTGAAATAGGCTAGTCCATGTGGCTTAATGTTAAATAGGCGAGTCCATGTTGTTTAATGTTGAAATAGGCGAGTCCATGTAGCTTAATGGCTAAAATAGTTTTACCAATTGTTTGCTGTTTTATTTCCTGGCGTCTAAGGCGCCCCCATTGGAGGAATGCCGACGGGGCCGAAGGTATTTTTGGATTTAGCCGGACGCGTGTAGGCTGCGGCCTTGCGTCCGGAGCCACTTTAAAAAAGCCCTTGTGCCGTACTTGTCCGGTGGTGGGACGGAGAACAAATAAAAAATACCGGACAGTGAAATCGTAGCAATCATTTAAAACTCTCATCACTTAATTACGTTTTCTTTTGGACAAATACCCTTTGGAAAGTAATGAACCCTTTTATCCCCCAGCTATGAGTAAAATAGTCTTCTTCTACAATGATGGCATTGGGATTAAACAAACCACAAAGGTTGATATGCCATTAAACAAAGAAATCAAACTGTGAAATAGAAATTTTTTTGTATTGAGGGGCCGTTAATATGGATATTGTATTTAATTAATCCTACCTCTCACATTGCAATAATTCTTTTACGTTATATGGCCAAGTCCAACCTGGACTACGTTAGATAAATATTTCATAAAAACCTTCAGTTTGTTTATCATAAATATGTAGTCATGATAACAATAGTAAAAACAATAATAGCATCTCAGTATTCGCAGCTGATTGATTCTAGTGAACAGATCAATAGTGTTTGTAAAGTTCAAAGGTCAAGTAAATCTTTAGCTTTCGGTTGTTCCGGTGTTCGCACTGACCCTTGAGCGGACATTTCCCACTCAAATCTCGTTCATTCGGCATTTCGAAAGGTGGTTTCATGCATTCCCACCATTGAGCATTTGCTTGCTATCGGTCTGGTAACACTCTATTTCGCTCGTCATTGTTTAGCCAAAGCAAACAATGGTCATTTGGTCAGACCGTCCAGTGCACTGCAAAGGTCGGAGGTAACTTTAGAACATCAAGATCTTCTAAACATCCGAACGTTGGCAGAGGAAATTTCAACCAACAATATTAGTTTCTCTCTCTTTCTTTTCTCATTTTTTTCTTTTTCTAACGTTAATACCCTCTACCTTGATTAGTGGTACTACAAATATAAGCCCAGCGACACAATTTTTATGTTGATTTTCCGGTTACAAGAAGAAAAAAAAATACTAGCACGAGGTAGAAGTTTTGCAATATTTTCGTAAGTGCTTTTTTGTGGTGCGTATATCACGGGACCAGAGTAGTTCAAGCGATGGAAGTTACCCACTATGGTAGTTGGTGCGCTGACACATTGTGCTTTGCTTTACTCTGTGGTTTAAAAACCAGACAAATGAACGTGCAACGTGGTCTAAATCAGGTTCGAACAGGGGCAGAACGCTGTTCGAACGCTGCAGAAGCAATCAAAGACATTTGTTGTACTAAAGGTGAAGGTGTAATTGTTCATAGTATTGTAAACAGATGAACTAAGAAATTTCGCCTGGTTTGCAAAAGAACCCTTACGATCATACAAGGCCAGGTAGGCCTAAAAGCATAAATTTTGAGCCCGTGTCACTGAGGCAAATCCGGTGGGAAGCACTCAGAGAGATGGTTACAGTCCAGTGCGGTTAGTCACCTTCACGACCTCGGTAAATGTATTCAGGCTGCCAAATCATGATGCACGTTACCAAAATATTGCAAAACTTTTGACTCACCTAAGGATATAGAAAAGTAACGAAAAAGGTTACAACTTTGGTTGCGAACTAGGAAATAATTATATCATTAATTTAATCGGTTCTTACATTAGTAAGATTCGTAAGTAAATAGTTTGTAAGTAATTTTATCTTTAAACGAGTTAGAGCTCATTTGTTTGCACACAGTTAAATGGTTTCAAGTATTGTTTTTTCAACATTAATAATTCTATTTAATATTAGTTGTATGTTTGTCCATAGCAAAATGGTTTCAAGTACTGTTATCAAACACAAAATTTGATTTTGTGTTAATCAATTGTTTGCACACAGTTAAATGGTTTCAAGTATTGTTTTTTTCAACATTAATAATTCTATTTAATATTAGTTGTATGTTTGTCCATAGCAAAATGGTTTCAAGTACTGTTATCAAACACAAAATTCGATTTTGTGTTAATCAATTGTTTGCACACAGTTAAATGGTTTCAAGTATTGTTTTTTCAACATTAATAATTCTATTTAATATTAGTTGTATGTTTGTCCATAGCAAAATGGTTTCAAGTACTGTTATCAAACACAAAATTCGATTTTGTGTTAATCAATTGTTTGCACACAGTTGTAAGTATTACTATATATGTATTACAGTTTGCACACAGGTTTTAAGTATTACTATATATGTGCAATTAACACTTAGCTACCACTTTTTAGCCCTTTAAAAATAGGGTTGGGTACTTGTTTGCCAATAGAGCAATTTGAAGAATATGGTCGGGAAAATCATATAGGTGCTTGCGCTTGACATGACTACACAATTGATCTGATCGGGCTTTTCCGATCGCCCGTCTAGTTCAGTAAATGGTTGGTTTCTTTGTTTAATGGCATATCAACTCTTTTTAGGTTATTTAATGCCGAAGCCATTCTCCTATTTAACCCATAGCTGGGAGGATAAGGGGGTTCATACCTTTCCCAAGGGTATTTGTCCGAAAGTGAACGTAATAGCGCGACTGGAGTACGAACTCGCGTACTACGATTCCGCAGTCCATCGCTTTAACCATTACACCACGAGGACACCCCCTCTAGTTCAGTAAAAGTCGCAATGAAGAGTTGCAAGTGATGAGACTACTTCGTTTGCCGGATCACGGACTGCTCAGTCACCTGGTTCCCGTCCTCAAGCATAAAAGGTGTAGCGGATAAGTGAGTGAATAAAACATCGATCTACAAATTAAATAGTTTTTATTTCTTTAAGTTGAGTGAGAAGTTATTGAATCTTTACTTGTAAGAAAGGTTCATATTAGTTAGAGCGTAAATATTCTCTAATACTGTACCATAACCAGATACGGATATGTGAAACAGACATAGAATGTTCATAACATATATACATAGAACATAGGAATTCCGAAACACGAAAAACACGACTTCTTAGTTCAGGTACGAAACTTTTTATTACCTTTGAGTTTAAAGGTTCTTCGTCATAAGGAGAGAGGCACCATCTTTCTATGCTGGCTTTTCCATCTGCCCCCACCCAACACGTGTGGCACCCGCTCCAAGGCCACTGCGAGCTAGCGAAAGTCACCCTTCTTCTTCGGACCGCAAGACTCAACTTACTGACTTTTTCAAAATCCCCCAAATCCTTTGCGCGCGCTTCCGGTGCATGACGTCATTCACATCTCCTGGTCCAATCCTCTGTCTAGGATTTTTATTTTGACATCTGTGAACGACACATCCTCCCCCACGCGCGTTAACACCTGCGCTCATGTCTGCACCTAACTAACCCATGTGCTGAGCCGAAAGGTTCTCAGCTTAACTAAACCCAAAGGCAAGATATATAAAACGAAATCCCTCGGCCATTATATTACAATATAAGAAAACTAAAACCATGTTTTCAATATAGCAATTTGCAATAGTCTAACTATATATTCTGTGTGTGTAATAGATCTTTGTATGAGTATGTCCCAATGTAGGAGAGAAAATATATTTCTGCTTTAATATGTAGGTGGATACAGTTAAGATTTTTCATCAGCTGGAAAGACTGAAATGGTAGTATAGGCATGTCTAAATGAACACTATTTTCATTCAATTTAAAATGATTAAGCGATGTTGAAATTTAAAACAACCTTGAAGGAACAGAAAGTTAGATTTTCACTCAAGAGAAATAAAGACGCACATTGTGTGTAAAATAGCAAAGTAATCTATATCTATTGAAGATTTATCTTTTTCATCGCTTATTTATAAGATTTTGGTCGGCTCAAAATTAGATTTAAAAAAAAACTGATGATTTATTTATGATTCCAATTGGTTAAAAAAGTATTTTTGTCAATCTAGAAGGGAAAAGATTTCTTAAATTATTTTTGGTTTTGATCCTGCAAATTTTGCACGGCAAGTCATATATTAGTTGTCTAAATTTTTGAGACGAAGCTTGTTGATTTTTATCGTTTAAGGTTTTCGGATTATTGACTTCATCTTTATTGTTATATTCCCAACATTTCAGCCGGTATGTCCCCCGGCCTTCTTCAGGTGTTTGTCGAATTTAGGAGCCTGCACGGAACATTGAACCACGTCCTTTATTTAATCCACGGTCTTGCAGGACACAACGTAACGGTAATAGGCGTTGGTTCTCTAAGCTTCTAAAAGAGACAATCATCTGGAGGGGTCAGGTTCAATCCTGACTGCAGGCGAATAACAATATAGGAATACTTAGCACTAATATCCGGTTATGGTCAATGGAATTAGAACAAGCGAAATTATATATACATATACATATATATAGTATATGGTAGTCACTATTTTCTTTTCTTTTCTTTATGACGGCTATCTGATTGAATAGTTTTATACGTGTATGTGTGTATGTGTGTGTGAGAGAGAGAGAGAGAGAGAGAGAGAGAGAGCGGGAAAGAGAGAGAGAGAGGTGGGGACAGACACTTTCTAAACTTTGATCTTTTTTATCCTCTGTTTTATGCGTGAGTTTATGTTGGTCGATATGGCGACAGGAATAGGCAAGTAATTCAGCGACGATGGATTGAAGATTTTTTTTTCAACGTTTGACGTCTTGAGACAAAACCAAAGCTCATATCAAAACGACGGAAACTTCTCTGGCACCGAAAAGCTATTTGACTTGTAGATACATGTTCATATTCATAGACTGTCATTGCATTTCATCATCTTCAACTGCAACAGTAGGATTTCTAATCGGGAAAATAGGATGTATGCAAATTTGCTTTTTAAATATAGTTAACACTCATACAAATTCTTAGTGAAGTTTCCAGTACTTCTGTAGAATTTTAGCAAACACGAGAAAGTTTGGAGAAGAGCGGCCGGGTATGAGAAGAAACAGCAAGGGTCCATACCACTAGACGAACGACCAAAATCAACGACCAAAATCAATAAAACTCGACGTGTGAGCTGTTTTATACCGATGAACGTATGTAACATAGCCATACATGAAGAGGGATATGGGAAATGAACATAGAATGTTCATAACTCGTATTTAGATAACATAGCTGTCACGGTGAAGTCGTCGCGGAGAGCTGGTGTGCGAAGAATTATGTCTGTAACCAGGTTCGCCAGCTAATTCTATATTGTAAAAGCGTACGTGTAATATAATGGCCGAGGGATTTCGTTTTATATATCTTGCCTTTCGGTTTAGTTAGGCTGAGAACCTTTCGCTTAGCGCATGGGTTAGTTAGGTGCAACATGAGCGCCGGTGTTCACACACGCGCGGGGAGGATGTGTCATTCAGAGATGTCAAAATAAAAATCCCAGATAGAAAATATGACCAGAGGGATTTGAATGACGTCATGCACCGGAAGCGTGCGCGGAGGATTTTGGAGATTTGAGAAAAGTCAGAGAGTTGAGTTCTAGCGTCTGAAGAACACGGTTGACTTTCGGAGCTCGCCGAAGCATTGCGGCGGGTGCCGCACGTGATTTGGAGAAGATGGAAAAGTCAGCATAGAGAGATGGTATCTCTCTCCTTATGTCGAAAAACCTTTAAACTCAAAGGTAATAAAAAGTTTCGTACCTGAACTAAGTGTTTTTTGTGTTTCGGGATTCTTATGTTATATAAGTACGAGTTATGAACATTCTATCTACATTTCCCATATCCCTATTCATGTATGGCTATGTTACATACGTTCATCGGTATAAAACAGCTCACACGTCGAGTTTTATTGATTTTGGTCGTTCGTCTAGTGGTATGGACCCCTGTTTTTTCTTCTCATCCCCGGCCGTGTGGGCATTTCATAGGTTGCACAAAAATAAAAACCAAACAACAAACAGAGGGTGAAAGGAAGAAACAGACGAACACGGATTTAGAACTGTAAAACGCAGGAAGTTGAAGTTGGTGCTTTTAAGCATTCCAATCTCAGTGTAACATACATAAATGTAAAATATTCATATGCATAGAAATCCCGAAGCACTGACGACTCACGGTAGTTCAGGTACGAAACGTTTATTACCTTTTAGCCGAATAGTTCTAAGCTCAACCAAACCGAATGATAAGATATAACCAACGAAAAATGATAATATTAAAAAAATCCTTCCACAATTATATAACACCAGGTCGAGTCATACCAAAGACGCAAAAAATGGTACTTGAAGCCGCCTTGTTTAACACTCAGCATTATAAGGTAAGGATCAAGGGTAAAATTGAGTAGCGTCCTCCCCTACACCTCGGTGTGGTAGCTATTGAAAAGGGAGCCTTCGGGTTACACTCGACTAAGGTCGCCAACTTTACTTTTTATGTATGTTCATGGCTATCGCAAGAACTCTGCGAAAATCCTCCACCGCTATCAAAGATGCTGGCTCATCTTGTCATCGTCTCCACTGCTCTGTGTCTTCGTCTTTGACTCCTTACCACCCACCGACTGCTCTTGACTCACGTCTAAGAGCCTACTCTCTGCTTCGTGTCCCAGGCTTGACTGCCCTGCCCTACGTCCAGAGCTCTGAATATCTGAATTTCTGCTCTGAAGTCTCACTCCTAACTGACCACGTCCTTCGTCCTCTCTTCCGATATCGCCGGTTTTCGCGGGCACAGCTCTTTGTGTGGTATTCACACCAAAATAGACAAAAGAATATCTAGACAATCTGGCGCCGCTTCAAAGATTTTGAAGATGATTCCGCCGGCCACCCACAACACTCAGAAACCCACACACACAACCATACATATATATATATATACATACACACATTAATGCTCGTTATCGTACCACATGGGATGGGGGTTTCGTTTTACTAGTTTATATATCTCCTCCCTCATCATTTAACGTGACATACACTAAATCCCAAGGATACTACGGCATGTATAAACGTTGATATGATCATGAATAGTGAGAGTGCTCGATATAAAATAAACTGGCATTAGTGTTTTGAGCAATTTCTTTTTAAATCAATCTGTTGTGCTGGGAAGATCTAACTATATAATCGCTATATATAAAGTGAAAAAAAATTATCATGATTGTTTTTTCTGCATGAACATGTAACTTTAAAAAATGAAGATAAACCTACGATCATATCAGACGAATTTTCGTAAGAAAAAAGATAACAAGGATTTGGAATGTAACGAAAGAGGCAATAAATGTAAAAAGGAAAGATGAAAACAAAGAAAGGTCAGCTTATTTAAGAGCCGGAACGACACACCCAAAACTCTTATACAATCAACACATCTGACTCATATTAGCTCTGATTTCATCTAAGTAGATCACACACACACATACACACTCACACACACACATTATTATTATTATTATTATTATTATTATTATTATTTACTCCTTTAGAGTTTTTCACATCAGTGTTAACTGATGGTTTTTCACTGGAGTTTGAGTGACAGCAAGTCTCCTCAAGTCTCCAGGACCCGTCTCAGGATTCTGGCCGTTCTTAGCAATGCTGTCGTTTGGATAGTCTCTGTCCATCCGTCAATTTCCAAGTCTTCCAGGCCTTTTAATAATCCTTTATTTATTGTGCCTAACGCACCAATCACAATTGGCACAATCGTTACTTTATTATTATTATTATTTTACTCTTTGCTAGTTTTTCACAGCAAGTCTCTTCAGGTCTCCTGGACTCTTCTGATTATTGTAGCCCATCTTAACATTGCTGTGGTCTGTTGAATTTCGACTTTTCTGATTTTCATTTCCTTCTGTCCTTTTTTCCCCAAATCTTTTGGGATCATTCCAAGTGCTCCAACAACAATTGGTATCATCGTCACTCTCCTATTTCACAGTTGTTTTTTTTTTCAGTCTTCAAGGCATGTCCAAGAATTTGTTCTTTTTAAAAAATTTTTTTTTTAAATTTTACTTTCTTTTACTTTGACTGTGTAGTCCACCGGAACGACAAAATCGACAAGATAATTTTTTTTTGTTATTTAGCACAAGAGTTAATTAGCACTAGATTAATTTTTTGTTAATTAGCACTCGGTTAATTTTTTTAATTAGCACAAGGTTAATTTTTTTTTTGCAATAAGCTCAAGGGTAATTTTGTTGTTAAGTTTTGTTCTTACATTTGTATTATACATACGAGTCAGATTAGGTTATTTGATTTAATGACATATCAACCGTTGTGAACCGTTGTTGAATGCCATATCCTTTTTATACACACACACACACACACACACACATATATATATATATGCAATAAATATATATATATATATACATGCAATAAAGATTCGTAAGTCAATAGTTAGTGATTTTATTTTTAAATGAGTTAAAGCTCATTTGTTTGCACACAGTTAAATGGTTTCAAGTATTGTTTTTTAATGAGGTACTATTTACCAACCCCTCCGCTCGGGCAGGATATGACACAAGGTCAATTTTTAAGCGGAGTTTAACAGGTTTTGAATTCAGAGTTTTCCTTCTCCTAGACTAGTTGCCTCACCAAGGCTGAAGAACCTAGTCCGTCCTACTATTTACCCATAGCTGGAGGGAGAATAAGGGGGTTCATACCTTTCCCAAGGGTATTTGCCCGAAAGTGAACATAATAGCGCGACTGAAGTACGAACTCGCGTACTACGATTCCGCAGTTCAGCGCTTTAACCATTAGACCACGAGGACACCCATTTTTTAATGAGGTTAATATTTTTTTATTTAGCACTAGATTAATTTTTTTGTTAATTAGCACAAAGTTAATTATTTAATTTATTAGCGCAAGGTTAATTTTTTGTTAACTGGCACTAGTTTAATTTTTGGTTTATTAGCACTAGATTAATATTTTTATTAATTAGCACAAGGATAATTTTTTCTTTAATTACCACAAGGTTGATTTTTTGTTAATTAGTACGAGGTTAATTTTTTTTTTGTTAATTAACACAAGGTTAATTTTTATGTTGGCCTGTTCTTCTGTCTGGGTTTTGATGATTTGAGCGTATCTAAAAATCTCAGGGAATTTTATTTTCTGGTTTGTGGATTTATCATTTTGTCGTATGGTCAGATTGGAATCTCACGTACGATTGAATTAGAAAACAAAGGAAGAATCGAGACTACACAGAGCATAGCCTTGTTAAGATGGGATAGAATAATCAAAAGAGTCTAATAGGTCTGTGGAGACTAGCTGTCACTTAAACTCCAGTGAAAAACTTACAAGGAGTGAACCACTCTGGCCCGGAGTGGTAGCACTATGGGTTATATAGAACTAACGGCATACTTATGCTAAACTGAATTGTTTGAATAAACTGAATAGCTTGAAATATGTAAGAGGCGATATTGTGTTTTGATATTTAATTTCCATTTTGTAGTGGTATATTTAATTTGTTTTTATATGTGGTTGCGTGTTCTCACAAGTCGGAAGGCCGCCATTTATAGCAATGGGAATAACATTATTAATATTATTATTATTATTGGGTTTTTAGGTTTAAAGTTTAAGTTGGTTTTACGTTGGTTGCGTTGGTATTTCGTTGGTTCCATTGGTATTTCGTTGGTAGCATTGGTATTTCGTTGGTTGTTATCCCCTCACTAAATGTTGATGGAAAATAAAGGTGGCGGAGAAGAACGAAGACGTCGCTAGGTTTTGTATCAAGGTTTTAATGGCAGCATGAAGTAAAGGGGTTTATGCTGGTATGCTGCGAGCCTCGTAGTAAAGAAAGAAGGTAGGAAGTTGTTAGAGAGTATCATCTAATTTGTTTTTAACTAGGATCCCTTGGTCTAGAAGAACAGACCCAAGGGATCCATAAACTAGATGGCTCTCCTTATAATGGTTGATGCTCTACTGCTATTCAGGAACAGGCGTTAAGACGTCCGTTCCCGTTGGGGATTTCTGCGCGAGAGAGAGATTCGCAGGCTTTCTTCAATTTTTGGTGCTGCTAGGAAATATGGTTCGGGCTGAATAGGATAAGTCATCCTGATTGGGTGAAAATGTTCAGCGACTCTAACGGTCAAATTAAATTACACGTCAAACAAATATTCAAGTTTCTTTCTGCTACAAATAGAAATGTTTTTCATAATTAAACCGGACTTACTTTTAAACTACGTGCTCATGCTAAACTGAATTATTTCAAATAGAGCTGTTTTTGATATTGAAACTGTATTTACATTAAACTGAATTGTTTAACATAGAACTGTTTTGACATTTAACTGTGTATAAACAAAATCTGAACTGAATTAGCTGAATTAGAACTGCTTGACGAAACTGAATAGCTAGAAATAGAATTGTTTTTCACAATTAAACTGTACTTACATTTAAAATGCGTGCTTATGCTAAACTGAATTATTTGAAATTGAACTGTTTTTGACGTTGAAACCTTACTTACACTAAACTGAATTGTTATATAACTGTTTGAATAAAGTGAATAGTTTGAAATAGATATGTTTTTGACTATTAAACTGTGAACTCATTCTAAACTGAATTGCTTGGAATAGAACTGATTATTTACATAAAAATGGATTTGGCGTTAAATAACCTACAAAGGTTCATATGCCATAAAACCCAACCAATCAACCAACCAGGAGTAAATCACCTTTCCTACCCAGTCGTGCATCGGCGTCTACTTCTTTTGTGCTAATTTGTTGCATTCATTTATTGTGATTAACTCTTTCATCTCTGTCTTTACAAAACTTACATTTGCTATTCTCCTGAATATTATTATTTCACTTCTTACGATTTTTTTTTACACCACTTTTAACTTGAGGGTTTTTTTTGGAGTCTGAGTAACATTAAGTCACCTCAAGTCTCCAGGGCTCTTCAACGTATTCTTGTCGATCTTAACAATACTGTGATCTGTATGGCCCCGGTTTTTCTTCTGATTTCCAATCCATCAAGTCTCCTTTCCACGTCCTTGGGGACCATTCCAAGGGCTCTAATTACAACCGTTATAACCGTCACCTTCATGTTCCAGAGCTTTTTAAGCTCTCTGGCAAGATCCAAGTCTATCTTTTCATTTTCATTCATTTTGACTCTGTGGTCAACTGGAACCACAAAATCAACTTGATGACAATTTCTTTTTTTCTCTTCT
>OY757923.1:12256400-12311400 GCA_963585895.1 Sepioteuthis lessoniana
AACGCTGGAAAATTCAATATTTCCTCGATCACTGTGCTTCTCAATTCTCCTTGGGGATCTTGTTAGTGCTTGATGTTCTATGTAGTTTTTATTTTCCTATGCTGAATTTCAAATTTCATTTCTTTCGGCTCTGTAAAATTTAGTGAAGGTGGCACATTCTGTTGGGAATACAGGGTTCATGCCTTAATTAGGAGCTTTAGTGGCTAAAAAGTAATACATTACATATATTATCTAATTTGAACACTTGAATTATTGGCTTCAGTTCGATTTTGAAAGATATATAAGGAGGCCAAGCTGTACACATTAGGGAATAACATAATCTGGTATCTCGGAGAGGGTGATGATTGGTACAAAAAGAAAAACATTTGATGTAATCCTTCGCAAAAATTACTGCGATTGAGTTCGTATATGTGCGCATATAAGACAGTTGTTCTGAAAGTAATGCCTCCTATTTGGGATGGTTGGTTAGTAAGACTTTCCCTCTACACCAACGAGTGTCCTGGATATGACACTAAACCATCTGATTTTGAAGCTTGTCCTGGAGCTTTGGTGAATGTGGAGTACTCATTACTTTTAGGTCCACTCTGACACAGATTGGTAGTACCTGTTAGGGTCTCATCTATGGATCAAATAGAACTGTTTAACCATTTAAACGTACAAACAAATGATTAATGTCAAATTGAATTGTTATTGTAAGGGGGTGCATACCTTTCCCAATGGTGAGTAAATAAAGCGTTTAATGTTGAGCAGAAAGTCTTGAAAAATGGCTCAGTCGGGTGAGGGCATAGAATACATCGACTACATCTCTACATAGACGTAAGACTCCCCAAACGAGTGTCCTAGGTATGACACTAAACAATCTGATGGTGAGGCTCCAGTAATGCTGGAGCTTTGAGGAATGTGGAGTACATTTTCATTGCCATAGGTCCCAGGTTCACTCTGGCCCGGAGTAGTAGTGTAGAGAAGAGAAAAAATTCGTATTTTGGTTTGGCGCGCAATTTAATTCGACACTTAATTTCACCCAATCAGGATGACTTATCCTATTCACCCCGGACCTTTCATTTCCGGCCACCACATCTTGTAAGCTGCCAAACACACTCCCTTTGGCTGGAGTACGCCGACCAGTGCAGACGTCACACTGGCCGTTCTTTAATAGCGATGCTTTTTAGCTGGACAATGCCGCCCAGTGCAGACGTCTCACTGCAGCTCTAGAATAGCAGCAGCATGGACAAACGAGGGAACCCATCTAATTTATGGATTCCTTACAAGGAATCCCAGTTGAATATAAATTAGATGCATTCAACATGCCTCGCACAGGCACAACTTTATGTCACCCCAAAATTGGCTATGTCGATCTGAGCGTAATCCCGCTCTCGACACGCTAGCTCAATTCACCTCTGGTCCACCTTAATGGAGATAACGCCTACTCTCCCCAAATACCAGACACGAAACTCACGGTGACATCCAAAGTTCAATTCCTACAACTGCAACATGTCTTTCGTCAAAAATGCAAAAAACACAATCCCTCACACGTCCGACGACACACGCTGCCACCACAACCTTCTCAACTTCTCATAACTCAATTTCGTCTCAATAAGCATAACTTCTCCACGAGTCTTGCAGCACCAAAAGCAAACCCAATATTCCATGCTGCAAAATAAAAACCTATTCATAAAAATATATTTCGACTCTCGCCATCTTACTTCTTCATCATTCTAGTTTTATTTACCCTTAAACCTTAGCGAGGGGACTAACAACACTAAGCGCGGAAACAACTCAACGTAAACACACATACGTTACAACCACCTATCCTCGCTAACAAACAAACTTCCCCCTCGCTACCATCCTACAAAAATCCTCGTACAGTAGTACCTGATGGGGTACTATCTATGGGTAAAACAGAACAGTTTGACATTTGACATGTTTGCAAACAAATGACTAAGGCTCAACTGAATTGTAAGAAATAGAACTGTTTGATCATTTAACTATGTGTAAACAAATAACTGATGTTTAATTGAATTGTTACTGATACATAGCAATAATTGTAACTCTTTAACTGTGTGCAAAAAAAAAAAATGAGCTTAGACTCGTTTAAAAAACGTTATCAATAAAATGCATTTAGAAATCATATATATTTAGGTTTGGTTTCTTTGTTTAATGGCATATCAACCTCTGCAGGTTATTTAATGCCAAAGCCATTCTCCTAGAAGAACAGTCATGGAGCTATTTAACCCATAGCTGGGAGGATAAGGGGGTTCATATGTTTCCCAAGGGTAGTTGTCCGAAAGTGAACGTTATAGCGCGACTGGAGTTCGAACTCGCTTACTACGATTCCACAGTCCATCGCTGTAACCATTACACCACGAGGACACCCCACCATAGATATTTAATATATATGTATAAATAGTATTGGCATTAAATAACCTACCATGGTTCATATGGCATATAACAAAACCAACCGAATCAGACACACACACACACACACACACACGGTATTTCACGCGCACAAACAGGCAGACACGTAAACATGAACGCCGACTTGTACACACATGAACACGCACAAAAACTGACTGATTTGGTCGAATGAACAACCGCATCCTTGCACAGACACATATACACATCAATAAACAGATGTACGCACACAGTAAGGTTCTCGTTTGTTTTTTGTTTGTTTTTTTACCTGTCTTATCTGTTATATTCATTATTATTCAACTAGAAATACTTATCTAGCCACGTTCACTATTCTCTCTGCTTCTTATATCGTCTTTTAAAGATACGCACACTCTTAACCAGTTGCCGCAGTTATAAAAAAAGAAGCCCTACTTCGAGTGAAATGATTGTCATCTAATTCTTATATATCTAATCTTTTTTCGATAAACAGAACAGTAAATGAGTCATCGACGTAAACACGATATATATATATATATATATATATATATATATATATATATATATATATATATATATATACCAGCCCCTCCGCTCGGGCAGGATACGACACAAGTTCAATTTTTAAGCGGAGTTTAACAGGTTTGAATTCAAAGTTTTCCTTCTCCTAGACTAGTTGCCTCACCAAGGCTGAAGAACCTAGTCTGCCCTACTATTTACCCATAGCTAGAGGAAGAATAATTGGATTCATATCTTTCCCCAGGGTATTAGTGTTATGTGAAATGCAATCAGTCTCGAACTCATGTCGCCGTGTCCATTTCTTACGACGATAACCATTACACCACGGGCACCTCCATACATATATATATATAAACTATGAAAATTTTTTAACTCACCATCCCTTTGACAACTGTTGCTGACAGTTTCAGGCGTTAAAAATAATAATAATAATAATAATAATAATGATGATGATAATAATAATAATGATAACGAAGGTGATGGTAATACCAATTGTGATTGGCGCACTTGGAACAATCCCCAAAAGATTGATAAAGATTCTAGAAAACTTAGAAATCAAAGGACAAGTAGAGACCATCCAGACTATAGCATCACTTAGATCGACCAGAATACGGAGAAGGTTCCTGGAGACTTGAGTAGATTTGTCACTCAAATTACAGTGAAAACCGTCAACTAATGCTGGTGTGGAAAACTCTCAAAGGAGTAAAATAATAAATAAAAAAAATCCCCCAAAACAAGACACTATCGAATGGCATTCTGATGATTGTGTCTTTTTGGTTTGGTTTCTTTGTTTAATGGCATATCCACCTTCGTGCGTTATTTAATGCGAATACCATCCTTGCACAAGCAGTAAGACTATTTAGCTCATAGCTAGGGTGTCTTTTTGTGTTTTATGGAATCGACGATCCAAGTTCATATCTTGAATGCAGCTGATGGTACTCATTGTGCACAAATGGCCGAAGTAAAGTAATAAATCCATGCGTTCTTCTTACTAGCAATGGGTAAATAGTAAGGCTGACTGAACTTTGTCTAGAAGGAAAACTCCGAATTCAAACCAGCTGTACTCTCTATAAGAATGACCTTGAATCTCATATTGCTCGTTCGGGAAGGTTTGGGTAAATATATATAACCTGGAAAAAAAACAGGTACAAGATCCGTTCAGTTAAGTGGCCGTTTATTTCTCTGAATTGTCGTGTCTTGTTTAATGGAAGAAATAAAGAAATAATTTCTCAGTGGGTAACTTACTATTATAGTTACGTATTAGACTGTATTCTCTCTTTTTATTCACTCTCTTTTTAAGAGAACTACAGAAATAGACATAGATATAGAGAGAAGAGATACATTAATTTGTATATACACTTATAAGCAATTATAACAAATAACATATGTGAAGAATGAGAGCTACCGTCTCGTCAAAACTGCGCATGCCAGGGTCAGAAGTTACGCATTAGCAGGCACATTACTCACTTGACTTTTGTGGCAAATTATTTCCTTGAAATAAACCAAGGCTAACGATGTAAACGTATTTTTTTCACATAGACACCACCAGTGATTATGCATTTTCTCCTACGTTGATAAAGAGGATGCATGTCACGCTCGAAAAATTTATTGCACCAACGAAGGCGATCCATTTTATCGCGTTGACAAACTTCTAACACGAAGAAACCGATGTTCAGCTCTGCCCGGTGTCCCTTAGTCGTAATCTACCAATTCACGTGAATGAGCTGGTCGAAGGGGGTTATCATTTCGATGGTTGACAGCTGAAGTGCATAGCCCATCGCCTCACTGTGACCATATTCAGTTTAGTCTCCATAAACGTTCGCAAACGTAATGAACTAAAGACGTTTCCCCGATTTATGCACCAGATATCCATTCTTTGATGCTATCGAACTGATTGGTAAGACCCCACCCCCAAAAAAAAGAAAGAAAAGATTTTTGTTCCACAAAAATAATTATTCTTATATATATAAACTTTACTAAATTGGTTTATTGGTAGTTAATCAAGTGATGGAAAATAATTACAGAGTAATAATTGCTTAGGAGTAACAAAATGAGTATACGATTATTGCTTAGTTAGGACAAGCAATACAGATTAGAAACAAAAATTGAATTTTTTAAAATAGTTTTAATCAAGTTGAAAGAACGACAAATATCTTTAGTATCACTCACTTGAACTTAGAAAAATTATTTCTTTCGAAAACTCAACCGAGCCTTGTTGGCAATTCTAAAACAACTGACCGCATTCTCTGCAGGGAGTTAAGAACCCCATTCAAAAAATGGTGTCCTATGTCCAGTGGTAAGGCTCCTGATCTGAGCTCAGGGGAGTGTGGAGTTACTCCTTCACTGCCATTACTCCCAAAGCTACTCGGACTCGGAGTGGTACTAACTGTTTGAAAATATTAGTATTAGATAGGAATACTTGAAACCATACAACTGTGTGCAAATTATTTGTATTAGGAATAGTTATTTGAAGCTATAACTTACAAGGACCCCCACACATGGCCGTGCAAAAGCAGGACGACCAGCACGGACATACATTCAGCAGCTATGTGAGGATACGGGATGTTGTCCTGAAGACCTGCCAGAGGCGATGAACGATAGGGAAAAGTGGCGAGAGAGGGTCAGGGATATCCGTGCTACCAGCGCGATATGATGATGATGATAACTTACAAAGATTTATTATTATTATTATTATTATTACTATTATTATTCCTTTGAGAGTTTTTTTTTTACACTAGCGTTAGCTGATGGTTTTCCACAGGAGTTTGAAGGATAGCAAGTCTCCTTAAGTCTCCAGGACTCTTCTTAGTATTCTGGCCGATCTCAACAATACTGTAGCCTGGATGGTCTCCACTTGTCCTCTAATTTCCAAGTCTTCCAGTCCCTTTGCCCATCCTTTCCAAGCGCATCTACAACAATTGATATCGCCGTCACCTTCATATTCCATAGTTTTTTTAGTTCGCTTGAAACCATATAACTGCTTACAAACTATCAGTACTTGATAGGAATACTTAATACCATATATATATATATATATATATATATCTGAGCTGGGATGCGTTTGCTCCCAGGTCTAGGAAACTAAATTCAATTAAGTGTCTTTCTTTCAGAGCTTTAAACATCTGTTACGACAGCAAGATTGAAGAAGAACTGAAGGTAATTAGAGATTTATTCCTCAGTAACGGGTATCCCGAGGAAGTCATTGACGATGATATTGATTTAACTGCAACTAAATTTAAAAATAAGAATAAGATCTTTGGTCCATCGAAATGTCCAGTTTACTTTTGGTCCTGCTAGCCAGTCATTTGTCGATAAAGTTGCCTCCTCAGTGTATCGTTGTTTTCATGCTGTTAAAGTTAGATCTATTTTCGCTACTAAAGCGGCCTTTAACTCCATACATAAGGAAGTATTTCCTATCTTCAATCAAATTCTATTAATTTATAAGTTTAAATGTTGGTATAATTCAACATATATAGGTCGTACAAGCCAACGTTTGGAAGTTCGAGTAAAACAGCACGTACCCCTAAGTATTTTAAACAGTGGCCGAGTAACATCCGGGCACTCACAGGCTCTTGACTCAGCTATTGGCGAACATCTTTAATCTACAAATAGTTTCAGGACCAATTATCAAGGTGACTGATTTTCTGTTCTACATAGAGCCAGGAGTAAAATCCATTTGAACATCTTAGAGGCGATGTACATTTTTTTTAGATCGCCCTTCTCTATCTAGACAGAGAACCAGTCATAACTTACATATTTTGGGAGACATATTAGGGGTGGCATAACGTTCCCCATTTTTTGTCACATTTTGTCATCATTTTCCCTATTTGAATTACCCGTTTTTAAACGTTTCTCTGGTGGGATTGTATGAATAGTACCGGACGAAAGGGCCCTAACATTCTTTTATTTTTTAAGATAATTTGGTCTCCCTTATACAGTGGTTCCCCTGTTTGTTTGTTTATATATATATATATATATATATATATATATATATATATATATATATATATATATCAAATAGGAATATTAACTGTAAATTAAACAATTACGTATAAATTATAAGCATTTGATACTTGATATTATATAAGCATGTAAACAAATGATAATCATAGTAAAAAAAAGTGGAACGTTGATAATATTGTTATGATTATAATCAAACATTTAGAAACGAATCGAATTTCGGTGTTAGATAACGCATAAGGGGTTGATATGCCATTAAACAAATAAACTGCATGCATTGGTCAATATAGGATACAACATCTTGGGGTGATCATTGACCGGCTTGTGGTGGAAGAGAAAACGACATCAAGTCTTCCCAACAATTTTATATCTTGTCTAATTTTGTCGCTTGGTCTGTGATAGGGATAACAGGTTTTCAGAGTAATTGTCTGAACGAGGACAAATTCCTGTTAGCTGCTAATTCTAACCCCGTCTAGAACGTATATTCATCTCGTATCTTTTACGCCGTTCTTTTCTGGGACACCACGCACCTTAGAGATGTGTGAGGTGGCATTAGAAATATCTATCCCAAGACGGCACTTGATCCCTCGCAAAATAAGTTCCAGTTATATTCCCTTTTTGGGCGTAGGGAAACTGGCAGATAATGTGGGGGTTAATTTGGGGCGAGACTGACCGCCGCTGGCAAGGGGTTTCCATTTTTCACGTACACACACCCACCAGGCCACTACCTCTTCCTATCCCTAGGATAATGGAAGATATGGGCCTCTAGGTTTAGATATAATAATATTAATTATCGTAGACGACAGTTCCAATTTCCCGTGTAATATTTTTAAAGGGGCGAATAGGACATTTAGCGAGAATAAATTGAGGCGAATGAAGCTGAAAAGGAACATGCAAAAGGCAACTTGATAGGCAGACAACACAATGAATAAATTTCGACAAGAGTAGAGATATGAAATATAACAAGGTTTTTAATATATGCGGACACACATATTTAACGTGTCGGCTATATTATCAGCGGATAATATCAAATATACAAATGTCATTCTTCCTTATTCTTTTCTTTCTTCCTTCTTTAAATTGAGAGAGAGAGATAGAGAGAGAGAGAGAGAGAGAGAGAGAGAGAGAGAGAGAGAGAGAGTGTGTGTGTGTGTGTGTGTGTGTGTGTGTGTGTGTGTAAATGCGATGCTTAGGAAGGGAGGAGGGAGAAAACAGTCTTAAGGTTTACTTAGCTTTTCAACGGGTTCTTTCTGAGAGTATTTTCTCTTTTACGAGCTAACGGGATTTTTTTTACAGCTTCGCTTGAAGGCATCAGTTATCTCCTTGTCTAAGATTCTTTCCTCTTTTCCCCCGGAATTTTGGCGGCAGTTTCAATTCATCTTATCACATCAACTGCTGTCCTAAAACTCGGCTCTGCTTCTTCGCCCGGAGTTTGGCATGAGATTCGACCCTCCGTTCACGGCGACCTCTGTCTTCAAAACTGATTTCTTTCTTTCTATTTCCGCTGATGAAGAAAAAAGCTACTTCCGTCTTTAGGGTTCTGGCCAATTATTCGACCTTTTTCGTCTTCCTTCACCCTGTCAGGCGATTCATTCGGACTACTGTATGTCCTTATACCCTCTTCTTTATCCATCCGGTCACAGAATGCAAACATCTGTTGGCTTTCATTCTGACCTGAATTTGTTACTTCGGCCGCGAGGAATTGACCTACATTCCTTATTCCCCTTTCAACGGTCAGTCTTTGGTGGCCTGTTAATTCAAATACGGAGTGGTAGGGGAAATTTCTTATTTCTCTCCTCTCAGTGGGAGACCACGTGACAGATGGATCTGAACGAGAATCACCCTGTCCTCAGCATGTGGCTTATAGGATTTACGCTCCTATATTTTTAAAATGGCCGTGATACAAGAAAATTCTAGAAAATAGGATACTGACTCACTTGTTCCCGAAACAAAGATGGTGGATGTTGGTAAACTAATTAGTCTCGAGAACCTATTGATCAGGAAATTCACATAATTTATGCTTCCAACTACGTCTGCACCTTTGATTTTATCCCGCGCAAAGTAAACGGTGTGTTTGGAGCCAATAACGTGACAAGAATTAATTATATATACTCACGACTTCCAATAACTCATTCTCTCACATTTTGACTTCCAGAGACAGCACTTTTTCTCTTACATTTTGACTTTGCCAGCTAGTGACACTCAGCTCAAATCACGCAACATGGGTTCTTATATACTCTACGACCTTTTTCTTTCTTGTTCTGCCTTTTCGACTGGACTTGTTCCAGTCTCGCGCACAGTCTCAGACATTTCGTCAAATCCAGAAAGAGACAAACGACCAACATGAGAGAAAACACGCCTTTCTAAAATACATTTATAGTCAGCAGGACACTTTTGATATTTAGTCTTTCACCATAATATTCGTCTTAGTCACACACACACACACACACACACACACACACACACACACACACACACACACACACACACACACACACAGAGGAACATTTTAGAAGCTATATAAGAATATACGTAAGGTTTTGTAATGTTTCGTTTTTATGTACTTGTTGATATATAAATTTATTTTTATTTATATTGCTTTGTTTTGAATGTTCTTTTGTCCGCGTCGTTTACCTCGTTTACTTTTCAATAATGAGCCACCATAAATTGTGGGAGCAACATTATTCAGCAAACAACCCCACCGGCTACCGTATGTATACCCTTCAGTTTCTGGGCTCGGGACATTTGTTTACCCAACAATTCCTCAGAGATTGTTTTTCTCTTACATCTGCACTTCCTTATTCAACACTCGACGTCATCGGGGTCATTTCTCGGTCATTGCTCAACGCACCTACTGCATGTCATTGCAGACGTGTTAGGCAACATCGAGCTGACATACTACATGATATCAACTATGTAGAATTATATAAAAATCATAATCAGTAAATCTCTTTTTTTTCATTATGTGGATTTATCTTTTATGATTAGAAAAAAATATATATATATATATATGAAAGTAAATATGAATAAAATCCGGCAGTATGAAGGTAGCAGAAAAAAACATAATCCAAATAGGTGAATATATTATGATGTAAAGTCGACGTTAACGTTTCGGTTTCAGTAACCTTTATATATATATATATATATATAACTGTTCGGAGTAAATCTTTTAATGGCATCGAAGATTGTTATCAGCTGAGACCTAAATTTCAAACTGTTACTGGTTGTAGACGAGTACCTCAGCTATTTGAACAAAAATAGTCAAGTCTCTGTAAAAATAAATGCTTGTGAACTCTTATTAATAGACAACGTTATAGTTGTTGATCAGTTAACAAAAATGGAGTAAGCACTCATTTTTTTAGTCTCGGTATCGACATTCATCAATAATGCGTAGGTGTATAACCACCTACAAAGTATCACTTTATCCACTGGATCACGTGACGTGAGCTCACTCAGTTTGATAGCTGGCTTCTTTCTTCTCAAGACGCCGTGAGAGAAAGGCCTTGTTGTATCGAGAAATAGAACAGGACAAATTACATTCAACAATTTTGTTGCATTTGTCGAAAGAAGTCATTTATAAATAGATTAGACTAACGACGATTTTGGGGTCTTTAATTAAAACAAATTCCTGACTTGGTCGGTTCCAGATTTTTTTTTTTATTCCACTGAAAATAAACGAGTAAATATATCTATACATATATGGACTTATCCAACCCGTCTGCCACACTAGGATGCGATACATGGTCAATCCTTTAAAAAGCAGTGTACAGTTTACATTCGCAGTATCTATATCGCTATTACAAAGATTGCCGAACAAAAGCTAAATAGCCTATTCTACTCCTTTATTTATTCCTAGCTTGCGGGAGAATATATAGATTAATCACTTTCCCTAAGGACATTAGTGCAAAGGGAAACGCAAACAACCTCATCTAGGATTTAAATTAGCGTCGCCGATTCAATTTCTTACAGCTATAACCGTTTCACTAAACGTCTCTACACCTACATTAATACAAAGAAAACAAATTCTTTAAAAGAGTTAATAATTCGTCTGAAAGGGTGTTATACCATTAACCTAACCCAAAGAAAACTAACATCCTCATCTGAACATGATAAGGAATGAGACTTGTGATTGAAAAAAAAATATTTAATTGAGAAATAAGAAATTTATTTTAGATTTTACTCGTTATATGTTTAATAAATTCTTTCTCGACTAATATTAATAAATGGTCTACGTAATTTATACGAATAAATTTCTGTGCGTGTTTCTGCATCTGTGTTAATATCAAAACTGTTTATCTCAAAGTAAATCGTTAATATACAATTATTTCATATTGAATCATTAAAGAACGACTTGTTCGTTTCCCCACGAGGCCAAAATGGGACACAAGTTTGGTTTAAAACTGCGGGGTAGAACCGCAAGAAGCCAGCCTTCTTCTTATGTTCCCTTTGCATTACCATTCATGAGTGCCAGACACCAGGCAATTAATCCAGCCGAGGGGAGCACCCGACTGTCTTGTGGGAAGCGCCCCCTCATTCATAAGAATGATCAAATCCACCCGAGCACGGATGCCAGTCGGAATGGTAAATACACATTTTGAACATATTTTCTTTTTGGAAATTTACCATGTATTTATTCATTAACCACAAAAAGTTCGATTGACTTTTTTAAAAATCAAATCGAGCACATAATTCACTCTATTATTTTGTTTATATATTTACAAGAACTAAACATGTAAGTTGTCTCCCTTTTGTCGAGGGCGACCAGAAGGCTCCCTTTTCAATAGCTACAACACCTAGGTGTAGGGGAAGGCGCTACTCCTTTCCCTGGATTTCTCCACTTTACCCTTGATACGTACCTTATATTGCTGAGTGTTTAGCAAGGAGGTATCAAGTACCATTTTTAAAGTCTTTGGTATGATGCGACCTGGGATTGAAACCAGGTTTCTCGGATCATTAAGTTTATTTCGAGGAGTAAGCGTGCCTTTCAATTTAAAAAAGAAAAATTTATAAACCACAGTGTTTTTTTTTAGAATTATATATATATATATATATATATGGGTATTATTCGGTCCAGTTAAACCAGAGTTTGGAGTAATTCCTTTAGGACAAGAAAATCATTCAAGAGCCGAACATTTAAATTTTCCTGGTAGAGAGCTCAATGTAATTTATTACAGAGCAATATTTCTTTAAGAAAAAAACAAAGACCGGTTAATTTAAACACGAAGAAAAAAATTTATACAGGACTTAAGAAGTCCTGTATAAATTTTTTTCTTTGTGTTTTTGGTTCACACCAGAAACTGAAAAACAGGATGGAAATAAATTTATAATCCTAAATTAACCGGTCTTTGGTTTTTTCTTAAAGATATATATATATATATATATATATATATATATATATATAATGAAACAACAACAAACAATTAATAAAAGATGGGAAACAATAAGCAATTACAAGAACATAATAAACATGAAACAATAACTCACTTGAAGGAGTTGAAGGTTGCTCTAAAATCGTCAATGTACGAGGATCATTAAATAAGTTTCCAGACTTTTTTCGTATGGGCACTTTTTTGATAGTACACACATGAAACTCAAATCCCCTTCGAAGTAATCTCCTCCGGCTGCAATGCCCTTGTTGTCCCATTCTAACTTCTGGAAGGGCCCATGGAAGTCTTCTTGTGTTACCGTGTCAATGACCTTCGTCACAGCCTCTTTCATCTCCTCAACTGTCTCATAACGACAGCCTCTGAGCTTAGGGAATAAGCAAAAGTCACAGGGAGCAAGGTCTGGACAATAGGGAGGGTGAGGAACTGTGTTGATGCCCATCTTGGTCAAATAGTCTGTGACAAGGAGGGAGTTGTGTTGCATTGTCCTGATGGAAATGTAACTGACCCGATTTGAAGCGTGCTAGCCTCTTCCAACGGAATCTCTTCCTGAACTCCCTTAAAACCTCAACATAGCAACCCTAACCCTAACCCTAACCGTTTGGGCAATCAACTCTGGTGTATTGACTTCCTTACTCCTCCCACACCTCTCATCATCTCTCACAGACATCCTGCATTCCTTAAATCTCTTATGACACTCAAAAACTGATGCTCGATTCATGCAAGATGCTCCAAAAGCAGTTTGAAGCATTCCATACGTTTCTGTGGCATTTTTTTCCAAGTTTAAAACAAAATTTTATTGCATATCATTTTTCTAATGTGTCCTCACATCCAGATTGCATTTTTGAAAATCACCAGTTGTGACAATCAGGCTTTAGTAGGGTGTATTCCAATTCCTGCAGTAGCTGTTCATTTGAAGCTGAAATCATAAAAATTGGTCAGTCATCTCATAAGAAATATAGCCATAATATAGTGAATTTTCAAGGGTCTACAGCAATTTTCAATGCCTGTACAAAAAAAGTCTGTAAACTTATTGAATGCACCACGTAAGTTCTTGAGGACCCCATGTTGATCCGTGGGAAGTTAGCTACTGAGATTCTGACGCTCCCGACGCTTTCTGCAAACTGAGGAGACAACGCCGATTGCAGAGTTAAAATAATTTTTTATGATTTTGCCGACAGTGATAGGATATGTATTTATTTATACATAAAAGCAAGATGTTTGGTTGACAGGAAGATTTAAAATTAAAATACATCAGGCATTGAGATATTTTCAAAAATAAACATTGATTGCTTAAGATTACGTCAGCGATTTAAAATTAAACAAATATGGCGGACAAGAGAATGTAAAAAAGCATTTTCAAAGAAAACTTCTCACTTCTCTTGTTTTTTTGTAATGATTGCTTTATTTTAAAAAATAAGTGTTATTTTTATTTTTATATTTCTTTTTTTTTTCTGTAAAAAAACCCAAGTCGCTAAGAATGAAGCTGAAAAAGAAACGAAATGTAATACAAAGAAAGCAGAGAAAAAGAGATTAAGGTTTCTTTTTAGATTAATAAAATTGTTTTTCTTTGTTTTGTATCTGTGCAAATCTTTTGTATTGTCCGTTGGGTGTATAGGATATATTATAGTTTTTAAGTAAAAAGAAAAGAACAGTAGTTGTTCCAGTTTATTGAATAACTTCACCCACAATGACACGGATATAAACAAGAGTTCTGTTGGAGGTTTAGGATTTCGGTTAAGTACTCAGTGTCTTTACTTGTCAATGTATTTTTGATAAGACGTTCCGAAAGTAATGCCTCCAATTTATTTCCACTGAAACTTCAACAGATAAAGAGAGCACAATGATACCTTTAGTTTGAGCTAGTTTTTAGCTACAAAATACAATTTTTTTCTCACTGCCACCCACCGCTATTGGCTATGTATCTTCGTCAGCAAAGTCAAGAACCTGCATACCGCATTTGCAAGGGAGTCGCTTCGAAAATTATGTCTTATTCTGTCGTGCCAATGTATTTTTAATAAGACGTTCTGAAAGTAATGCCTCCTATTTATTTCCACTGAAATGATTACATACACAGGGGCACAATAACACCACTGGATAAAGCGAGTTTTCTGCAACAAAACACTATTATTCCGATATATTCTTTGATCTTTCGACTTATATTCCCAGAAGTTGCAGATTCTGTTGACTTGGGGAAACGATCACAAACAAAAAAAAAAAAAAAAATAAATCATGGATGGATAGAAATAAAGAGAACACTATTTAAGGAGACTGGGGTTCAATCCTAGGTCGAGTCATACCAAAGACTAAAAAAAAATGATACTTGATGCCATCTTGCTTAACACTCAACATTACAAGGTAAGGATCAAGAGTAAAGCGGAGCAAGCCAGGGAATTGAGTAGCGCCCTCCCTTACACCTCGGCGTAGTAGCTATTGAAAAAGGAGCCTTCGGGTCACCTGCGACTAAAGTCGCTAACTTTACTTTATTTAAGGTAACTGGATCAACGTTAAGAGTAAGTGTTTATTAATATTTAATATTTAATATTATCCATGTCATTTCGATTTGTTATTCATCTGCCCTCTTCCTTTCTCTTTCAGGTACTTTTTGGAACACTCTTTGAGGTCAAGAGAAATTCAAGTAATTGAAACCTTACTGTTCAATTTAAACTAATATATCCAGGCACCTCCGGAGGGGAGGTGAGAGAAGCCTCCACATCTCCGGACCAACGAATAGTTAAACACTCGTTAAGGTGAAAGGAGTGTATGTGACATGTTTAATCAAGATTGGTCTTGCAGTCCATTGATAACCGGTAAGAAAGCAAACGGATATATATATATATATATATATATATATATATATATATATGCAAATTTCATTAAACATAATAGACATTTTATGCCTACATATTTTCTTTTGGATCCGTTCGAATTCCCGTATTACTTTTATCGTATTCGGGGGGAATTGATTTAGGTATTGTCCATAGTTGTATGTATCCCTAGTACTTTCTGCCCGACTTTGGGCCATCATCAGGGGAGAATCTGTTACAAAAGTGATGTAACTTTTGTTTTAGCAAATTACTACTGTGTAAGGACGTCTTTGCTGTTGGAGATTATGGCGCTTGCTTTTAAATGTAATTCTGTAAATAGTGCCAGTAGCTAAAGACATTTAAGAACGTTATCACTGGTTTGAAAATTAATTCTATTAAGTGCTGGTTGCAGGTTTCTAATATATAGTGCTTCGAGAATCTGAAGTTTTTGTTTATTATTTTGATGTTCGAGTATTGTTGTGTTGTCGGTGAGAATTTTTCGTAGTTGTGTTGTTGGGCATGAATGTTTTTTTAAATGCTGACCTATTGAACTTGTGTCAGAAAGGTGCATTGTAAGTCTCCTCGACAGGGTAGTTGAGGTTAAACCAACATATATATATCATTATTATCAGAGATACAATCTCCTAGGGGACATTTAAATTTATATATAACGTTGGTTTTTTGCAGCACCCCAATCGAGGGAGAGGAGTTATTTCTAATGACCAAATTCGAGGTTTTAAACTTATTATAATATATAATAAGTTTTATTTTTTTTATTAGGATCAGTGGGGAGTATGTTTTTGTGAATCAATGTTTTCATTATTTTTTCATCGGATTTATAATTGTTGTGCATTTGGTTACGATAAAAAAGTTTGATATATGTTTGTTGACTGGATGGAGTAGTACACTGTTTATTTTGTTGGTTAACATTTTGATCATACGTTTAATTTGTTCATCAACAATATAGTTAGGAAACCCATTATCGATGAGAGCCTGTTTTATGTTTTTTACCTCTTTATAAAATATTGTTTTGGAGGAGGAGATTAGTTTGGCACAGGATATTACATTACGAATAATTGTTTTTTTATATCTGAAGGGGCATTCACTTTTAAAGTTGAGGGTACAGGAGTTATTACTAGAGGGTTTTTTGTAGGTGGAGGTAGTGAAGTTATTATTGTTGTTAGTATCAATGAGAACATCTAAAAAGGAAATTTTATTGTTTTTGTTTAGTTCATGAGTAAAGTTAAGAACTGAACTGTTTTGGAAGGTATCTTGTAGTATGTTGATTTCGTTAATATTATTAGTAAGAATATATATATATATATATATATATATATATATATATATATATATATATATATATATATATATATATATATATATATATATTGTGTGTGTGTGTGTGTGTGTGAGAGAGAGCAGAGTGCTGTATATCTGTGATAGAGCATATGTATGCGGTATAACAGAAATTAAAACCACGTATTGTTACTGATAGTTTTACACTTTTGCGATCATCCGGCTATATTCCACGCTGAAGAATTATGAATATCATTAAAATGATACAAGGAATGTACGGAATATAAACCAGAATCGGATTCACAATACAGAAGGAGGCGCGCTTAACGTAGTGGTTTTTGTCAAAGGAAATGGAATTGGCAACACGAGTTCAAATCCAGGACGAAGTTATTTGCATTTCACTTTGCTTTAATGTTCTTGACAAAGGTAAGAATCCACCTCTTCCTTCCCCATTCCTTAGATATGGGTAAATAGCGGGACAGACGAGGTTCTCTAGCTTTGGCAAGGCAACCAGTCAAGGAGAAAGAAAACTGAATTCAAATACGTTTTAAAATGGTGTTGTTTTACATGCTGTTTCTGGCGGGCAGGTTAGATGAATACATTCATTAGCTCTGTGTGGACACTAGATGCCGACTAGAGGACTTGACGATAGTGATGGCCGATAGGGGCCGATGACATGGGAGAATCGAGGGAATCCGTACTGCCAGCAGGACTTCATGGTGACGATGATGATATATATAATTTTACCACACATGCGTGACTCCACCATTTGATGTTGAGCATTGTAGAAAAATGGAAGTGACAAGTGAGCTGTTTTTAAATTTTACAATTTATAGCCAAAGATTCTAAATATTGATATTAGCTCCAGGTCTTGTGCAGTTGGGTACTGTTGATGTTTTTTTAAGTTTCAAACAAGGAGGAGTAATGGCCAACATGCTGGACTGCAACATCGTAGTAAGCGAGTTCGAACTCTAGTCACGTTATGACATTCACTTTGTGACAAATATGTCTGGAAAAGGTAAGAACTCCCTTATCCTCCCAACAATAGATTAAATCGTACCACTACTGTTCTTCGACAAGGATGGATTTGGCATTAAATAACTCACGAAGGTTGGTATGCCTTTAAACAAAGAAACTGAATCCTCTTAAAAATCATGGAAGAGTTTGAATTTGCGTATTCCTTAAAAATATACTGATACGCAGTTTATGTTCATGATTATAAATTAAAATTCATCACACACACACACACACACACACACACACACACACATATATATATATATATGTGTGTGTGTGTGTGTGTGTGTGGTGCATTCAATTAGTTTCCAGACTTTTTTTTGTTCAGGCATTAAAAATCGTCGTAGACTCTTGAAAATTCACTATATTATTGCTATACATCTTATGAGATGACTGACCAATTTTTATGATTTCAGCTTCAAATGAACAGCTACAGCAGCAATTGGAATAAACCCTACTAAAGTCTGATTGTCACAGCTGGTGAATTTCAAAAATGCAATCTGGACGTGAGGACACTTTAGAAGAACGATATGTAATAAAGTTCTGTTTTAAACTTGGAAAAAATGACACAGAAACGTATTTTAAGGGAGTTCAAGAAAAGATTCCGTCGGAAGAGGCCAGCACTCTTCAAATCGAGTTTGTGGCATTTCCACCGGGACAATGCAACCAGTCCACAACTCCATCCTTGTCACAGACTATTTGACCAAGATGCGCATCAACACAGTTCCTCACCCTCCCTATAGTCCAGACCTTGCTCCCTGTGACATTTGCTTATTCCCTAAGCTCAGAGGCTGTCGTTATGAGACAACTGGGGAGATGAAAGAGGCTGTGAAGAAGGTCACTGACACGCTCTTACAAGAGGACTTCCATATAGCCTTCCAGAAG
Source organism: Sepioteuthis lessoniana (assembly GCA_963585895.1). Taxonomy (NCBI): domain Eukaryota; kingdom Metazoa; phylum Mollusca; class Cephalopoda; order Myopsida; family Loliginidae; genus Sepioteuthis; species Sepioteuthis lessoniana. The sequence continues at coordinate 12,274,657 of OY757923.1, forward strand.
TTGTTAGAACAGTACAACAAGTGAATTACAGCCGGAGGAGATTACTTCGAAGGGGACTAGAGTTTCATGTATGTACTATCAATAAAAGTGCCCATATGAAAAAAGTCTGGAAACTTATTTAATGATCCTCGTATATATATATATATATATATATATATATATATAATATATATATATACAAAAAATGCAGCGATATTATCGTGTAGCATATCCATATGTTAAAGGTTGGGGTTAGAGTAGTCATTCACCTAGCTGACCTTTGCACAGTGACACAAGTATGGAGCCCTCAGAGAGAATTAAACTCAGTAGCAATAGTATACTAGCCCAGCTTGTTAAATATTACAACACTCGAAGCGCCCAAGTGTTAAACGATTTTGGTGGGGAGGAGTTTTAATTTTTATTTAATTTTTATATAAGTATCGTGGCGCCTGAGAGCTGTAACTAAGTAAAACACGTGACAAAATGCAAATGGACACTCCCAGGAAGGACGCACCCCTTCTCAGAAAAATATATGTACACATAATCTCTGTGTCCGCGTACCTGTGTGTGTGTGTGTTTGTGTGTATGTGTGTGTGCGCGCGCACTATTCCAGAAGTACTTTTGCGCTAACACAAGTTTGATTAATTTTTTCCTCCAATATTTCACTAAGATTTTCTTGTTTGTGTATGAAAGAACATTTGGTCATCCAGTAAGTGAAATGATTTATCAGACTTCCCACAAAGTCAGATTTGACTTAAAATCATTTTCTAGGGATGGGCTTTTACAAAAAAAAAAATGATTATCCCCCTCGGCATTCCCTCTTTAGGGGTGCCTCAGGGGATTAACTTTAAACCCCCCACCCGGGGCGAACGCCGGGTGAGCCTTGGAATGCCAAGATTCAGCGAGTAAATATATGGTCCAAACTGTATTATATTGATAATATATTTCTATCTTGATAAAGAAAAAAATATGAAGCTATTTTCCAGTTTTTGCATTCAGCGTTAACCCCTTGTCCTTTCTAATTTTAAACATTTGTAACGGTTTGTCGGTGGTGCGTATAATAAGCAAACTACATGCTCTGTAGAGGGCTTTCCCCTCCTCTAAAAATGGGGTGTCCTGGTATTTCATTAATCTGCATCCGGTGGTAAAGTTCCAGTTCTGGAGATTTTGGGAGCATGAAGTCGCCTCTTCATTGCCATTACCTCCAGGTCCACTTTGGCTCCGTGGTAGTACCTGTTAGGTTCCCATCTATGAGTCAAATAGATCTGTTTGGAAAATATTTGTACTAGATAGGAATTCTTGTATCGATAGCCCAGTCGGCTGGGGCAGTAGAAATTGCCGACCGCATCTCTGTTAAGGGGTAAGACACCGCCTCGTCAACGAGTGTCCTGGGTATGACACTAAACAATCTGATGGTGAGGCTCTAGTTCTGGAGCTTTGAGGAATGTGGAGTTCCTCTTCACTTTGGAGTACCCCTTCATAGCCAGGTCCATTCTTACCCGGAGTGTTATTACCAGTTAGGGTCTCATCGATGGGTCAAATAGAAATATGTAATCATTTTCTAAACTTGAAACTATTAAACTGTATGCCAAAAACTACTGATGCTAAATTGAATTATTAGTATTACATAGGTAGTCTGGCAAACATTTAATTGTGTACAAATAAAACTATTAGTGTTGAATAGCAATACTTGAAGCCATTTAACACACACACACACACACACACACACACACACTTATATATATATATATATATATATATAGATATATATATATACATACTAATTTACTATCTATCAGCATTCACGATGACAAAGAAAAAGAAAAAAAACCCGCCAGAATTCAGAGATAACAATATCTCGAATCACTGCCTGGGGAAAAAAGAAAAAGATTATCGGGAGAAAAAAAAAGAAAAGGCAAACTTCGTCACACCAGATGAAAAAAATCAAAAGATATGCAATCAGTTGGTTAAAAGAACAAAAACCTACCGCAAAATGCTGTAATGCTACAATTACAAAAAGTGCTCAATACTAAATAGAGCCAATTAAAGAATTAAATCGCAAGTCGGGAGTATCCTACTACAGTTTCGCCTAAAACGGCTCTTCAGGGTACCTAGCATCGACTAGGATAGTCCCGACTCGCGATTTAATTTATATATATATATAAATATATAACAGGTTTTAGCATTAAGTAACCTACGGAGCTCGATATACCATAAAAAACAATCAACCAACCTTGAATCCATATAACTGTGCAAATTATTTGTATTGAGAATAATTACTTGAAACTATAATTGTTTACAAAGGATTATTATCATTATTATTATTTACTCATTAGAGTATTTCACATCAGCGTTAGCTGATGGTTTTTCTCTGGAGTCTGAGAGACAGCAAGTCTCCTCAAGTCTCCAGGACTCTTCTCGGTATTCTGGCCGTTCTCAATAATGTAGTAGTTTGGATGGTTTCCACTCATCCGCTAACTTCCAAGTCCTCCAATCACTTTAGTAATCCTTTAGTTACTGTTCCAAACGCACCAATTACAATTGGTAAAATTATCACCTGCATGTTCCATAGTTTTTTTAATTCCCTAGCAAGGTCGAGGTACTTATCGTTCTTTTCACATTCTTTCAGTTTTATTCTGTGGTCAGCCGGGACAGCAAAGTCGACAATTTTGCAAGTTCTCTTCTTTTTGTTGATTATTATTAGGTCTGGTCTTCTGGCCGATATTTGGTGATCCGTTTGTATGTTAAAGTCCCATAGGAGTTTATGTGTGTTATTTTCTAAGACAGGTGCTGGGTTGTGCATATACCATTTGTTGGTATGGTCAAATTTAAATTTCTTGCATATTTCCCAGTGTATCACCTTGTCAACCCAGTCATGTCTAGTCTTATATTCCTTTTTCGCTTATTATGTGATTGATGGTTTCATCTCTGTCACCGCATAGCCTACATTTGCTATTTTGCTGCGTCTTATCTATTCTCGCTTTATTGTTATTATTATTATTATTCACTTTAAATCATCATTGCTTTAAAAAAATGTTTTCGGCATTAAATAACCTAAAAAAGTTTGATATATTTTAAAACCAATCAACTAACCACTAAATTGCAATTGACCGTTATGGTGACATCACGAACTGGGTAGTATGCAAGCAAGTTTCTTGGCTGGGTCACTTGTATCTCTTAATTATAATTAGATTGGTACCAAAATAGTTGTTGATTTTATTTATTTAAACTTTGATTAAATTTGTTTTAGAATAAACTGTTATCTAATTATATTCACGTAATTGACCATTCTAAAGTGTGAATTTCACTCCATTGACTTATACTTATGGCTTTGTTTATTTTAGGCAGTCAAATTAAAGACCGAAAAAAAGAAAGAAGCAGATTCAATCGATTTTAAAGAACGAGTCCAAACACAATGGAACCTACAAAAAATATTCACGAAGTATTTTCTCGTGGAACCTTCAACAAACGCCCGGCTTTGGTTGAATTTGAAACATTATTCTGAATTAGGTACAAATATTAAATAAAAAAATCTGATCAGTATTCTACCAAATATTCAACTATATTCAACAACTTTTCAATATTAATAATATTTAGGTGATGCAAAAATAATTGCAGTGATTGTTATTTTACACTGTGATACTGATTTTGGAATGTTCATGTAATAGACCATTCTAAAGCATGAATTTCACTCCACTAAAATGGTTTTATTTTCAATGTTTAATTCTATTTATTTTAGGCTGTTAGATTAAAGACGGAAAAGAACAAATTTGAGCAATTTTATAGGACGTGTTCAGAATGGGATGTAAAGCAGCAGAAATTGATGACAACAAGAGCCGCAAGATGAAGAGGGTTGCAGGCATCTTTCTACAATTAACATCCAACTGGAGGCCATTACTGAAGTGGATTCAGACAAAACAACTCGAAAGTTTTCAGTTTATCCCTTCAACGATTGTTCTACATTTGCACCAAAATGTAAAATAAAATGATAAAATAAAAATCTCGACAAATGGAAGAGATTCTGTCCAATTAGGATACTGGTGTCCCAATTGAATTCCATTTCCATTTTAACCCTTGAAACGCAGTACTCAAAGAATAATTTTGCCTGTTTAAAACTTAAAAAAGGCTTAGTAGTGAAAGAGTTAAAGATGGGGCTTATCAGTAAAAGTCTAGGCACATAAGGATTTAAAAGAAAATGAATCATTGCTAAACAATACTTATCTAAATTGGTAGTGACTGGGTTAAAGTTGATGGTTAAACCTGCAATTATTTTTTGTGTAAATATATTTAGAATCCCGGTTCACCGACTGAATATCTTACTTCTTTTTGGAAGTTTTGGTTCATTGATAAAATATGTACTTTAAATTTTTTGGTTGTTAGGGCGTATTATTTATGAAGATGAGAGAGAGAGAGAGGGGGGATATCGTTGAGTGAAAAGTTATGTTCATTAGGACTGGTATGGGTTGTATTTGTGTTATGAAATATGGTAAACTGATTGATACAGACAACAGGAAGTAACGAGGCCATGGAGACTTTGATTGACAGGCTATAGGCCATAGGTCATTCTCTAGTATAAGAAGCGAACTGGATTGATTAATAAGTGTTACGTGATAGACGACAGTAGAGACAAAAAAGTTTGATTTTTTAAAATTTCAATCTTTCACATATTTCGGTGTTTCAATTTCGAACTGGTTCTTAGGTCGGTATGACATCACACGTCGCTTTAGTCGAAGAAAATATTCTTCATTCAAAGTCATATTACAGTCATTCCTGAGAGCTCAAAGCGAATAATATTTGGGTCCTCGGTCGACAGTTCCATTAGGCAAACTGCCAAAAATCCGTTAACCTTTCCGCCTCTTCTGTTTTTTTTTCTATCAAGTGGCACCTAATAATCAATGAATGTACAGTCACCTGTTCGGTTGGCTTCTTATACTGGAGAATGGCTAATGGCCGCATGCTCTCGATTTCCTGTAGGGGTTGACTTCAATATCATACGTCGGTAAGGAATGATGTTCTTCATCTGGTCTCTCTTCGGTTGTGCAAATCAAAAGCATTTATCAAACCGAATTTTATGACACGTGTAATAGGAATAGTCGATTTGAGTGTCACTCACTGAATTTGAAGTAATATTTCTCTAAAAAAACTTTATTAACTTTATAAGATAACATTAAAAACAGACTTGGAAAATCTCGTTTCTGTTCTGCGGATTTTTAAAAACATGTGGAGACAATTATCCCTTTGTATGCCTTGCGTAAGGATATGTAATGTTTAGTGAGCTAGACTGACGGGATATTCATAGTGAATTCGATTCCCTTTGAGTGCCCATAATTCTGACCAAGTGCTAAATCAAGCTAGGCTTATTAAATGACAGAAATTGCCATTTGCATCCATTCAGTGTACACTTTTGACAATAACTAAAAAATAGGTACTTTTTAAAATTAAATAAGAAAGGATACTTCAAATTTATCTGTTAGTCTTGCCGTGTCTGCAATCAAAGTCATTGTATCTTTATACGGTGTAGACGGGTACTTCGACAAATATATATATATATATATATAGAGAGAGAGAGAGAAAGACAGCGACAGAGATAGCGAGAGAGAGACAGAGAGACAGAGAAAGAATCAGACAGACCAGACAGATAGACAGACAGACAGGCGGAGACTGCTGGTTGGTTGTTTGAGTTTTATGGCATATCAACCTTTGTAGGTTATCTAATGCTAAATTCTGTCTATATGTATATACATTCAACCAAAGATTTCTAAACGAATACTAAGTAGGTAAAATTTTCTATAAGCCGGATTTCATTTGTTTGCACATGATTAACCAGTTTTAATTCGTCATCTTTTTTGGTACAACCCTAGGCAGAGACTGAGAAATACAGACATTGGACGTGGTTGCATAGACTTGAAGAATGTTTTCGTGAAATTCCGAGTTGTGATTGGTCTTATCTTAAATTCCTTCAATATTCTATTATTGGAATATTATGATATTTGCTCTGTGGTGTCGTGGATTGGCCAATGTAAGATCTATTCTGACCCCGTCGATCTCGTTGTATGAGGGCCCAATTGATCAATTAAACATGTGAACTATTGGACTACCTACATAAATAATTTGTTTACAATAGTGAAGATCTCTGTAAAAACGTCATACTTTTGGTATATGCTGACGCAACTGAAATAAATAATGCGTTAAGCTTAAATAGATAAAAAACTTTAAAATTTTGTACGGAATAAAATTTATTAGATAAGCAAAGCTGACGTTTCTTCTTTGGAATGCACGTTGCTGTGCTGGTTGAATGGCGCCTGTCTCAGTGTCTGAAGGAGACAAGGTAAAATTAAAGCTAGGTTAAAGCAGTTTTGATGGTCTTCATAAACAATGCGAGGTCGTCCATCACTGGTATGCTACTCCAGGAATTAAATAAGTACCGAGCCCGAAAATCCCAACCCCTAGTGTCACCACACACACACACATATATATATATATATATACATGAGGTTAAGTTGAAATGTTCACAGGCTGTAAAGTCCATATGATGACGTCATATCTGTTGTTAATGCCTGGCTTTTTGTTTTACCAATGAGACGTAAGCACTGCAATACCGATGAAGAAGTGTGTGGACCACCAAGGGGACGATATTTAAAAATAAACCTTATTTGGTCACACTACATGAGCGTATCCTGATTAGTTTATGAACCTTTCAGCTGACCCTCGTACACACACACACACACACACACACATATATATATGTATAATTTTCATTAGCAACTGTGCATTTCTAATAGGAGTGTCAGCAGGTTTTATCCAATTAAGTTACCAGTTCAGTCTCAGTGTTCTTCAACCTAGGTTTGCCTAGTCGGCTGGGGCTGTAGAATACACTGACTGCAGCTCTGCAGAGGGGTAAGACCGCCCCCCAACGAGTGTCCTGGATGTGACACTAAACAATCTGATGGTCAGGATACAGCAGTGCCGGAGCTTTGGGGAATGCGGAGTACCCCTTCATTGCCATCGCTCCCAGGTTCACTCTAGCCCGGAGTCGTAGCATCTGATAGGGCCCTACCTATGGGTTAAATAGAACTAACAGCATACTTATGCTGAAATGAATTGTTTGAGTAAACTGAATAGCTTGCAATAGAAATATTTTTGACAATTAAACCGTACTTACATTTAAACTGCGTGCTTATGCTTGACTGAATTATTTGAAATAGAACTGTTTTTCGACATTAAAACTGTATTTACACTTAACTGAATTGTTACATATAACTGCTTGAATAGTTTGAAATAGAAATGTTTTTGACAATTAAACTGTACTTATGCTAAACTGAATTGTTTTAAATAGAACAGATTATTGACATAAAAATGGATTTGGCTTTAAATAACCTACAAAGGTTGATATACCAAAAAACACAACAAACCAAACCAACCAACCATCAACCTAGGTGGTACCGCCCACTAGTCGATTTAGGTGAGCGGTAGAATTAATACAACTTCTATGAAAAGGATGCAATATTAAAAGTCTCAAATTCGTAAAAGTTCCGGCAATAACTGGCCAGATAAAAGCCCATGGGCACATCTGAATCATTACTAATACAAATGCAGATTTGATGGCACCTTTCAGGGGGCCAATAAGTACCTCCCAAATCAACCAGGTTGAAAAGAGAGTATTTCTCTGACTCATGTAAAAATGTAGTACTACACAAAACCTGACCATAAAATAAAGACGCTTTCAAATTAGAAGAGATAACATAACGTTCTCGGGTTTCTAAATCAGCTCAATCAAAAGTAAAAATCTCACTTTCATAAGAGAAACAGTAAAAAAAATGTTTGCATAAATGCTTGTTGGAATATCTGTAACATTACAACTACTGTCGAAATTCGATTAATATGGTGACTTGATTTAGAAAAGTAATGGATATTGCTACCCTTTTTTTAGTCAGATGACACCTGAACGACACTTAAATAATGTAGTCCTATTTGGAGTCTGGTCATAGAATATCGCTGAAATGGTCTTTCTACATAATCTGTGAAATAAATTTACAAAATTAAAAGAAATAAAATCTACATCAACTGTAATAGGTTTATAAAGTTGTTAAGATAAATAAATTCATTGTATAAACGTAACGAATTGTTACTCAGTTATTTGTGAAACAATTGCTTTCACGAAAAACCTCTATTTGCAAGAAGTTGGTCAGATGATATTTTTTGATGATGTCAGTTGAAGAGATTCGTACGTTTCACACACACACACACACACACACACACACACATACGGACTACATTAAAACAGTTGAGAAGATCATTATTACGAAAATGCTTGTATAAACAAAATACTAGGGTTATTCAATGAATAAGGGGATTATTTTTTTAAAGCAAAATAATTTTTTTTCAGAATTTTTTTTTTCCAGAAATGTAAACGCTGGATTGTTTGGAATTGGTTTATAGCAAAAAATTATAATAATCTTGCAAAATATTAATGGGGACAAATCAAACAGAATCGTCCAGGCTTGAACAAAAATCTGTCATCAAGTTTTTGGTAGCTGAGAAGTGCAAACCATGTGAAATTTACAGAAGAATGTGTACGGAGAAGCATGTTTTAGCAAAAAAAATGTTCAAAATAGGCTGAATATGGGAAAAGACAGTTCATTGAGTGAAAACATACTGACTAACCGGTAAAAAAATAGTTCTGGACGCAGTAGTTTGTTAAGAAGTTCCTGTTGACAGTCTTCTGGAACATGAAAGAACTCATAACAATTGATTTCTTTGAAAAAAAATTCAACTCTAAACAGTGCTTCCAATTGTCAACTCCTTCGGCAAAATTTACCTTGTTTCTTAAATGACCCTCGTATTTAAGTTTACTGATCGGATTGTTACATTCTTATTTGTTTTTTAATTCTTATTGATTGAAAAATATTGATCGTTTCGTTTTGACAGGCGAGTTGAGATGACTGACATTCATTTAAATAAATGTATCAAAATTCGCCGTCGTTCTATTGTATTTTCGTTGGGAGGAATTCAAGCGATTAAGAGGAAGGATATAAACTAAGGAGATGACGTCTTGACCCATAATATTTTAATATAAAAAGAACTGGAACGAAACTGATCTAGGGACGGATCGCCATTGCATGACTGGGAATGTGGGGTGAGGAGAAGATTGACAGCCAAAGAAAATATGCAGAGGATCAAAGAGGTTAAATCAGTACCGTAGATGACGAAAAATCAAATGCAAAACGACGTTTATATGAAGAAACATGAAATTTCAACTTTCTACCTGCCTATAAAAAATTAATTAGATCATCACCAATGAGAGTTCAACTATAAAATACTTATTAAACTCTTTCACTTGTCCGTCCAGTCGACTGGAGCTGTAGAATACACTGATTGTATTTCTGAAGAGGAGTAAGATCTCCCCAACTATCGTTCTAGATATGACATTAAACAATTTGATGGTGACGCTTCAGTAATCCTGGAACTTTGGGGAATGCACCGTATTCCTTCATAGCTATCTAGTGGTCATGGGGAGTCCCCGGAGTGTAATGGCTGACATGAGGGACTGCAGCATCGTAGTACGCGAGTTCGAACTCCAGTTGCGGTAATATGTTCACTTTCGGATTGATTCACTTGTGAATTGTATGAACCTCTTTATCCTTCAGCTGTGGGTTAAATAGTGAAATTAATATTCTTCTACAATGACGTTTTCGGCGTTAAATAACCCTAAAGGTTGATATACCATTTAACAAAGAAAACAGTCCAATCTAGGGGTCAGTAGAAGAAATTCCTTGGCAGATAAGGACAGTAATCCCATGTAATGAAAGATAATATTTAACATTTTACTAAGTTTTAAATTGTGGGAAGAGCAGAATTTTTACGCTCTCAAAAATGACCGAAATGGTTGATAAGCACAAAAGCAAGAATAGTACTCGTCTAAAAGAAATCAGTAGAAATAAAGCAAGATATGGACAGGTAAAATGTACTATAGTTTGTATTTTCTGCAAAAAGGTACGTCAAAAATAGAAAAGTCAATGATTTATGAATGAAATCAATCATGAACAGAGCCACGTGACTTGTTTACACGTAAATGAGAACTACGTGTCCATGTCTTCTTTAAATGAAGTTCACAAACACAACTAACTTCTGATGTTCTTCTCAATTAACCTCGAGAAGGCATCTAATTATATATATATATATATATATATATATATATATATATATATATATATATGAAGCGGTCTTTCTCTGAAGCATATTTTTAAAAAATCACAGACAAGGTTCTCTGTAATAGAATTTTTATTTATTTATTTTTCTTGTCTAACAAGATTTCTTGAATAAGTTCCGATTCTGAAGAAAGAGCTTTCAACTATCATTGGTCATCTTGAAGGTTATAAACAAGTTATGTTTTCTTTAAAATTCACTGTTCTTAATATCGAGGATGCTTTTTACACACACACACACACACACACACACACACACACACACACACACACACACACACACACACACACACACACACACACACACACACACACACACACACACACACACACACACACACACACACACATATATATATATATATATCTGTGTATGTATATAGGTAAAATAGCTGGGTAGATTGGGTTCTCAAGATTTCGTCGAGTGAACGGTCAAGAAAAAGGAGATACGCTGAATTCAAAAAACTGAGGAGAGTTTTTCAGAAGACTCCGTGGTACATTAATGCAATATATATGACATATTAACATTGCCCTTATGATGGTTTGATAAAAAAAGTCGAAACGTTTTGCTATGACATAATATTAAATTATGAATAAACTCATTCTCTGATACCTTTGGGAAAGGCATGAACTCTCTTATCTTTTGATGGTTGGTTGGTTGGTGGGTTTTGTGGCATATCAACCTTTCTAGGTTATTTAACGCCAACTCCATTTTTATGCAAATAGTCATTTCTATTTCAAACAATTCAGTTTAGCATGAGTACAGTTGAATTCTTAAAGCATCTTTATTTCAAACTATTCAGTTTATTCAAACAGTTCTATTTCAGTTTAAGTGCACTTTAAGTGCAGATTTTGTTTACACACAGTTAAGTGTCAAAACAGTTCTATATTTAGTGTAAGTACAGTTTCAATGTCAAAAGCAGATTTATTTCAAACAATTCAGTTTAGTATAAGCGCGTAGTTGAAATGTAAGTACAGTTTAATGGCCAAAAACATTTCTATTTCAAGTTATTCAGTTATTTCAAACAGTTCTAATTCAAACAATTCAGTTTAGCATAAGCACGCAGTTTAGATGTAAGTACAGTTTAATTGCCAAAACATTTCTATTTCAAGTTACTCAGTTTATTCAAACAGTTCTAATTCAAACAATTCATTTTAGCATAAGTATGCAGTTAGTTTTATATGACCCATAGATAGGGCTATCAGGTGCTACCATTCCGGAAAACTTGACAACATATGATTATGCAATGCTGTGTATTAACAAAGTTCAATGGAGAAGTGGAAAAAGAACTGCATCCTTCCCTTCTCCCCCCCAAAAGGCGACCTCGGAATTTTTAAGAACTACAGAGGCATAAGTCTTATTGCTATAGCAGCCAAGGTTTATAATACTATACTTCTCTTATGCATTCGACCTACAAAGAGAAAATTCTTATGAAAAACCAGAACGGCTTTCGAAGAAATCAATCCTCAGCATCAGAGATTCTTGACTATCAGTCGAATCAATGAAGGAGCAGGCAAAAAAATCTCAACGCAACGCTTAAGTTCGTAGATTTCTCTAAAGCATTTGATTATATATATATATATATATCGGCAGCAGTTTTTATTGATGCAAGTTTTGTTAAAAAGAACATGCAATGAAGAATGTATCAATCTAAAAACAATAGGTTTTCCTATTTACAAACAAGGGAACGTAAATCTGGATCGTATGTTTGTTGTAATCAACCGAAGAATTCCGGGTCTCGAGTGTTTTTGGTTGTGTCTTTAAGTGGCTTGAGGCAAAGGAAACTAACATTGTCTAAATCCTTTTAAAACAAATTGGACCACTGTTCAAATACAGACGAAAGCGTTCGGAATCTTGAATCTTTCGGATAAATTCATTCGATGAGGATTTAGATTCCTTCATTTGTAGACAAGGAAAACACACACACACACACACACACACATATATATATTTGTGTGTGTGTGTGTGTGTGTGTTTTCCTTATATATATTTTTTTCCTTATATATATATATTTTTCCTTAAAAAATATATATATATAGTTATCCACAGACAGATCTGTTTCGTTCTATCAGAACTCATCAGTGTGGCTAGACAGTATCTTCCCGTAGCTGGGATCGAAACCTCAAACGTCAAGCCAAAGCTTCTAACCATTCAGCCACGAGGAGACATTAGCTATGAAGTAAATTTTAAACGGTTATGAATCACAATTACTATTGTTTACATACATCCGTTCAACGGTAGCCGAGACCTCAATTCATCTACGAAGAGGCTTGCAATAGACGCTAATGGCAACACGATTACTTCTTCGCCAGAGAACACAACCCTACGGAAGTAGGGGAGTATATATCTCTATAGTATATATATATATATATATATATATATATATATTTATATATATTCTTCCTTGTCTGTTCTTTTGAATCAAATTTAAAACCCTTATATATATATATATATATATATATATTCTTCCTGGTCATATACCCTTATATATATGTATTATTGGATCCAAGATAAGTATGCATATTTTATTCGGTAAGACGACTTTTCTTGTAACCTTTTTTTCTTATACTTTTTGGGGAAAGGTTTAATCTTTGCACATCATTTCTTTCTCATTCGCCTTTGTTGTTTATCTTTTCTCTTTTATCATTCTTACTCCTGTTATTTAAAGCCAGGCGGAGTCTGTCATCAGCCTAAGATGGCAGCAGCAAAATCACGTATACTATAGCACGCACATACGTGCACACACACACACACACACACACACACACACACATACACACATACATACACGATCGTTATGAGCCTCTCCTACCCCACACGAATGTAAGAAAAATTCACTGTGCGCGCAAACAACGAACGACAAAATACAACTATGACTCCTTTCAATAACAACAAAGAAAAAGAAACGGAATTTACGTCAGATCATGAATCTGGGGTCATGTGTGTTTTCTGTGATAAAAAGGGCACGTATTATTTCTTAGGTTAAAACATCGTTGCCATTCATGCAGAAGGAACTTGGGACATTGGCAACCTTTGAAAGTTAAAGTGTGCTTGATTGAATAAGCACAACAAAACTTAACCTTAGTAAACTATACTTGCATGTCTTTTATGCATATATATATATATATATATATATATATATACGAGTAATATTCAGTCAGCGTCCGAAGACAGTGGGTGTTGATTATTCGCGTTCGCGTATAGAATATATGAGGAATATCATATAAATCTATGTGAGTGCAATTAGAAGGAAACTCAAACCTGGTTAAATTCACATTATAAATCTATTTCGCAGGAGAATATAATTATACTCTCCATCTCCTCAGATGACAATACATGTTCATTTTGCAACCTCAAGTCAAACATGTATTGTCATCTGAGCAGACGGAGAGTATAATAATATTCTCCTGCGAAATAAATTGATATAATGACAATTTAACCTGGTTTGAGTTTCCTTCTAATTGCACTCTCTCTCTATATATATACTAAATATACTGTCTACACCCGGATACACAAACACATACACACACACAATATATATATATATATATATATATATATATATATATATATATATATATGTATATATAATCCAAAAGATACTACACCAAATATTTAAACGCCCTGATAAAGGTTTAATGTAAGAACAGAAACGTTTAACGTTGCCAAATAATTCAGCTATAAATAAAATCATCCTTTGAATACTTAGTGTTTTTCATATTTGTGCATTTACATATCTATATATGTATAAAAAAGTAAAGTTGGCGACCCTAGTTGAAGGCGACCAGAAGGGTCTCTTTTCAGTAGCTACTACATCGAGGTGTAGGGAAGGGCGCTACTCCTTCCCCTTGATTGCTCCACTTCAGCCTTGATACGTACCTTATATTGCTGAGTGTTAAGCAAGGCGGAATCAAGTACCATTTATCTTTGGTACGACTCGACCTAGGATTGAACCCGGGTCTCCCGGATCATTGCCGAACACTCTACCCACCTGACCAATATGTGTGTGTGTGTGTGTGTGTGTGTGTGTGTGTGTTATAGCTGCAGAAATTTATAATTTTCAGCTTCTGAATTGTATCCAATCTAAAGTAGATAAAGTTCCAAGGAAAAATCAAAATGGCTTTCGGAGAAATCGATCCAATATTTCTCAAATTCTGACAATTCGACAAATCATCGAAGGAGTACGACTAAAAATCTTGAGGTAGCGTTATTATTTGTAGATTTCTTCCAGGCATTTGATATTATACACAGAGGAACCTTGAGTAAATCATATGATTTTCTGCCAAACTGTTACTGCTATAATGATGCCCTACAAAAACACGAGGCCATTGTTCGCTCACCAGATGGTGACACTAATTGTTTTTTATATAGTCGTTGGAGTTTTGCCAGGAGAAACACTGACACCATTTCGATTCATAATCCACCGAAATTATATACGACAAACGTCAATAGATCTAATGAAATAAATGGTTCTGCACTAAAAAAAAAAAGGCAAGATGCAGATGATATTTCACAGAAACTATCAATGATTCAGACAAAACAGAAGATTGCGTGTTTTTTTTTGCAAATACACCCGTTCAAAGTGAATCTCTGCTTCATAGTCTGAAGCAGGCGACAAGAGTCATTAGTCTATACTAGAAATCATGTGTTTTAAACAAGATGAAGTCATCTCCTAATTGAATAGCAAGTTTCTGAAATTAGTAAACCAGTTCGTATACCCGAGTTGCAATATCTCATCTACCGAAAGCAATGTCAAAATATGCATAGGTAAAGGATGGACAGGTTATAGACTGTACAAAAATCTGATCTCTCAGAGAAGATAAAACGGTAATTCTTTCAAGTTGTGACAGTGCCAGTACTACTGTATGGCTACACCACCTTGAGGCAAACGAAACGCATGGAAAGAAAGGTAGCCTCGTATATATATGGGGGTTGGCTAAAATGTTCACCGGCTGACCAAGATACTCGCATGGAATATGACCAAATGAGGTTTATTTTTAAGAAAGTACTTCTTGTGGTTCACACACTTCTTCTATCAGTATTGCAATGCTTGGATCCCATTGGTAAAAAAGTCATAAATAGCAGATATGATGTCATCATATGAACTTTTCAGCCAATGGACTTTTCAGCTGATCTTATATATATATATATATATATGGAAGTAAATAATGGATTGTAATCTGACAATTTGTAAAGAAAAATTGATAACAAGGTAATCCAAGTAGAAAGAGAGATTTATTGAGAAGTAAAGTCGACACAATAGCGTTTCAGTTCTAATGAACCATCATCAGTACTATGAGGGATAATATTAGTGATGTTAAATCAATGATGGATATGTAAAAAGTGTAAAATATAAAAACCTAGGGAAATTTGTATGACAAGAAAAAAGATGGCCGTTTATGACAAGAAAAAGTTGGCCGTTTGATCAATGAATCAGCGTTTGTTATTTTAAATAACGTCATTTGATTTATTAGAAATATTGTGTCTAAATTTATCTTCCGTTTGTTTATCGAGAAAGATTTCGAATCATTCCTTGTTTTCGATGAAGTTCAAATTCTATAAGTCTGGCTTTTTCACACACACACACACACACACATATATATACATATATATATATATATATATATATATATATATATATATATATATATATATATATTTAAGCATGTTTTATTGAATAATAAAGACACATTGTGTCTATGTAATAGAACAGAACAACAAAACATAGACAAAACCCTAAACCATAAACAATCAATAAACCTTTACTACAAAAAACAATTTTATAGTAATTAGAAGATAGCTGAACATATATTAAAAAAAAAGAATTATCTAAAGGAATGTTCTCCCTACCGATCCTACCAAAAAATAAGACTTATCATTTACTACAACAAATTTAAAACCGCCAACCTAATTATTTCCATTAACTTTTTTATAGGACAAACGTCGTATATATGCTTAAATGTACCTTGGGAGACTGTGTCTCCAACGAAAATAATACGTACGTTTGTCTTACTACTACACTCTTTCAAGACGCCTTACTATGCACCTCAATTATTCTGGCTCCATAGCGTTATATCTTAAAATCAATTCAATTTCTAAATCCAAATTTCGAAAAATTCTTGTTGAAAACACCACTATAATAGTACACAAAATTAATAAGCTACGACAACAAAACCTAGAAGTCCTACAGATAAAAACCAAAAACCTTGAATAATTTTTGAAAATAGCGACAATGTTTTGAAATGCCTTTATTTTTTTTTTATATTTTATATTTCTTGATAATATTCGATTTCCGTTGATGGCATCCTGTTTTTTAGATTGATCAGCATCTCAGTTTTATCCAACTCTGCGTTTACGTAATTTTGCATTGATAAAAAAAGCCTAAAAGAAACTCTTTAAAAAAAAACTCTTTGAAAAACACATTTAACATATACAAGCAACTCCTGATGATGGCATATGAAAGGTCCGAAAGAGCTCGGAAAAATGTTGGCAAATTCATCCTCCAATTCCACACACACATACAGAAAAAGAAACGAACTTCACGCACAGGCTTTCAAACGAAAACATACACAGAGAGTCTGTCTTAAAATTTAACAGTGACACATTCAGCTCAGAGAGGAAGAGAGAGAAAATAAAATAAAAAAACAACTCGTTGAACGTGCATGTAGCAGATGCAGTTATATATATATATATATACGAGGTGCATACGATAAGTTTCCAGACTTTTTTCGTATGGGCACTTTTATTGATAGTATACAGATGAAACTCTAGTCTGGAAGGCCACATGGAAGTCCTCTTGTGTGAGCATGTCAATGACCTTCATCACACCCTCTTTCATCGCCTCAATTGTCTCATAACGACAGCCTCTAAGCTTAGGGAATAACCAAAAGTCACAGGGAGCAAGGTCTGGACAATAGGGAGGTTGAGGAAATGTCAAATAGCCTGTGACAAGAATGGAGTTGTGGACTGGTGCATTGTTCTGGTGGAAAGGGCACTGACCCGATTTGAAGAGTGCTGGCCTCTTCCGACGGAATCTCTTCCTGAACTCCCTAAAAACCTCAACATAGCAACCCTAACCCTAACCGTTTGGGCAATCAACTCTAGTGTATTGACTTCCTTACTCATCCCACACCTCTCATCATTCCTCACGGACTCCCTGCCTTCCTTGCATCTCTCATGCGACTCAAAAACTGACGCTCGATTCATGCAATATGGTCGAAAAGTAGTCTGAAGCATTCCATACGTTTCTGTGGCATCACTTTTCCCAAGTTTAAAACAGAATTTTATTGCATATCGTTCTTCTAAATTGTCCTCACGTCCAGATTGCATTTTTGAAATTCACCAGCAGTGACAATCAGGCTTTAGTAGGGTGTATTCCAATCGCTGCTGTAGCTGTTCTTTTGAAGCTGAAACTATAAAAATTGGTCAGTCATCTCATAAGATATATAGCAATAACATAGCGAAGAGTCTATGACAATTTTACATACCCATAAGAAAAAAATCTGGAAACTTATTGGATGAACCTCATATATATATATATATATATATATATATATATATATATATAACGGCACCTCAGTAAAAACAGTTGAGGATGACGAGATTTGAGAACATACAACAATTGCTCTGACGTTAACTGTAAAACAATTGCAATTCAGTATGAAATTGAATGATAATTTTATTGGGTTTGCGATCGATTTGACCCCTATTTTTTAATCAACATAATCAAAATAATCAATATATTAGCGATAATAATGAACTGCGAATTAAAACCCTTCACTCCATACCAAATAGAACCATCAACATCATTAAGGATTGTTGTTACAAGGAGGGAACAATGAGAACACGGGCTGTCTATAGTGTACATGTAAGCGTGTTCGTGTATGTGTGTGAGGGGTGTATTTTCTACCAGCAAACTGTAACAAAGGTCAATTTTTATAAACGGAGTTTATGAGGTTTGGATTCAGAGTTTTCCTTGAACTAGATCGGTAGCCATGCTAAGATGAAAAAGCGCAGTCTGCCTTACTATTTACCCATAACTAAAAGGGGAAAGGTTGGATACATAACGCCTTTCTCAGGCCTAATAGCGCTTAGAAAATGCAAACAACCTCACCGAGGTTTTAACATGGGCTACCTTGTCTATTTCCGACGACGTTAACCATTAAACCACGAGTGCCTCCTCTAATATATATATATATATATATATATATATATATATATATATATATATATATATAGAGAGAGAGAGAGAGAGAGAGAGAGAGAGAGTAAAGCAATCCATATGTATATGTGTGTATTTAATGGTGCCCTGAAATATGCATATTTTGTTTGTGTAATTGTATATATATATATATATATATATATATATATATATATATATATATATATATATATATACAGTTTTGTGTGGGTTGTTCTTTCTTTGATTTATTTATTTGCGAAATCATGCACATATATATCGGCATATACATACGAGAAAATCATATGTACACTCTCGCATTAGAGTACTCAAACTTATATATATATATATATATATATATATATATATATATATATATATATATATATATATATATATATAGCGGGGGAGGGTGACTGGTGACATAAGTAGTAATTGACATATATAGAATTTGACATAAATAGCTGAATACATTCTGTTTCTTTCATATGTACTTTTGACTTCCACTTGTACACAAATACGACTTTTGATCGCAGGTGACAGCTGGCCGTGCAGTGAAAATATTTCAGATTGAAATTACTGAACTGGAAGCCGCAGAGTTTTGGTGAAAAGTACGACAAATAAGTTTTTTTTAACGGTACATCCACTCAACAAAAGAAAAACTGATCGCAATGTACGTAACTAATAAGCCTGAACGTAAAATATTCCAAATGCAATCTTTTAACTAGCCCGCTATTGGACGTACACAACGACTTTCATCTATGAGGTCTAATAAACAACTTAGAATTATACGCTTTCTTAGTATACACAATACACAAGTAGTTATATATATATATATATATATATATATATATATATATATATATATGTGTGTGTGTGTGTGTGTGTGTGTGTGTGCACTTAGACACTCTCTGGAATCAATTTCATCTTAAGGGTAGCCAGCCTAAAAAGAAAATGAAAAGGCATAGACCCAGTCGGCTAGGGCTGTAGAATACACCGACTGCATCTCTACAGAAGGGTAAGCCTCCCCTAACGAGTATCCTGGATATGACACTAAACAATCTGATGTTGAAGCCCCAGCAATGCTGGAGCTTTGGGGAAGGCGGAGCACCCCTTTATTGCCATCGCTCTCAGGTCCACTCTGGCCCGAAGAGATAGCACCTGATAGGATCCTATCTATGAGTCAAACATATGTAAATAATGTACTTATGCTAAACTGAATTGTTTGAGATAGAACTGTTTTTACCTTTAACTGTGTGTAAACAAAAAATTGTACTTAGGCTCAACCGAATCGTTTGAAATAGAACTGTTTTATGTATAAAAATAGATTTGACATCAAATAACCTGCAATAGTTGATATCACGTTTGGAAATTTATTTTGAGGTTATTATGCTGAATATTATTATGTATGATATTAATACGTTAATCACCCTGTGAGAATTGATAGTTCAGTATTTATAGATTAACTTACAAGCTACAACTAAATGCTCAGCTATCTTTTATTTACTCTTGTAAATAGAGTGTTCAAGAAAAGTAACTCACTATTTTTTCCTTACCCCAAATTATCAGTATGTGTCGGCTGTTGTAATTTTTGGCCTTCTTCTATCGTTCAGGATTTTAATCGATTAGCCCTCCCGGCGGTGCTTAGAATACACTGCAAAGGATTAAACCTCCCCACCCCCTGCAAAAATAGAGGTATCCTGAGTATGTCATAAAACTGCATCCGGTGGTGAGGCTCCAGTTTTGGGGCTCGGAGAAGCGTGGAATACTCCTAGGACCACTCTGACCCAGAATGGTAGTACCAATCAGGGTCATATCTATGGGGAAAATAAATCTGTTTAAAAATTATACAAATTCGATTGGAACGGAAGCAAAAAAAAAAAAGCAAAAAATGTTAATATGAACGTACAATGGACATGATTCTCTAACCTTGAGCTATAAAATAACCCCAGATGGTTTGGCTTGCTATTAAAATCAAGCAATTATCTAATCGACTTGGTGTGTTACAGACAAAAATAAATATACAAATTGATGTGGTGTTCTATTACGTAAGAAAATGAACATATCAAGCGTTGGTCATAATCATTTGACTGTCTAAAGTAAAAGAGATTATTTTTTGATAGCTATGAGTTTTCAAATGTTATTCAATCACCGAAACAAAGTTTATTCTATTATTGAAACGTGTAGCCGTATCTGATGATTAACTTTTAATTAATGAAATGGTCTCCTTTCAGAGATTAGAAAAAATTAATTAAGGTGAACAAAATTGTCTCACATCAGGAATTGTAATTAGTTCCAGTTATAACTTTAATTATGCACGTGCGCCTTAAAAGAGAAAAATGCAAAAGCCTTAATTTCCCCGTTCCTTAAACTACTTGACTTATTTTTGTCTACAATTCGCCACGTTGTTGCACAAGAAAAAGTGACTGAGAAGAGGAAACAGGAAAATATTGGGCAGTTTTCTTTTTAATTTGTACCGGCTCATTGGCCCGGGAGACCTGGGTTCAATCCCCGGTCGCGTCATACGAAAGACTAAAAATGCTACTTGATACCTCCTTGTTTTACACTCAGCAATATAAGGTACGTATCAAGGGTAAAGTGGAGCAATCCAGGGAAAGGGGTAGCGCCCTCCCCTACACCTCGGTGTTGAAGCTATTGAAAAGGGAGCCTTCTGGTCGCCCTCTCGACTACGGTCGCCAACTTTATTTAATCTTTTTAATCTGGTTCCTACTCTGTGCCTCGGTATCTTTAAATGGTTGCCAATAAGTAGCATACGTCTGAGTAGAACTACTGGTGCTCCCTAGAAGTTCCCAGACTAAATTCAAATACTGTAACAATCTAAGATTCCAATAAGATTTACTTACGTTCAAATCATGCTTTTAGATCAGTGAAGGCAGTTAAAAGCTTGATCAGTACTTTGATGAATGACCACTTAGAAACTGTAGCCATCTGAGACCTGTGTGGCAGATTCAGGAAAGGATTAATGAATTCTAAGACTCCAAAGTTATTGAATTACACTCAAATCATACTTAAAGATCAATGAAATAAAGCATTTATAAGGTTGATCAGTACTTCGATGGGTTACCACTTAGGAATAGCAGGTGCCGTGTGTGCCAGACTAAGCAAAGCTTAATTCTGAGATTCCAGTATTCGTAAGGGCAACAGCTGATATCTAATTTTAATATTAAAAGAGGTTTTTTAATTCCTCTTTTCTTGTAAAACATTTGAAAGATAATCGGCTTTAAGAACAGGAGTGCAACCAGAGATTTCGCGATATGGAGTGAAACGTGGTTGAAAATTTTGTGAGATTTACTACCGTATTATATCAGTAGAAGTACAGAAAGTGAACTACCACCCATCTCGGAGGCGCGCTTAGAGTAACTGTTACTTCTTTGGAAACGAAATCGGCAACACCAGGTTCAAACCCTGGACAAGACAGTGTTTTACTTCGCGCTCATGCCCTTGAAAAAGGCATGTGTCCATCTCTTTCCTCCTCAGCTATGGGTAAATTGTACGACAGACTGGGTTCTTTAGCTTGGTAAGGCAAATATTCTAATAGAAGGAAAACTTTGAATTCAAATTGGTTATATCTTTCTTAAAAATTGACCATGTGTCACATCCAGCTCATTCTTCCATTCGAGAAGTTAAAAATAATTATTTTTCATGTAGTCATTCAAATCGAATATTTGAACAATTTTGTTATCTCTTTGCTTGGATTTATGAGAGGATAAAAAATGATTACGCTCAGACTTACCTATATAACATTGGGTTTGTAAGAAGTTTATTATTAAACTTATACGTCCTTTTAATTGTTTTTCTATTCCCAAAGCATTGATTTAATTCAATTTAAAGTTCCGGGTATTTTCATCCGATAATGAATAAGCACCGAAAATCTTATTAAAATAGAATAATTTATTAAGTTTTGGAAGATTTTATGACTATACATTTCATCATATATTTTTTCGTTTAAAAATAAACTTCCAAAATAAAGTTTCAAATTAAGCGTTCTTTATTTCTTTCTTTTATTCATTTCTGTCTCTGTATTTATCTTCTGTTTTTTTTCTATCTTCCCTTCTTTTATTTTTCCTTCCTTCTTTCCATCCATTTAATGAAGTAGACAATCAACATCTGATGAATAACATTATAACGTCTTTCACGTTCTTTCTTTCTTTCTTTCTTTCTTTCTTTCTTTTAAAAATAACTGACTTTATATTCATTGATTTCATTCCTATAAGAAAATCTTTTCTATAAGAAAATGTTTTAAGAAGCTTTTCCTCTCTTTGCTTGAATTTCTGAGAAGAGGAATTATTTGCACTAGAAGACTTATTCATATAACATAGATATTGTAAGAGGGTGATTATTAAATTTATTTGCCCTTGTAATGTCGCTTGTCTTTTTCTTTTTCCAAGTTTGAGTATATAACTTTTTTTATACAACTCGACGGGCATTAAACATAGGATTGTTAGGTAACTTGATACGATTTAAGTAACGTTTTCATCTACAGCGCCATTCTATTGTAGGGCGCTACAATCAGAATATGAATATCAAAACCAATATTAGGACACTAATATCACAAGCTTCTCAAACTTTTTTGATATGATACACAAAAAAAACCTGGCCCAGAGTTTCTAACAGGGCTTTTACGAACCCGTAAAGGGACGTTAGGAAATAAGGTGGAGGTACGAGGATCATTAAATAAGTTTCCAGACTTTTTTCGTATGGGCACTTTTATTAATAGTACACATGAAACTCTAGTCCCCTTCGAAGTAATCTCCTCCGAATGCAATGCAAGTTGTACCGTTCCAACAACTTCTAGAAGGCTCCATGGAAGTCCTCTTGTGTCAGCGTGTCAATGACCTTTTTCATAGCCTCTTTCATCTCCTCAACTGTCTCATAACGACAGCTTCTGAGCTTAGGGAATAAGCAAAAGTCACAGAGAGCAAGGTCTGGACTATGGGAGGGTGAGGAACTGTCTTGATGACCATCTTGGTCAAATAGTCTGTGATAAGGATGAAGTTGTGGACTGGTGCATTGTCCTGGTGAAAATGCCACTGACCCGATTTGAAGATTGCTGGCCTCTTCCTTAGGAATCTCTTCCTGGACTCCCCTAAAACCTCAACATAGTGACCCTAACCCTAACCCTAAGCCTGTGGCCAATCAACCGTGGTGTATTTACTCCTCCCACACCTCTCAACATCCCACACAGATTCTCTGCCTCCCTTGAGTCTCTTATGCCACTCAAAAACTGATGCTAGATTCATGCAAGATGGTCGAAAAGCAGTCTGAAGCATTCCATACGTTTCTTTAGCATTTTTTCCAAGTTTAAAATAGAACTTCTAAGTGTCCTCATTGCATTTTTGAAATTCACAAGTTGTGACAATCAGGTTTTAGTAGGGTGTATTCCAATTGCTGTTGTAGCTGTTCATTTGAACCTGAAATCATAAAAATTGGTCAGTCATCTCATAACATAGTGAATTTTCAAGAGTTTACGACAATTATAAATGCCTGTACAAAAAAGTCTGGAAACCTATTGAATGCACCATGTAACTAACCTTTTTTTTACTGTGGCTATTAACATCACATTGAAAATAATCATAAATCATCAGTTTGTAATGATAATAGACTCTCACTCAACCTCTGAAGATATTGATACAAGATTTGAGAAAAGTGTAGCAGTAACCATTATCTAACAAAGAAGAAAATTGAAGCTGATCAATCCACAAATAATGATACTAGTGTTCCTCATTGGGGTCTGTGCTGCCCCTGGAAGGACTTTGATAGATAGTAAAGGGTATAATTTGGGGTGGTAGAAGATTTCTAAGTGTTTTTGTTGGGAATTCGTGGAAAAGCGGAGGTGGGAAACGCTGATTTAGTCTACTCTTTGGATGTTTGGTTTGGTTTCTTTTTTAATGGAATATCAACCTTCATCGGTTATCTAATGCCAAAGACATCCTTGTCTAAGAACAGTAGTCGTACTATTTAACCCATTGTTGGCGAGGGTAATGTTGGGTGTTAGGATTTTGCACGTAAAACAGTCAGTATGATTATGAAATGTTACGTAATATACCTCCACCACCACCACCTCGACGCCCTGGTATCACGGATATGTTCAGACATTTGCGTGGGAGTGATTGATAGATAGAGGTCAAGGGTTCAACAGTCACTGAAACAGGTCTGGTTACTATGGGAAATTGTTGGAAATCATATACGGGCTTTCATTCATTGGTTAGAGGCAGTCATGTGAGAATTTGAAAGTTTTAGTTAGATCAAAAACGTTTACAGAGTAGAGTTTGAGATATGAAAAGAAAAAAAAAACTAATTTGAGATTTAAGCAAAGCCACCCACCTCCATGACGGCGATAAACGTATCTTATAAATGAAAGAACAACTTTTTCCGCAATCGACTAAAAAAACACACCACGTTTTCCTTTTGGTGAAGCCAGTCCATAGAAATGGAAATTTTATCGAGAAATAAACATCTGCTTTTGTGACCAATGTGTCTTTTGTTCCTACCGGTCATCGGGATCAAGTGACAACTTTATCTTTTGTATCACTCAATTATTATACACCTGATGGCCGTGCCCTGCAATGGGCGTTTCAAAAGAATTTATTTTGTTAAATATATACTAGGTGCATACGATAAGTTTCCAGACTTTTTTCGTATGGGCATTTAAAATTAAGGTAGACTCTTGAAAATTCAGTATGTTATTGCTATACATCTTATGAGATGACTGGTCAATTTTTATGATTTCACGTTCAAATGAACAGCTGCAGCAGCAATTCTAATACACCCTACTAAAGCCTGATTGTCACAGCTGGTGAATTTCAAAAATGCAATCTGTACGTGAGGACACTTTAGAAGAACGATATGCAATAAAATTGTGTTTTAAACTTGGAAAAAATGCTAAAGAAACCTATGGAATGCTTCAGACTGCTTTTCGACCATCTTGCATGAATCGAGCACCAGTTTTTGAGTGTCATAAGAGATTCAAGGAAGGCAGGAAATCTGTGAGGGATGATGAGATGTGTGGGACGAGTAAAGAAGTTGATTGGCCAAAGGCTTAGGGTTAGGGTTACTATGTTGAGGTTTTAAGGGTGTTCAGGAAGAGATTCCTTGGGAAGAGGCCAGCACTCTTCAAATCGGGTCAGTGGCCTTTCCACCAGGACAATGCACTAGTCCACAACTCCATCCTTGTCATTGACTATTTGACCAAGATGGGCATTAACACAGTTCCTCAGCCTCCCTATAGTCCAGACCTTGCTTCCTGTGACTTTTGCTTATTCCCTAAGCTCAGAGGCTGTCGTTATGAGACAATTGAGGAGATGAAAGAGGCTATGAAAAAGGTCATTGACACGCTCACACAAAAGGACTTCCATGGGGCCCTGCAGAAGGTGTTGGAACGGTACAACAAGGGCATTGCATCCGGGGGAGATTACTTCGAAGGGGACTAGAGTTTCATGTGTGTGCTATCAATAGAAGTGCCCATACGAAAAAAGTCTGGAAACTTATCGTATGCCTCTCGTATATATATATATATATATATGTGTGTGTGTGTGTGTGTGTGTGTGTGTGTGTTTGTGTGTGTGTGTGTGTGTGTGTGTTTGTATGTATTTGTGTATAGGTGTGTGTACGTTGAACAGGATTATCCGTTGAATCAGAAGAAAATGGAGACATGAAAATAAATACCTGTTATGTCTGTAAGTTGCCGACTGAAAAAAATAACGAGGAGAATGTGTGTTCGTGAGTGGGAATTTATACTTTTGTCTATACTTTTATTTGTATTTCCTGAACACAATGCCTTTGTCATTTCTTTCCTATTGTCGCGATCTCCACAATGTAACAGAAATCAAATTGGTTTACGTGAAACTTGAATCAACAAATTAAATATACGACATTTATCATGTCAACTGCAGTACTTAACTATTAACGTCCTAATCAATTCATATTAACCAGTTTTTGTTCTCCGTCTGTCTGTCAGTATTTGTGACAATCTGTCTGTCTGTCTGTTTATTTCTCCCCACATCGTTTTCTTATTCGTGGTACCCTTTAAAAGCTGTTGCTTCGTCAGAAATATAATGAGAAGAAGACACATTACTATTTGCCATATTCTTTTATTTTATTGATTTCCTTAAACTGAAGAGTTTCAAATCGAATTGCTTTGCAATGTTTGTTATAGTGTTTTTAGTTTTCCAGGATTTAAATGATTAAGATAAAATATAGATAGCACAAATAGCAAAGCCTCTTCTGGTAGGTATTTTGAGTTAAGCAAATCTTCTAATTGAACCAGCACTGCTTTTCTTGAAAATCTTCATTCGAAATTGTGGCAAGGGAAATGTACCCGAACATCGACATTCAGATTTGATGAAAAATGTACAACCACTTCAGCCATGTGACAAACTATTATAGTAATATCTATTTAGCTTATCTTACAATGGTCAAAAGTTACCAGATGTGGGCACTTAGTAACACAAGAACATAACCTGTGAGATTAATATACTAATTAAAACTCCATAAGCGAATGACTCAGTATATTTATTTACTATACTAAGTCTGACACTGTTCTACAGTATCAAGTACTAAATTCACAGTGCTAGCTAAGTTTAGCCAAACTGGAGCGACGTGAATATCCCAAACACACTCAGCACTCTGGATAGCATATATCGAACCTTTGCAGAGGTACAATGGACGGGTAGCAGGTCAAATGTCTGGACTGCCAAGTCTGCGAAAGTAAAAATCGCGCTGAGGCTGCATTCATTGGCAAGAAGGAGATGGGCAATGGCACATGTAATGAAAGAATGTCTCCTTTTACCCGTCGCCTTGAAATCAACTCAAGAGCTGTTTAAAAAGGGAAAAATGTAACATCTAGAAATAAACATGAATGATTTTTTTGATCAACGTATAATTTATTAATAAAAGGTTCCTTCCAAGAATCGTGATCTAGTGACAAAACAATGTAAACTGCCCAATATATATATATATATATATATATATATATATATATATATATATATATAATAAACAATCGGTCACATTAAGATAATAAATTTATTTCCATCTTGTTAAAAAGCATTGATATAAATAAATGCTCTAAAAAATTAACAGGACTTCTTCAAATCAAACAAGGTGATTAATCAATGGAGATATGAAAATAAATACCTGCTATGTCTATGAGCTCCCGAACAAAATAGATAGATTGACAAAGAAGAAGAATATGTTTGTTTATTGGGATTTATACTTACGGTCATAGTTATATGCATATTCATATTGCTTGAAACGATTTAACATTTTATACTGGATAAGCGGATCACCACCTGATATCTACAACAGTATCAGAAATATATATATATATATATATATATATATATATATATATATATTCAGAAGAAGTGTATGAGTAAAAGGGGATCCAGTTAAATGGCAAAGGTGGGATCTCAACAACTATTCTAGAAGTTAAGTTTTAAACTGGAGAGTGAAGGACAATATCAAACGTCTGCTGATTTGTAGATATCCTTTTATAGGAAAAGATAAATAAAACCTGCTGTTTGTATTGTCACCAGGTTTGTTGCTACGTTTGTTACTGGGCTTTAGCAATGTAAACCCAGAGAATGGCATAAGTGTCGTACAAGTGTATGTCTCTATAATCAAATAACGAACAGATGTCTTTCTCACTTAATCATCTTAGCTTGATATGCCATTAAAAACAAAGAAACCGAAATTGAAATCTTCTCATTTTACGCTTCTTGCATATATTTCCAAAATTGAAATGATTATTACTGAAGAAGTTTAAGCAGTAATTTTGATGGTAAAGATGTCTATTATCTGTCAAGATGTGGCATGCATCATGTATATATATATATACATGATATATACTCCCCTACCCCCGTAGGGTCGAGTTCTCTAGCGAAGAAGTAATCGTGTTGCCATTAGCGTCTATTGCAAGTCTCTTCGTATTTGAATTGAGATCTCGGCGGCCGTTGAACGGATGTATGTAAACAATAGTAATTGTGATTCATAACCGTTTAAAATTTACATCGCAGCTAATATCTCCTCGTGGCTAAATGGTTAGAAGCTTTGGCTTGGCGTTTGAGTCAACCGGGTTTCGATCCCAGCTACGGGGAGATACTGTCTAGCCACACTGATGAGTTCTGATAGAACGAAAAAGATCTGTCTGTGGATGACTATATATATATATTATTTCGCACGATATATGTTATAATATTGCATGCTCATACTTGTTCGAAGTTGGTATGTTTTTTATTGACAAGTTAATTTTCATTTGGTAAAAGTTAATATATTATAGTATCATGATATCATGAGAATATATCATCATCATCATCATATCGCGCTGGTAGCACGGATATCCCTGACCCTCTCTCGCCACTCCTCCCTATCGTTCATCGCCCTAGGTAGGTCTTCAGGACAACATCCCGTATCCTCACATAGCTGCTGAATGTACGTTCGTGCTGGTCGTCCTGCTTTTGCGCGGCCATGTGTGGGGATCCATAAGAGTACATCTCTTATGAGTTCATCTCTGCTTCTCCAGCAGTGTCCTGCATGTCTGGTTTGTCTAACTTGAATAGTTTTCGTGATAGGGGGCAGGTGGCCGTACAGTTGGTGTCTTGTGGGGTGTTGCTGCCAGGACTCGTTCAGGATTGCACGCAGCATTCTTGTGTGATTGCCATCTAGCTTCTTCTCCAGTCGTTTTGTTAGCGTCCATGTAGTGCATCCATACAGCAGTATCGATGTGACCGCTGCCTGGAAGAAACTGCATTTCATTTTATCGGTTAGGTCTGATTTCCATATAATCGATAGCCTATTGATAGCTGTCCATGCTTTCGTTAACCTCGTTTCGATGTCCTTTTCGGTTGATTCGACGCTGCTTCCTAGGTACGTGAATTTATATAGAATAAAATGAAAATAAGATATAGCACCTGGAATTGATGACCGTATACTTTATTCCATGATAGGATACTCGTAACAACTGCTACTTCACTATCATAGTATATATCATATACTATCATACTAGTATACTATCATAAAAAGTGGGTAGCTGTCTTTATATGTTTTCTTTTGCTTCTATTGATACATAGATTTCCATATATATATATATACATATATATATATAGAATAGATTGATTGATTGATAATTTTTGTATTTTATGCATTTTGTTACATTTTGATAAGATTATTTAATAAGAAAAAATCATATTAGCGTAGTATATAAAAATTGAATCTTAAAGTATTTTAAAAGACGTTTTCCTAATTTATTATTTACTAGTTTTGCTGCGCTCGATCACAAAAAATCTATTACTGCACCCCCCAAAAGAAAGAACAATGGATCCTTTAAGTCACATAGGTTTGCCTAATAAATTTTGAATAGATTATTTTATCATTATTCATTCATTATTTCTCATTACTCACTTCCATGTAAATAAATGAATAAATATGTGTAATTCGACCCGTTCGGATTTCATATTCAGTTTATTTTCATTTGTTGAAGAATATAAGTAAGTAAAGTTGGGGACCGTAGTCGAGAGCGACCGGAAGGCTCCCTTTTCGATAGCTACTACACTGATGTGTAGGGGAGGGCGCTACTCCTTTCCCTGGATTGCTCCACTTTACCCTTGATACGTACCTTATATTGCTGAGTGTTAAGCAAGGAGGTATCAAGTACCATTTTTAAAGTCTTTGGTATGACGTGACCTGGGATTGAACCCAGGTCTCCCGGGTCATTGGCGGACACTCTACCTACTAGGCCAATGAACCGATTGTTAAAGAATAAGCTATAAAAATTTTATTAAAATTTAATAATTTGTTAATTTTCGAAAAATTTCATGATGTGAAAATCACATCATTTAAAAGAAATTCAAAATAAACGTTCTTCATTTCCATCTATCTATCTATCTATCTCTTCCGTTTTTTTCTCTCTATCTCCCCTCCCTTCCTTCCATTCCACTGAACCAAAACATATATATTATATCATATCATGTTAAACAGCGCAACATATATGGTATCAGCTCAATCCTGAATTGAGTACTCTCATAATTATCCTCCTTATCATCAGTTGGTGTTGACAATCTGGATTCCTTTGACCCTTTATCACCATTCGTCAATCGTTTATTGCTGTCGGCAGGTCCTCAAGACGGCATCCAGTATCTGCACAGATTCGAGGAGTATAGGTTTAGGTGGTTAGCAAACACTCGTGTTCACGGAGCCCACAGGAGAACTTCACTTATGAGTATTTATTTCTTCAACTTGTCTTGTTCGTCTTAACTGAATGGTTTGTAAGATAGGCGAAAGTATTATCATATTTACCCAACCCCTCCGCTCGGGCAGGATATGACACAAGGTGTTTAAGTGGAGTTTAACAGGTTTGAATTCAGAGTTCACCAGAGCTGAAGAACTCAGTCTGCCCTACTATTTACCCATAGCTGGAAGGAGAATAATTGGATTCATACCTTTCCCAAGGGTATTAGTGCTATGTGAAATGCAATCAGTCTCGTTCAGGATTTGAACTCGTGTCGCCGTGTCCATTTCCTACGACGATAACCATTACACCAGGGGCACCTCCGGGCGAAAGTATTATACAACTGCTATTTTGTGGGGTGCAGTAGTTTGGACATTCTCCTCTCATCCGGTTATTTCTAAATCCTCCAGTCCTTATATTAATCCTTCGATGACTGTACCAAGAGCCCCAATAGCAATTGGTATAATCGTCACTTTCACGTTCCACAGTTTTTCAATTCTCTAGCAATGTCGAGGTACTTATCCCTCTTTTCACATCCTTTCAATTTTACTCTGTGGTCCGATTATTATTATTCACTCATTAGAGCTTTTCACATCAGCGTTAGCCGATGGGTTTTCACTGGAGTCTGAGTGACAGCAAGTTTCCTCAAGTCTCCTGGACTCTCCTCAGTATTCTGGCCGTTCTTAATAATGCTGTCGTTTGGATGGTCGCCACCCGTTCGCCAACTTCCAAGTCCTCCAGACCCTTTAGTAATCCTTTAGTTACTGTTCCAAACGCACCAATTACAATTGGTATAATTGTCACTGGCATGTTCCACAGTTTTTTCAATTCCCTAGCGAGGTCGAGGTACTTATCGTTCTTTTCACATTCTTTCAGTTTTATTCGGTGGTCAGCCGGGACAGCAAAGTTGACTATTTTGTAAGTTCTCTTTTTTTGTTGATTACTCTTAAGTCTGGTCTTCTTGCCGAGATTAGGTAATCCGTGTGTATGTCGAAGTCCCATATTATTATTATTATTATTATTATTATTATTTGTTTATCCAATCTTAAAAATGATCTGGCGTATTTATGGTACAATCTGGTTTGGCTTGTTTTTTTTTTAATGGCATATCAACCTTCATGGGTTTTAAATGCCAAACCCATCCTTCTAGAAGAATAGCATTGATGCTATTCAACCCATAGCTAGGAGGATAAGGGGATTAATACCTTTCCGAAAGTGAACGTCATAGCGTGACTTGAGTTCGAACTCGTTTGTTACGATTCCGCAGTCCATCGCTTTAACCATTACACCACGAGGACCAATTTGGATGATTGGTTGATGTTTTATGGCATATCAACCCTCGTGGGTTATTCAATTTTAAATCCTGTATATATATATATATATATATATATATATAAGATCTTAAGAAGTCCTGTTAAATTTTCTTCGTGTTTTTCATTTATATCAAAAACACATAACAGTATGGAAATAAATTTATAATCCTAATGTGACCGGTTTTATTTTTTCTTAAAGGTATATATATATATATATATATATATATATATATAATTCGTGAGCGAATGGTTTATAGGTAACTTTATTTCTAAATGAGTTGTTCGGGCTCATTTATTTGCACACAGTTAAATGGTTTCAAGTATTGCTATTTAACATGAGGAATTCTATTTATCCGGAATTCTTATGTAATATAAATAGTTTGCACGCAGGTGTATGGTTTCATATAACTAATATTAATAATACTTTGTAAATGATTGAACAGTTCTATTTGACCCACAAATGGGACCCTAACAGATACTACCATTTTGGGTCAGATTGAACCTGGGAGTAATGGTAATGAAGGAGTACACCCCATTTCTCAAAGCATCAAGACTGGAGCCTTATCCTCAAATGATTTCATGTCATATCCGAGGTAGTCGTTAGTGGGGAGTCTTACCCTCTGCAGAGGTAGAGTCAGCGTACTCTACAGCCCCAAGCAATAGAACGAGGGCGTTCCAAACAGAACTGCTAAATATCCACCATTTTTTCTAGCGTTTGGTTGACTGAGTCTTGAAATATTCTTGAAAAAGATGCTCCTGTCGATAAGTTAGCAACATTTTTAATTAATGTTTACATCCACCCGTTTCAAGAAATACGTGAACTGACCTCTCCCCGCCATCTTTTCTTGCCAACACATCCTGTTTACACTTTGAAGATACAAACACGCACATATGGATTAATACGTTCTTTTTATTCCATCTGTACTTTTGCTGACATTGTCTTGTCTCCCAAAATCCATCTAAATGATGGATTACGTAATCTACTTAATCGCTTACATATTCTACCTTCAGATAAAGAATTACAAATGAAAATGGCGTGTTTGGGCTATTGTTTTTAATGGTTCCCTTTTTTTTACTTAGCTCTGATTTATTTTCTGCTTGTCTTCTTTCGCCTTTATACGCGCTTGTCAGGAAATAAATAAAGCCAAGGAATGTACATCTCCGTGGTGTTTGGGGCTGAGGCATACCCCAACCCGATAAAATATCTCACCGTCGATTTTCTTATCACTTTCTCCCACCCCTTACTTTATATCTCTTTCCTTTTCAAGATATCTGAATTGTTTAGAGCTTATTCACTCCTATGATGAACCTAATTAAGTAGCACCCAGTTGGTACTCATATATCACCGTTCATTTTAGACAGTATCAGAAAATAAAGAGTAAACGTTCTCTCTCAGCTTTACTCAGCTTCTACCATCATTATATCGCCTTTGTATATAATTCCTATTGTTGATAGAAAGATACGAGATATTATTCTGACATTATCTCATTCATTATCCTTCTTTTTCCACATCTTTCCCTTTTTATCAATCTTTCTTACTCACCCAGATACACTTTTTCACTCCTTCATGCCTTTTCTCTGTTTCTCAATTTAACTATATATCCTTTCAGGTATAGTATGCGACCTATGGCCAGTTTAAAGAAAGGTGGGTGGCCATGTACGAACGCGTGGGCAACACCCAAAATAACCTGTCCTCACAGTAGTCGGATTACGGTAAACAAAAATTAAATTGCAGTATCTCTGTAACCAAATTTCATGAATATGTATATATGGGTTTACTCATTTTTGAACTGTTACAATTATGTAATGGTTAGAAAATAAAAACGGAACTACCAGTTCAAATACTGGACGAAGATGTTTACGTTTCACTTCACGCTAATACACTTGAGAAATGCACAATTATATCTTTTCTCTTCTAAATAATAGGTAAATAGTAGAGTAGACTGGATTCTTTACTCGTGTTAAAGCAACCAGTTTAGGAGTCTGTTTAGTTTGGTTTGATTTTATGGTATATCAAACATTATAGGATATTTAAACAAATCCGGTTTAATCATACATATGTGTTGCGTTCTGGTTAGTGAATACTTGTGATATTAAATAAAGGACAAACCACGATATGAGAGGAAATAGATATATATTCTCAGGAAAAAAAGTATATACAATAGAGAGACTATTAGAAGACAAGAACATAGGATTAGTGAATACAAAATAAAGATATAGTCCAATGATAGTATTGGCTTCCGTTATTACGGTAGCAAGTAAGGTGATCTAGTGCGATCTCCAGTCTCCAACGCACTAATTTTATTCGTATAAGAAGCTGCTCTTCACCTCCTAGTCTGCCCTGGTATTATTAGCTACTGCTACTGTTCATTGTGTGGAAAAAGGTGGGTGATATCCAACAATATGTTTGATATATATCATTTGTCACAAACAATTTTATTAAACATGAGTCATTTGTTTACAGTTAAATGATCAGTTCTATTTCAAACAATTCAATTTAGGATAAGTAAAAAAAGAAGTTATATAGTTCTAAGTATTGTTATGTATCACTAACAACTCATTTAAACATCATCTGCTTACACACAGTTAAATGATCAAAAAACTTTATTTTAAACAATTCAATTTAGCCTAAGTAATTTGTTTTCACAGTTTAAATGTCAAACGGTTCTATCTGACCCCTAGATAGGACCATTTCAAGTGCTACGACTCCGGCCCAAAGTGGACCTGGGAGCGATGGCAATAAAGGGGTACTCTGCATTCCCCAAAACTCCAGCATTACTGCAGCCTCAACATCAGATTGTTTAGTGTCATATCCAGGACACTCGTTGGAAGGGTTCTTACCCCTTTGCAGAGCTGAAGTCGTTTTATTTTACAGCCACAGCCGACAATGCCACCAATCTACGAGTTAATAAACTCTGTATGCAAATCAGCTGTACTTGTTACATAATGAATTGGTCACTAATTAATTCTATAAAGTAAATGTAGGATTTAAAATATATGAATCTATAAGTTAATTGGTAATTCGTAAGTAGAAAAGTCATAGAAAATAACCATTGATATAATCGACAATATTTGACCCCAGGTGGGTCTTTTTAGCAGTTCTCTAATTGGTTCTTTCAGTTTTGAGAACGGGTCAGTTAGTTAATGAGTTAAAGTTAATGAGAGAATAGTCCAAAGCACTTTAACGAACAGACGTCTAAAATGGCTATTTCTCCTGCCGCACTGTTGATGTAGGAATTTGGAGGAATAAAGACGTCGAAAATCAAAGTCTTTGTGTCCATTTATAAGAAGAGAATTAGACACAGAGACCAAGATAAACCCAAGATCATTCGAAGAAGTCCCATATAAAAGACCAGGGATTCCGGTCAGACCCATAAGTAAAAGAAAAAGAATAAGGTCTATATAACATACTCTGCTGTGTGTCGCATCCTGCCAATGGCGGTGGGTTTGAATAAATCTATACTTGAAACTATACAGTTAGACATAAACTATTAATAGTAAGAATGATTATTTAAAGATATAATTCCAAGAAAGAGTACACTTCAAAAGAGTAGTTGTATAGATACTCACTTGTCACCTCAAAAATCATCCAAGAAAGCCGTGTTGGTTCATTGCTGGAGAAGTAAGGACGAACTCATAAGCGATGTTCTTCAATGAACTCCTACTCATAGACACACCAGTGTTGCTCTACCAGCAAATACTTACATTAGCCAGCTCTGTGCGGATATTTAATGCTATCTAGAGGACCTACCAAGAGTGATACTATTTACCAACCCCTCCGCTCGGGCAGGATACGACACAAGGTCAATTTTTAAGCGGAGTTTAACAGGTTTGAATTCAGAATTTTCCTTCTCCTAGACTAGTTGCCTAACCAAGGCTGAAGAACCTAGTCTGCCCTACTATTTACCCATAGCTGGAAGGAGAATAATTGGATTCATACCTTTCCCAAGGGTATTAGTGCTATGTGAAATGCAATCAGTCTCGCCCAGGATTTGAACTCGTGTCACCGTGTCCATTCCTACGACGATAATGACTACACCACGGGCACCTACCAAGAGTGATGGCCGGGAAAGACTGATAGCGAACGAGATTCGAAGTAATTCGTGCTGTTAGCATGCCTTGATCATAATGATGAGGATTATTATTTACTTAAAACCGAACATTTGTTTTAAAAAATATGACTTTGGTATTTAATTATCGATGTTAGCATGCCTTAAATCCAACCAACCAACCAACCAACCAACCCAATATCAAGGGAAGAGACGGTCGATATTGTATACTGATTAATTTCATGAATGTAGCCTTACGTTAAAATTGCTTCAGTTAATAAACGTGATTGTCATTCAATAAATGTTGTGGCCCCGGAAAGGGTCACTAATGAAAACACAAACACGTATATTAGATTACAGATTATATTACACAAGAAAGATAGAGTTACATAGAAAAGGTAAGAAGTCTCGTACTGTTCGGATAACACCGATAGTGATCTGCCTCTGGCAGCTAAATCTCTCCGTACAAATATCGATGAGAAGAGTCCATTATGGCGAGATGGGTAAGGCTCCCACAACAATAAATAAAGAGATTTTTTTTGGAAAAAAGCAAAATGATTTTTTTTGTCTTAATGTTTTTCCATTAATGCATACTCTGCCTTATTTAGAATTGGTTTATAGCAAAAACTATTTTAATCTTGCAAAATTATTTGTTTTGAGGCTATTCAAAACTGAGACAAATCAAAGAGATATCCACGCAGGAACAGAGATCTGTCATCAAAGTTTTGGTGGGTGAAAAGTACAAACCATAGACAAATTACAGACGGATGT